>CM069441.1:68204662-68714638 GCA_035610835.1 Ophiura sarsii | reverse complement strand
TGCATTATTGGTATATGACCAAGATAATTTTATTTTACTGACCAATGTCTTTGTTAAAGACGAGTCGAATTGCAAAGGCATAAACCATTAACGCAAATCACTCAGACATGTGCACAATTCTTGCAACGAACGGGGTGTTCCTTGAAAGTCGGGACAAATGGGTTCTGACCACGCTCTATTAAATCTTTGTATTTCAAAAAGTTTACATTGGATTGGTCTCCAAATTTACCCAATGAAGGTCAGGTATATTTTGTTTGATATCCCTTAAATATAAACTATCTATAATTCCTACTTATTTCGTTATAAGCTCGCAAACCTTTGAACCCAGTTTTTTGGACACGCTGTACACTAAAAGTAAATTGATATTATTTATTTATTTATTTATTATTAAATTTTTTAAATCTAATTACTGAAATGAAATCAAACTACTTGATTTTTTTGTTTATTGAAAACTAACAAAACAACTGGTGCACCTCCCATGACTTGAACCCGATTCGTGGTGGTTAGAGCGCTAAATCCTAACCACTAGACCACATGAATGGTTATAAAGATTCTAGTTGTTCACTAATGCACTTTATATAGATTGATCGGTTAACTCTCAACCATAACAATAATTCCATCCCAAAATCATAACCACATAACTTGATATACGTTTAACTCTCGTCTATTTAACCTAAATGTACCCGAATGAACTAAAACTTCAGAAAAAATCGCTAAAATAATTTTCCCGGCATTTTTGTTTACTATACAGGGTGTATCAAAAAAAACGCAACACTTTTTGTCGCGAGCTCTCCGATTACGGCAAATCACAAATCAGTCTGAAATTTATATATTCTGTTAGGTGTACTTATTGGCTATCACATAGTCAAATTACAGCGATATCAATTATTGATTCGCTGAGATATCAACGATACACGTAGACAAGTGCAAAACACGTTTTACATCGTTTATCCTGTATGCCTGATTTTTCTTGTCAGGTGAATATTAGCAAGACACTTTAATAACTCATTGTACTTAAATAATTGGAATCAAACTCAATCATTCTGAGAAGACAATGTCATGTTAAAGGTATCTAATATCTGGCTATTACAGTATCATATCAATATTAATTAAATCTGGACAATAAATGAGTTGATAGTTAATGACACAACCTGAAAATCCAGATTACAAAGTTTGTTTGCAAATACTCTCTCTTTTTCTCTCGTTAATGTCATAAATAAAACAGTATGGCACATTATTCAAAAGATAAACAAATGGAATAGTCCAGTGAAGGTTGTGATTGTCTTGTATGAATCAGTCATTGTTAGTCTGTTGTAAATGGGACATTATGGTGCTGCCTCGACCCTCAAAATGCTGTCCTTGTTTTAAGATGCATCGATTATGAACTTGAACGTACCATAGACATTATGTGGCGATCATAGCAATCGGTGGTTCATAACTTAAAAAGGGTGATTGACGTATTCAAATGGTCGAATGATTATCAAATTACACGATTCAATGAGTTATGTACCACCTTACTCAAACAAAGGAAATTAAGATAAACCATTCCAGACATTAAGGTTACATAGTTATTAAAACTGTTAACCCATAACACTAATCGGACAGGAAAATCCAAGTTTTTAGAACGAACGATGTAAAACGTGTTTTGCACTTCTCTACTTATACCTTTAATATCTCAGTGAATAAATAATCGATATCGTTGTTATTTGACTATGTGATAGCCAATAAGTTGACCTAACAGAATATATAAGTTTTAGAGTGATTTGTCTTTTACTGTGACCGTACAGCTCTCTCGACAAAAAGTGTTGCGTTCTTTTTTGATACACGCTGTATAAACATATAAAGCGTATCCGATCGCTCCTGGATAAAGGCATGACTAAACACTAATTGTTATTCATGGACGTTTTGATTTGCATATGTTGGCGAGTGTGCGCACTAACCCTGCTACATTCAAGAAAAGTTTGATTTTAACACCATAGACAAAAGCATGGAAATATATAACGAGGTCGGTAGCCCATTGTCAGTCAGTTTTTCTTTCCTTTTTGTTAATTAGCAATATTTTATGTAGGCCTATTTATAAATTACACAATTTTTAATAGAAATGTTAAAAATAATTCCAAAGAAATTTCTATTTCGATGTTTAATGTGTCACGCAAAGGATATTTGCTTAACTTTTTGATACGCTTTGTTTCAATGAAAATCGATGGTCAGAAAGCAGAGATGTGATCAACTGTTTACTATATAAACATATAAAGCGTATCCGATTGCTCCTGGATAAAGGCATGACTAAACACCACGTCAGTACCCCCCCCCCCCCTTCCCGGGGTTTTAAAGTCCGAAGCATAAACAAACGGGAATTACTTTTTTCAACGTAATGTCCACAGCAACCTTAAATGGGATCATTTAAGGTTGTTTTGGATGCGCACACCAAAAACGCAAGTACCACAGTTCCAATGTTGCGATCTTTTCAACATTTACAGCCCAATTTAGTTGTTATTGCTTGTAAAAAGTCAAAAGTCAAAAGTCATGTATATTGCCTGGGGACTCCCCTTTTCACTTGAGCTCTGCTCACTCCACACCTAAAAGAGTGTTATGAAAACACGATGATCGAGTAAATAAAAAATTCCATTGAAATGGAATGGAGGCGATCCAAGAATTTATTTTTATTTTTTAACCAAACATTTGTTTCATACCAAATACTAGGGAAATGGTGTATGTATTTTCCATAATTCAAACCAAAAAACAAATAAACACACCGCAGTCTAAATATAGTAGGCCCTACAGGAAACCAATAAAGTTGATTTGTGTGCATGGAAGGGGGCGGTAGGGGGATAGCGTCTGAAGAACAATCTAGGTATATATGACACATCCACAACTCACCACTTATTAGACAACAAGTGGAGATTTCTCCTTAGTCAAACAAGATAAGCTAATCAAACAAGATAAGCTATGTCTCTCTGTTGGGATGTAATAACATCTCTCTCATTGAATCATCAACTATAAACAAATATAGCTTTGACTCCAGCACAGACTGCGGGTACTGTTAAAATAAACTGCATAGGTACATGTAATTTACAAAGACTACAAACATGGCAGCCTCCACTTAGGTCTAGAAAGACCGAAATGTGTACATTTTGCAATCACATGCTAATAGGGTGTGCTTAGCCCCCCCCCCCCAACAAACGAATTACACATCACATATCCACCAAGATATTTCCAACGAACGACAAACCCATGTATCCGAGTTGCAGGAACCAATTGCTTGGCCCATCACAGCTACATGTATGTAGAGAGTAGAAGCTTGATTTCTGATCACTATTAGTGCTGTTGCTAGATATTGTATTCTCCCATATAGATATCAAGAGTGGGGCAACAACTAAAATAATGAAATAAACCAATATCATCTTCAGTGGTTTATTATCTGTGATCGTAATCACTACCTTGATTCCACTTAATTTAGAATTGCATCACTAGAATGATGATCGAGTCGGTCGGGTGGTGTTTTTATTGTTTTTTAAATATGCGACGGGCGTGGGCGGGCGGGATACGCCGCGCCGCAGGAGATGGTTAAGGTTAGGCCTTGGCGTTGAGATAAGCAGCGGGGCGGGGACTTTTAGGTCTTGGGGGTTGAAATATGCCACGGGGCGGGACGGGGCGGGGCGGTGACGAATGGGGGTTGTTTGTAATTATGTAATGTGGTTTGGGAGGCAGGGTTAATGAAGAAATGTGCTAATTTCGTAACGAATATGCCACGGGGCGGGGGCGGGCGGGGGCAGGGCGGGGGAGTGACGGGTGGGGTACGGGAGATGGTTAAGTTTAACTCTTTCCACGCGGCTATTAGTTTTACCATATAAAAAACAGATTTTCAGTAACCTTTCCCGATTTTCAAAGTCTATCTCAAGGATTACTGACCAATACGAGGCATGTTTTTACTTATTTCAATGCATTTCACATGGTGATTCCAAATATGGTTATGAAATTTAACAATTTTGAAATTTTTTAAACAGTTTGAGACATTTGGAATGTCGTCTGCAGCTGCCTGCCGCGTGGAAAGTGTTAAGCCTTGGAGTTGAAATTTGCGACGGGGCGTGGGCGGGCGGGGTGTTTTTTTAAAAAAATCTTCCCCTCTCCCCCTCTTCCCCTCTTCCCCGCTACGCTACTGGGGGGGGGTGGGGGGGGGGGGGGGGGGGGGGGGGGGTACTTTGTGGATACGGGGATGTGTCGCCTAATAGGGTCCCATTTCACCCTCTGGTAAATGGATGATCCCTTTTCAAAGCCATTTCTGTTAAATATGGGTCTGAAATCCTTAATCTTTCAATCATATAGGAAAATTATGGGTTTCCGGTAAACAAATAGATTCATTTCCCCCGAAAATTGGTAAATGTTTGGGTCAATTTTCAATTATACCTGAGTAAACTCCCCGGGGGATAACATGTGCAGTCAGTATAGCCGGGTCACGTTGAGTAAACCTACATGTCTAGAATGTGGGGGTGGGGGGGGGGGGGGGGGGGTATGCCGTTGAGTCAAAAACTTGAGAGCGGGGATGGGGAATTGGTATACCCCCAAATCGGCACACTCGATAACCGAGAGTATCCTGTTCGACCCGGTATTTCGAGTCGGGGCTAGGGTTGGGATTGGAAGGTACTTTCACTGCCCCAGTTGGTGCGGCACTCTGTTTACGGCGTACTCGACATTTGTGCGGAAGATCCCACCACCCGGGTTGTTACGTGAAGTTAATGGGGTTAACGTGACAACATCCAAAAAGAAGAAAAAGCTTTTCTGGTCTTTTCCTGAAACAATCAAAACTATCCATTCGTTTTATGAATGAGGTAGGCTATCAAACTACGGAGAAGAAATTTTCTCATTAAATGTATATAGCTCAGATTTTTCGTACCGATTATTTATTTTGGATAAACCAACATCAAATCATCTGGTCCGGGACTTTTTGTGTTGGTGTATACCATCGCCGCCTTAGCAACCGCGAAAGCCATGGACCGCGCTCTCTATTTTTATAATGTAAAATTATTTTGGTTATTGAAAATTAACAAAACAACTGGCGCACCTACCAAGAATTGAACCCGATTCGTGGTAGTGAGAGAGGTAAATCCTAACCACTAGACCACATGAACGGTTATGATTCAGGTTGTTCACCAATGCACTTTATAGATCTATCGTTAAAAACCCTCAATCATAACTATAATTCCTACTCAAAATCATAACTATACCCTTGATATGTTTAACTCTCGTCTATTTAACTTGAATGTACTCCAGCGAATGAACCAAAAACATTTTCACCGGCATTTTTGTTTATTATTATCGCTCCGTGATAGTAAACACCAATTATTCTTCATGTCACGTTGATTTGCATATAGGTCAATAATGAGGTTAGCGAGTGTGCGCACTTACCCTGCTCCGTTCAAGAAACGATTGATTTGACACCTGAGACTTTACATTGAAATTTAACAGCAGGTCTCTGAATTACGTCTACTGTTTTAAATTTATCCCGACTTGAGAGCCACACATTCTGTAACACACAACAGATGAGGGATAATTGTGAACTTTCGGGCTATGGATCGAACGATCCGTATGAAGCACTGTTCACTTTATCATGAGCTTGTCGTCGGAATAAAAAGTAAAACCCATAACCTCTGATCCTTTCAACGGTGTTGCTAGGATCCCCCGGGTTATGGACCCCTTCTTCCACATCCTTCTCTCCCACCCCACCCCTAGGCTCTCCCCTTCTCTCCCACCCCACCCTTCTCTCCCAACCCTTTCCCTTCTCTCCCAACCCTTCCCCTTCTCTCCCAACCCTTCCCCTTCTCTTCCAACCCTTCCCCTTCTCTCCCAACCCTTCCCCTTCTCTTCCCCTTCTCTTCCTTCCCCTTCTCTTCCACCCTTTCCTCTTCTTCCCTTCCTCTTTCTCTTCCCTTCTTCTTTCTCTTCCCTTCTTCTTTCTCTTCCCTTCTTCCTTCTCTTCCCTTCTTCCTTCTCTTCTTTCTTCCTTAAGAGGGGCCTTAAGAGGGGCCTTAAGAGGGGCCTTAAGAGGGGCCTTAAGAGGGGCCTTAAGAGGGGCCTTAAGAGGGGCCTTAAGAGGGGCCTTAAGAGGGGCCTTAAGAGGGGCCTTAAGAGGGGCCTTAAGAGGGGCCTTAAGAGGGGCCTTAAGAGGGGCCTTAAGAGGGGCCTTAAGAGGGGCCTTAAGAGGGGCCTTAAGAGGGGCCTTAAGAGGGGCCTTAAGAGGGGCCTTAAGAGGGGCCTTAAGAGGGGCCTTAAGAGGGGCCTTAAGAGGGGCCTTAAGAGGGGCCTTAAGAGGGGCCTTAAGAGGGGCCTTAAGAGGGGCCTTAAGAGGGGCCTTAAGAGGGGCCTTAAGAGGGGCCTTAAGAGGGGCCTTAAGAGGGGCCTTAAGAGGGGCCTTAAGAGGGGCCTTAAGAGGGGCCTTAAGAGGGGCCTTAAGAGGGGCCTTAAGAGGGGCCTTAAGAGGGGCCTTAAGAGGGGCCTTAAGAGGGGCCTTAAGAGGGGCCTTAAGAGGGGCCTTAAGAGGGGCCTTAAGAGGGGCCTTAAGGGCGGTACACACGGTGTTTTCGACATAGTTATTTTAAATGTATAAATCGTATTAAAATCGGGACCCTGGACGATGCATGGGTAATTCTCAAGTTGCCGAAAGTCAATGGCTTTCTATGTTGTTCTCGGCTGTGTTAAGAATTGTTTCTATCAGATTTGCACGTTGTATCGGAGTCACAGCCCCCGAGAATCTCAGTAGCAGGCAACATGTTGTTTTAGTAACATAGTGTATAATATATAAAAGTTTAAGTTAAACTTTATGTGTATTAATTGATTGATTTTATTAATATTTAACAATCGTGGCCCTAAGGCCAAATTACATGAAATTTACATGATAAAAAACATTGAAAAACAAGGCAATATAACTTATTAAATAATATAAAAGAGAATATTGCACCTATAGATAAAAAAAACATTAAAAATATCAAATTGCATTATGTACATAGCAAATACCATTATAAAAATCGAAGTGGGTGCAGAAAATTGTTGGACCTATTTATTTAAAAGCTGCATAAAATAGGGCACAGGACTGTTTTTGAACCTATTATAATCCTGGCTGGCAGCTGAAAAAACTGACTATTACTATTATTGCGTAAAAACCCGCAAAAAAACCCGCCCATGATAGTACTCGCCTCTGGTAGGCGGTATTAGAGAACTGGTGCGATTTGATTTGTAAAGCCCTCCGGCAATAAGACAGTGCCCTTCACGTCTACCAGAGAGGGTGTCAAATTTGCAAATAATTACGGCCAAGGATTATTCTGCATGCCCGTTTTTGAGTGGATTATATTTGTTGAGACTGAGTAGCTGAAACATTCGAGTGCCATACCACATCGGCGTACTCAAGAATTGATCTGACATATCCACTATATACAACACTGAGCTCATCTTTGGTGAAACCGAATCGTTTTAAAGTCCGAAGCATAAACACATGGGAATTAGCTTTTTTCAACGTAATGTCCACAACAACCTTAAATGGGATCATTTAAGGTTGTTTTGGATGCGCACACCAAAAACTTAAGTACCAGAGTGAATGTTTGCGACGTTTGCGATGTTTGCAAAATTTACAGCCCAATTTAGTTATTATTGCTTGTAAAAAGTTAAAACAAGCAACCTCGTCACAAATTAAATGATTTACAAAGTATATTTGGAATGGTTTTCTCTAGTTTTACAATGTGTTTATTTTTTGGTATTTTTGGTATTTACTATAGGCTACATTCTAATCTGTAAAATATTAGAAATATTGTTGTTATTTTTCAAAAATATTTCAATGAACCTTTACCTTTACCTAAGCTTCGTTACAGCTGAGGAGACACTTGGACGAGTCAAAAGATCCCCAAAGAAACCATGGATCAGCAAAGAAGTGTTGAAACTAGCTGAGAAAAAAAGTCAACTACGCAAGCAAATCTCACCAGCCAAAGTAGAGCGATATAAAGAAGTGCGTGCTGAAATTCAAAGACAAATCAGAAGGGATAAGGCAGTATGGCTTGAAGAGCAATGTCTACAAATAAAGGACTTTGATGCAACTGGAAAATCCAAAGCAATGTTCAATCAGATCAGATCACTCCGAAATAAATCCACTCCATCAAACCAAGCATGTGTAAAAAACACAGATGGAGCAGTGATAAGTGAACCATCAAATATCATGAACAGATGGAGAGAGTACGGTGCCTCACTCTTTGAAAGTCCAGATGGAGAAACACCACTGACAAAAATGAACAGAGCATTTGACGATGACATGGAACCTCCACCGCTAATGGATGAAGTGATGTATGCTGTCAAGAAACTCAAGGATGGGAAATCACCAGGCCTTGATGTGATTCCTGCTGAGCTCAAAAAAAATCAACAAGCCAGCACGGAATTAAAGCGCTACATCAGTTATGTACATGCATCTGGATCAAATGCGACTGGCCAAATGACTGGAAAGTGCAAGAATTTGTCATGCTGTTCAAATCAGGTGACCGCAAACAGTGCTCCAACTACAGGACAATCGCCCTCATCAGCCATACAAGTAAGGTGCTACTGATGATCATTATCTTACGCCTGAAAGCCAAACTAGATCAAGAACTTCCAGAAGAGCAACCCAGCAAACACAAAACGTTTTAAAAACGTTTTCGGTAGGTGCTATTTAGGTCCTGTAGGTCTTCGTCTTTATAGACGTTTTGAAAACGTTTATAAGACGTCATTGTTCAGACTTAAATCAGCTAGTCTGGAATACGTTTTTTAAGGACGTCGTAGTAACGTGTTCTGGACGTTATTAATATACCAATGTAACAAACGTCTTTTTGCGACGTATAGAAAACGTTTTACTTGGACGTATTTTGTGCGACATATTTAAAACGTGTTTTGGAAACGTTTTTAAAACGTTTTCGTTAGGTTCTATAGGTTCTGTAGGTCTTCGTCTTTATAGACGTGTTAAAAACGTTATAAGACGTTGTTTTCAGATTTAAATCAGCTAGTCTGGAATACGTTTTTTAAGGACGTTGTAGTAACGTGTTTTAGACGTTATTAATATACCAATGTAACAAACGTCTTTTTGCGACGTATAGAAAACGTTTTACTTGGACGTATTTTGTGCGACATATTTAAAACGTGATTTGGAAACGTTTTTTAAACGTTTTCGTTAGGTTCTATAGGTTCTGTAGGTCTTCGTCTTTATAGACGTATTAAAAACGTTATAAGACGTCGTTTTCAGACTTAAATCAGCTAGTCTGGAATACTTTTTTTTAGGACGTTGTAGTAACGTGTTTTAGACGTTATTAAATATACTAATATAACAAACGTCTTTTTGTGACGTATATAAAACGTTTTACTTGGACGTATTTTGTGCGACACATTTAAAACGTGTTTTTGAAAACGTTTTTAAAACGTTTTTGTTAGGTACTATATAGGTTCTGTAGGTCTTCGTCTTTATAGACGTTTTAAAAACGTTATTAGACGTCGTTGTTGAATCAAAAATTAGTCTGGAGCTAATTTGCATATTTTACTTGGCCTTATATTAACTGAGTAAATTGTGCAAATCGCTCATTAGCATAATTGCAATGGTACAAAAATTAGTTCCGGTGCTCATTTGTACCATTTCAATTATGCTAATGAGCTAATTTACACCTTTTATTCATTTAAACCTATTATTTTATTTGAATTAAGTCGATGCATTAATTTTAACACCATGGAATGTATATTGATGTACACTTGTAAGTGCCTATGTTCGCACTGGTTTTGAGTAAGGTGATTGCTCACTAAACAAATGCATATACATTGTGCAAGAACATAAACATCCAAGAGTCAATGCCCTTGCACCCTTCCCCCCCCCACCCTACCCCCATAAAAGGTTTTACAAACGTCAAATAAAACGTTTTTAAAACGTCTGAAACCTTCCACAAATAAACGTTAATAAAACGTTTTTAGAAAGCGTCCAAACCACCTACATAGTACGTTTTAAGAACGTTTAAAACACTTACAAATTACGTTCATTGAAGGTTTTACAAACGTCCCATAAAACGTTTTTACGGCGTCTGAAACCTTCCACAAATAAACGTTTATAAAACGTTTTTAGAAAACGTCCAAACCACCTACATAGTACGTTTTAAGAACGTTTAAAACACGTACAAATTACGTTCATAAAAGGTTTTGCAAACGTCCCATAAAACGTTTTTACGTCGTCTGAAACCTTCCACAAATAAACGTTTTTAAAACGTTTTTAGAAAACGTCCAAACCACGTAATTGGTACGTTTTAAGAACGTTTTAAACACGTACAATTGTTAGCTGGGAAGCCGCCTACAGGAAAGGCAGGGGTACTGTCGATATGCTGGTTTGTCTGCAGATCTTGATGGAGAAAATCATTGCAACAGAAAGCTTTCATCATGTTCATAGATTATTCTAAAGCATTTGACTCTGTGAGCCACATCAAGCTTTTCTCTGCAATGATAGAGATGGGATTTCCAGCACACCTTGTAGCACTGCTTCAATCCCTCTATGTGAATCAGAAGGCAAAGATCAGATGGAATGGTGAAAACACAGATGAATTCAACCTAGGTAAAGGTGGGAGGCAGGGATGCATTGCTTCACCACACATGTTCGTCTCCTACACAGAAAAAGTCATCAGAGACGCTGATGTAAACCAGTATGGGATAAAAGTAGGCGGTACACCAATTTCAAATCTCAGATATGCCGATGACACTGCACTTTTTGAAACATCTGAAGAAGACATCGAGAGGCTAACAACAGCCGTAAATGATGCAGGCAGGAAGCTAAATCTCAAGCTCAATGTCAAAAAGACAAAACTTCTAACAACTGGAGAAGAACAGCCTGTGCATTATATCTCAATCGATGGTGAGAATGTTGAACAAGTCAGTCGCTTCAAATACCTAGGCTCTGTGAAAACCACATCTGCCAGTTGCACAGCTGATATAAGAGCTAGAATCGGAATGGCCAAGGGAAGGATGATAGAACTCCAGGATCTATGGAATGACCGCAACCTCACAACAAACCTAAAAACAAAGATTGTAAAATCATTGGTATGGAGCGTGCTCCTTTACGGTCTGGAGGGATGGACTCTAATCAAAGCAGATGAAAATCGCATAATGGCTGCTGAAATGTGGATCTGGAGAAGAATGTTAAGAGTTAACTGGAAGGAGAAAAGAACCAACATAAGTATCCTGAAAGAACTTGGTGTAAAGAGACAACTGCTAGGAGAGCTTATCAAAAGAAAGCTGGCCTACTTCGGGCACATCATTAGAGGCAGTGGTAGCTTACTGGCACTCCACATCATAGAAGGGAAAGTGGAAGGCAGCAGGAAAAGAGGTCGTCAGAGGAAACAATGGTTTGACAACATCAAGGAATGGACTGGTATGAGTCTTATAAAGGCCAAGCGTCTAGCACAAGACAGAGTAGCTTGGAGAAAGATGATCCGGAGATGTGATCGTATGGCAGCCAATCGTCATATCGGACGGAGGCCGAAGAAGAAGAAGAAGAAGAAGAAGAAGAAGAAGAAGAAGAAGCTTCGTTAACTTCTGTAGGCTGCAGAAGCATCTTCCATCTGTGCATCTTCCATCTGTGTCTGTCTTGTGCTTCTCTTGGCCATGTGGTTCCTCTGTGTTCAGCTAGCTCGTCTCTCCATCATTGTTTCTGCCTGCCTCTTCTCATTTTGCCTGTACGGGGTTGCCACTCGGTTGTTCTTATTATCCACCAATTATCATTTTGTTTTGAGATATGTCCTGCCCATCTCCATTTCATTTCCTTGATTTCTTTGCTGATGTCTTTGACCTTGGTTTTATTACGAATGGCAGTGTTCTTATGTTTCCATGGCTAATAGAAGTTTCTGCTCAATTTCTTTGGTTGTTGACCAAGTTTCGGCACCGTATGTCGGTAGCACACATTGATTGAAAACCCTTGTCCTTAATGTTATTGGTATGGTTTTATCGCATAGAATGGTTTTGTTTCTGCCGAAGCAGCTCCAGCATGTTGGTGTCTATAGGCATGTTGGTGTCTATAGCTTGTCTATAATAGCTTGACACAGGGTGATGTGAAGCGCCTAGTGCAGTAGTAGTAGCCTAGTAGTAGTAGAAGTAGCATTGGGGTTTTTTAGAGCTAGAATGCTTTGTTTCTGCTTTCAACTGCTGCCGCTGACTAGCCGTCAGGCGAAACAGGCGAAAAGGAAAGCAAATATGTAAGTCTTTCCCTGTCAGTACATAACCTCTCCATCATCAAGACTAGCTCTTACAGTGCCTCCACGGTGGTTGCTGAAAGGCGATCACATGGCAACATGCGGATACTGGGTACCTCACGGCCCCAGGCTAAACTGTAGTGTAGGGGATTTCGGAGCAGCTATGGGCCCTAGAGATGTGGTGTACAGGCCCACCCGCGTATGACATGCCCTGACACTTCATCAACTAGTCCTTGTGGCAGAAGATCCGGAAGATGATTAATGGCACAAAATCATCTCCAGCAGGTGGAAGATCTAATACTATAGACAACAGCTGGTGGTACCGCCAAGTTAGCGGGCATTGCTGACTGACAACACGCCTGGCCAGCGCGTCAGTTACAGGCAAAAAACCTTTAAGCATAAGAAAGGAAGTATAAGAAAGAAAAGGCTGTATTGCTCGAGGCCAACACGGGTGCAACCGACTAGGAAAAAGAGGTTGCAAATTGTCAAGTCCGACCTCCATAAGAAACAACAATCCTTTGAATGACGTTCTGCAGTCAAAGCAGAAAGGAAGCTGCAAGACTGATAAAGAGGCAAAGGGCGGACAAACATTATAAACATCTGCACATACATATAAGGACTATAAGAACTGATGAATCTCTAGAATCGCTCTTGGACGAACAAAATGACTTCAAATGGGACATAATAGGTCTTGCAGAAACCAAGAGAGAAGGAGAGAGTATTATAGAGCTACCAGGGGGTATGTGGCTTTACAATCATGGGAAAACAGAAGCTAACAAAAAAGCCAGGTATTGGATTCTTAATACATCAGAAGTTCAAAAACTACATTGAAGAAATATAGTCCTATTCTAACAGCACGAACAGGGTAATCGCACTGAAAGTAAGACTTACAGGGGGGACAATTTCTCTGCATAGTACAAATATACGCACCTACTGTCAGGAGACTATGATGAGGAGGCTGTAGAAGAGGTATATGAAGACGTGAGTAAGGCATTTTCAGAAAGCAAAGCACCAAATAGTAATGGGCGACTTTAATGTCAAAATAGGAAACATCGAGCAGGAGAGGAATCCCTCCTAGGAAAACATGAAATTGGAGTAAGAAATAAAAGGGGCGAAATGCTACTAGAATTTGCACAACAGAAACTAGTTGTTGCCAACACTTTCTTCAAAAAGAAAGAAAGCAGATACTTGACATAGGAAAGTCCTGATGGAAAAAAACAGAAACCAAATCGACTTTGTAATTGAGTAGCCAACGTGGTATACTAAGGAACTGTGAGGTGATCACGAAAGTAGATATTGGAAGTGACCATAGAATGGTTAGAGCCAAGATAGTACTAAATAAGAGACTGGCAAGGCTGAAATTCATCAACAATAAGAGAAAGAGCGAGCTGTATGCGGTGAAACTGGGAGAAAGAAAACAAGAATTTCAAATAGAGCTGAAAAACAGATTCGAAGCATTAAGCATTAAAGACTCTGATGTGGATACCAAGTATTCACTCATCTCTGACACAGTAAAGGAGGTTGCTGAGAAAATAGCACCGAAAGAAAACAAGCCAAATAGAAATCAAGGAAATTGATGAGCTTGACACCAAAAGGAAGAAACTCAAGACAACCGCCAACAAGACAACTCAACAAAACAAAGACTACCAGGACACAGTGAAATTGGGAAGGAAGAAAAGAAGCCAGAGGAGCAGAAGAAATAAAAGAGAACAAATTGAATCCATCTTAGAAACAGGTAGAGGACCAAAACAGATACTAAAACTAAATTGCAAGAAAACCAGAATAAGACAAATAAAAAAGAAAGATGGAACACCAACAGCAAATAGGGGAGAAGTGCTCAAAATCGGCGCAGAGTTCTACCAGGAACTGTAAACAGCTCCAGGTCTAATCAAGATAAAGAAGAACGAAGAAAAACTATCTAGAAATATATAATAATGTTTTATATCATAATATAAAGCAGTTTACCAACCCACGGTGTTTACAATAGACAATATAACAACAAATATGAACAACCACCGGCGAATGTCCCAACGAAAAATAAGCAAGGACATTCACCGGCGGGGAATTGAACCTCGGTCTCCTGATTACTAGACAGACGTCTTAACCACTAGACCATCGATACTTGCTGATAAACGCCACTGATTCAAATTGCCGTTTATCAGCAAGTATCGTATCATATTACACTCATGATCAATTTATATTTGATTTGATGTCTATTTTCATGTCACTGTCTACGTCATCACAAGCAATAGTAGTCTATTGTAAAAGGTTACTGCACAGTGCAGTGCTGTGCTAAAATAAATACTGAAAATTCCAATATCAACCAAAAGCCCCGGATACATGATACATTTGTATAGACGTGTTATTGCAGCATCTCGGTACGTCGGTAAATAGTATCATGATAGTATACAAATACAACATGGTATAGGGCCATGTGTTTTGAACTGACCACCCAAAAAGGGTGGCGGCGTTGCATTTTTGGTGACGAATCATCCATCTCTCTCTATTAACTCAACAACTATATGTGGTAGAGCTTTGGTTTAGGTCTCATTTGAAAGCTTATTTATCTAGCTACACTGTGTGAATAAATCAGGTATTTCTATAACTGTTTGGCTGAGATATGATTGATTATATTTCGAAAGTCAGGGGTGGCGGCGGTGGCGGTGGCGGTGGCGTTGTGTACAATCTCTATGGGGAATATAGAAAATGTTCCCAATTCTACGTTCAAATGACAATAACTCCTCATATCTGTATGGTACAAACAGGATTTTGCTCTCATTTTGTAGATTGTTTTATATTCTATAAGTTTCTGTTTCAACAAACGTATCAACTATTACGTAACAATTGTAATTACGAATCGATTGCATTGTCCTTGGCTTTTCCCCTATTCAATACACAGTGAACTTGCCCTAATTCATCGGTTTTACATACATGACTATAACAACAGAATTATCCAACCGATGATAGCAATACATTTTTGGAAAGCTCTCAAATAGGGGAATTCAAAATCCCGCTTAAATCAGGATAGGGTGAATGGCCAAGAAAATATATGTGAAAACTCTAATAAATATGATATGTAAACGTTTGCGCTCATTTACTTCCCGATATAGTATATTTCAACAAGTTACCGTTGACAACCATTATGTTCTGATGGGTAAATTGCTTGAAGAACTAATATGCACAGTAAAATGATGATTGGGATAGGAATAAAAAAAATATTGAGCTTTAATCCAAATATGAAAAAAAATCGATATTCTTTGAACATTTTTAATCACAAGATGTTACCATTAGGTCCTATGCAAATACCAATCGCATATTTGGATTTCTTGTGAGATTTCCGCTCAGAAAATATAACTTTTTATGTTGTAGAACAAGTAGTTATTGCGATATGCTAATTCGAATCTCAGGTGGTGTAAAATGTAAAAATCTGGACATGCAACGGGAAGGGTGGCGAGTTCAAAACACATGGCCATAGAGGGAAGGGGGACCGCTCTATAATCCGACAAGTCTATAATCCGACGCCACTATTATGTACGAAGGTTCTAAAGTGTTGACGTGTTGATTAAAATTCATTCAATATATGTAGAAAGTTAGGCGTTGTATAAAAGTAAAAAATCCCCAGCGTTGAGCAATTCGTCGAAACAATGTCCTTAAAATGTTGGTGGAAACTATTTCTGTTGCTAAAATATGTTGCGAAAAATATTCCACTTTGGCAACTGTTGCATGAGCATTGAGGACAATCACGCAACAGTTGATTGTGCAACTACTGATTAACTGGAATTGTTCAACTGTTGGTGAAAACATGTTATCCAACGTTGGGTAAATTTTACGCAACTGTTGAGCGGTTGCATACTTCAACAACGTTGTGTAAAATGTTGAGTAAATATAATTTAATCAACCTTTTTGCAGTGTACAGAACCGTCTGACTATAAAACCGTCGGACTATAGAACCGTCGGACTGTCAATAATATGTCACCAAAGAGAAGTAGTGTCAATTACTGTTCCCGAGGTGTTGGATGATCGCGTCTACTTCCTGACCAAGATATGAGGAAAAATGGACCAAAATCTACTGTGTGCACACAGGCTTGGGTTGGGAGACGAGCTCCGTTTAGCTTCTGTGTCAACCTGCTCTTCCTTCTGCGTGTTTGCTCTGCATCGGACCAGGTTAGTGCTCGATTGTCTTGACATAACAACCATAGGATAACCTAAGTGGCGTGGTGGCAGCATTTGAAAACGATCCTACACATCTGTGAATCTGCTCAATGACAATGGCAAAAAGGTGGTGCCAAATTAAAGCTAAGAATATATAGAATGGAAAAATGCGTGTGAGGAAACAGTTTGATCCGTTTTTGTCGGAAATATAGAGGCACTATTTCACACATTTTATCCCGGTCCCATGGGGAGGACAATGCGTGAATCTTGCATGCTCTCGTCGGGGCTCTCGTTCGATACGCAATTGTGAAAAATCTGTCTGTTCACCTTGAGGTTTTTTTACAATCTAATTAGATAGAAGATTGGAGTCAGAGCTAAATTTTGGTACCAAGTTCATGACAATCGTATGTGGGTATCTCGAGTTATGATCGCCGGAAAATGACGGAAAATGTATAGAACGCATAGGGACTTGATTTTAACCAATCATAACAATGAAACATCGTCCCAGCAAGAATACGTAGTGCGTATCAAACTGTGCGTGTTTGGGGATTAAGTAAGCGAAATACAAGCTTCGCGTGTGGCGCAATTGACTAATAAAATGAATATTTATGAGCTATAGTAGGGGCCTAGTACTAACTCTATTATGATAATTACCTTTCCAAAGTCGTGGTTACTGCGAGATTAAGTTTTCGTGGCCATCTCGGTCTCGTAATTCAGCGTTAACTTTAAGGTGCTGTCCCTTCAATTTAATGTTGACATTTTGGGTGATCAACTAGTCACTGTCACAATGCTATGGACGAAATTCAAGCTAGTTCACGTGAGCATTATCATGGTTATTCGTTGTTGTTCCCGGGGCTGCGTCAAAGACATAATACGCTCGAACTACTAGGCCTATACATCAAATGCATACTGCGCTCGAACTACTATGAAGGTGATGAGTTCACGTTTGACCAATCAGAACGAGCGGGTTTTGTTTAAAAACATTCCGGTACTTCGCTACCGGGTTTACGCACGTACGCACGCATTGGTGGACATTTGCCCGGCATATTATTACGACGCTGACTATAAGCTCTCATTATATAAGTGGCCGATATGGACACGAAAACTGACGAAGTAATAACGGTGCTATGGCAAAATTAGCAGGGTAAACTACAAATTTAATGTTTGCCATAATTAACCACGTGAGTCATCATGTAGCACAGACATCCTGATGGATTTGCCCCGCATTATACTAATCAAACTCCACTTACATTAAAAAGGCGTTGATTACTTTCCCGGTTTTTTCCGTTAACCCGTTAGTATTCTTTAATTATGGACTTATTTGCTCTATTGTCAGTTACCTTTTGAGCACAGTCTATTATTATTCACGGCAATGTAATGCACAAAGTGCAGTTTACACTTTCGTACTTTCGTTTTGAACAAGCATAGTAGTGTGACAGGTATGTGTCTGGGCTGCATTGATCAATTGAAGCTACCCCAATCCTCACCTTACTATCGACCTATGAGCGGTGGCATGTCACTACCTATTGCTACACCGAAGAACCAAATGCTAAAATGAAAAACGGACTTTGTTTTGTTTCTCGAACAAAGCTGTGTTAATATTTAGTCAATCGTCACATATAATATAATCTCAAATTAAAGAGAAAACATGTCTTTACAAATGTAATATTCACATATGTCTATACGTAGGAGCTATTTTTGGTGTTAAGATCATATTTGTAACCTGGTCAGTTACCTTTTTAGGACTGTATAATATCAAGCATCATTGCGACGTTAAAATATTGATATTTTGACTTCTTTATCAGTCTGCTTTGGAATAGGGTGCGTTCAGGCGTGCTATCGTCAATTTCTACACGACGATGCACCACGTGACGGGAGTCCGTCTTCTGCTGGGATTACGAATAGGTTCGATATTTCAATAGAGGGTGGGCTAAGGCTTGGAAACGGGACTGCGTTTTCAAGGGAACGGTCTCCCGTCACAGTAATTTTCAAGATAGAAAAAACACACACATATTTTGCCGATTTTTAACTTGTTAGATAATGTTTAAAAAATGATCACTATTAGTACTTTTTAGGGCTTATATTTAACATCAAAATAATCACATTTACCCTAAAAATTCTAAAAAATTGTGTTAACTCGCCTAAATAATGGTGGTATCATCGCGGTGAACAGGCTGATAACGGTATGATTTCGACCAGTGTCGTGAGATGTTGGGGTCAAAAGTGAGGTTACCATCATCGGACTAGCTACCGCAAGGAATTCTGGCACCTAGGCTGCTCTCAACTTGTTAAGCTCTAACCCCGGGAGTTCTACGCAAATATTTAGGGTTGAAAAGCACAATTACACAATTTGACGAGTACACATTACCATGGCAACGCACACCCGTCAATTTTGAACGCCCTCAAGTGAAACAGGCTCCAAATCCGGAGCTAACTGTGTATGATTTAAGCTAATATCCTTCAAAAACCTCTAACTGTCTAACATGATCTTGACCTCGGGGAGCCGCTTCTTCACGGCTAAACACCATAATGGTCAAAGTACCCATCCATATACACGTAATAATTCTAGTAGACTTTTACAGTGATTATGGGTTCTCCCTTTTTGGGTATTGTTGGTAGAGACAGTTACATGATAGGTTATTACCGAAAGATACATAGCATATACAATGTAGTATTCATATCCCTTTCTGTTGATGTTTTGAGCGCCAAAAGAGCTTTATTGTAAGCTTCTATCTATACTCTGTCTTATGAAATATTGATAAAATGATTGTTTTTCAAATCACGTAATATTTGATATAACTTTAATGCCTCTCCAGCAAGTATAATTTCCACTTTTAGGATATTGGACGTAATGGCTACTTCATGCCCACACACTTTCCGGTTCTTGAAAATAGATACCTATTACCATGGAAACCGTTATATTGTACCCATTGTTACAGGACACTTATTATACATTTCGGAAGGCTACTCTAGGCTGTTGCCAACGTCACAATACATATCATAAGTATGCTATTCGTATCACGTTTTTTCTTACTTTTTTGATGACTTTCTTGGTAGCATTCTCTCGAGACATTCTATTGACTTCAATACAATTGTGCCTTGTGTAAGAACGACAAAAAACATCTATTCAGTGTAAAGTCATTTAACAGATTCAATCTGGCTTTATTTTATTTTCCACTCAATACCTTTATTCTCATATTACACAATCCGTTTTACTCAAAAGTTCTGAATAATGATAATATTGGAAATTAAACAAACCTCATTTTCTTAGGTTATCCTCATTTTTTGGGAGTATTTTTTCAAAGATGTATAACCCAATCGGAGAAGACAAACATGGAAAGATTGAGTTGGGCCGATTAATTTCACTTTCGCAACAGCGATAATTGATATTCAAAAAACTCATCCTGCATAAGTTGAACAATACAATATGAGTAATAACACTACACTTATTGACTTCGTGTTCAATATAAAGGCATTATGTGTTTTCTACTTTGCCGGCATAGTCAGTACTCCCGAATGTCCGTCGTACGTACCAGAACAAAACAATGTGCAAAGTACTTGTCATGACGTCTTTGTTATCTTACGTATACTATCACCATGGTAATATGCCATTAACGATTCTGTCTCATTGGGTTTCTAGTGCAAATTACACGCGGTCTAGTGCATGCAGCAGAAACCAATCGTGAATATCAAGATATTAAGGACATACCCACAGGGCTACTACAGCCATCCTAAACCATCAGAGTGCCTTTACAACTAAATGAAAAACCAAAACGAAAGGATTGATGAACTGATGCTACAATCTGACAGGTCACTCGGCATGAGCGATGGCTACGTATCCGCGCGAGACAAACGCCAAGAAGATTTAACATTTCGCCACATGACGTCAGGGGCCACAGCCTAAACCATACTGAGTTTTCCTAACACAAAAACTGCCTTTACAAATAAATTAATGTAGGAGCAAATATCGCCCTTTGGAGTTTAGTAAAAAAGGGCAACGTTTTTACTGTAGAAACGAAACGAGGCTACGTATCCGCACGAGACAAACTTCGAGAAGGGGGTGGGGGGGGGGGGGGGGGGGGGGGGGGAGAAGGGTGTGTAGATGAAGGGGGGTGGAGGAAGTGGGTGTGTGGGCACAAGTGCTACCGCAAGAATATAACGGACATCAAATGCAGCCAGCTGAACAACAGGAATCGAACCACAGCTAAACATCAATGGTCACATGTTCTGATGACAATTATCTAAAGCTAACTATCGGGTTTTACTATATTAGAAAATTGACATATCAAAATGGTTGTTTAATGGTATGGGTGTAATGAATATTAGTCAAACCTATATTATAAATGAGATGAGAGCCAAATGCAACATAGCAGATCAATACAGATGAGTGAAAATTAACGTGTCACAAAAAATTCAAAATTCAACAAAAATTAAAAATGTTTGCACTTTTCATTTCCAGATTTCTCTGTAATGTGTGCAGTAAAGAGAATGATTTCGTTTATAATATTTATTTATACATCAAGGAATATTTTGATAGCTTACATATTGAAATTGATTCAATAAATCGTCTAATAAGTCCCAAGATATAAATAATTTAGTTGTCCTCGGTCAGTCCTTATTTATCAGTCCTTATATTTGGTCATCTCTAAAACATTTTGAGTGAGTTCACACGCTCACCATAGGCCGGTGAACAATGATGTCAATTTAAAGAAACAAACCAATTCAACAACAAAAGTATTTCAACACATTTCCCAATCGACACTCTGCCCATCAACGGCTAACTATCGGCGGTTGAACTCACGTCATCTTATCATATCACACGCTACTACACATGAATGCCTTCATTGCACACTGGTCTATCTGTAGTCAAATCCGGCGCCACTGCACTGATACAATACAGGTATATGTTCATCGGTTAAGCATGAGCGGGTAATTTGACTATGAATAGCGTTGCAAGGTTTAGAACTGACGGAAAATAAGACAGGGAGGTCGAGGACAACCAAACAATATTTTATTATTGGCCTACTGGTATTTGGAAAATGTAGTCATGGATGAGTAGTTCAATAAGTTTAATGCTGTCACTTGGAGGCGCTGTGGTTAATGTCCCTAGTCTACCACTTGTGTGGGGGGTTTGCGTGTGTTTCCACCGGCAACCGTGTACACACAACAGATTATAACCATCTAACCGTGGACCTTTCGCCAACCGTGGACCGTCCACAATTCTACACTAGGTGCATGGGGCTGCAATTAACCTAAAAAGAAGAAGAAGAAGAAGCTAAGAAGACGAAAAAGAAGAAGGAAGAAGAAGAAGGTGGAAGAAGAAGGAAGAAGAAGAAGGTGGAAGAAGAAGGAAGAAGAAGAAGGGGGCTGGAAAAGGGGGGAAGAAGAAGAAGAGGGAAGGGGGAGGAAGAAGGGGGCGGTATGCCGTTGAGTCAGAAACTTGTTCGACCCGGTATTTCGAGTCGGGGCTAGGGTTGGGGTTGTCGCTGCTCCAGTTGGTACGGCACTCTGTTTACTGGCGCGCTCGACATTTGTGCGAAAGATCCCACCACCCGGGTTGTTACGTGAAGTTAATGGGCGATACGTGACAACATCCAAAAAGAAGCTTTTGGTCTTTTCCCCTGAAACGATCGAAACTATCCACTCGATTTATGAATGAGGTCAAACTACAGAGAAGAAATGTTCTCATTAAATGTATATCACAGATTTTTCGTACCTGTTTTTGATTTTAGATAAAACCAACATCAAAGCATCTGGTCCGGGACTTTTTGGGTTGGTGTATACACCATCGCCGCCTTACAGACCGCGACAGCCATGAACCGCGCTCTCTATTTTAAAATGTAAAATTATTTTGGTTATTGAAATTTAACAATACAACTGGCGCACCTACCAGGAATTGAACCCGGTTCGTGGTTGTCAGAGTGGTAAATCCTAGCCACTAGACCACATGAACGGTTAAGATTCAGGTTGTTCACCAAATGCCCTTTATACACTGCAAAAAGGTTGCTTAAAATACGTTGCTAAAAGTACTTTTATCATCCGTTGGTTGACGTGGTGATTAAAATTCATTCAATATATGTAGAAAGTTAGGCGTTGTATAAAAGTAAAAAATCCCCAGCGTTGAGCAATTCGTCGAAAACAATGTCCTTAAAATATTGGTGGAAACTGTTTCTGTTGCTAAAATATGTTGCGTACAAATATTCCACTTTGGCAACTGTTGCATGAGCATTGAGGACAATCACGCAACAGTTGATGCAAGTTACGCACATGTGAATTTTAGGCAACTGTTGTCCAAAATAGCCAATTTCGTGAGCTGTTGCATACTTGAACAATTGTTGAGTGAATATATAATTGCCTAACTTTTGAGTAACTAGAATTGTTCAACTGTTGGTGAAAACATGTTATCCAACGGTGTTGGGCAAATTTTACTTAACAGTTGAGCGGTTGCATACTTGAACAACGTTGTGTAAAATGTTGAGTAAATATTTAAGTTTTTTTTCTTCTTTCATACATGTATGTCATGCACCTCGGAGTTGTGTTCACAACGTGAGGCGCATTATAAATACCCTTTTATTTTATTATTATTATTTGCAGCGCAGGACCACAATTAGATTTATTCTGTCTTGGCATCCAAAACGGAATACACTGACGAATAGTTTATAATTGCCATCTTTGTTTGACATTATTTGTTTATGAATATCATTTCAACGGTGGTATAGCGACGTCGCTAGCGATGAATATTGAATACTGTAAAAGCTGAAATATTCGCGGTGGTTTTATTTTCGCGCTTTTCGCGCAAAATCTTTTTCCGCGAAAATTATAACACGCGAAAATATTGCTTTACACATTCATGCAATGCTTTCAGACAGTCGCCCGCGAAAAAAACAATTCGCGAAATGTCTTTGATATCAAAATCCGCGAAAATATCTGTACGCGAAAATATTGGCTTTTACAGTAGTCGATTTTTATAGCCAAAAAATACACGACATGGACATATACTGAATAGTTCATGTTATGTGATCTATTTTGCACCAAAATAATCACATAAATATTTTTATGTATTATATAATATGGACTATTTATACCTTCATACCCAGATAGCAAGAATACGTTTTGCAAACGTTCACAGGAAAAACACCATTGATAAGAGATGTCAGATATCATGTGAAAGCCTATAGTTTAATAACATGCTAAAATAAATAACAGATTCACTACCGAACGGGAATAGTGTATGTAGCTCTGCTGCATCGCCTAGAATTCCCATTACAAGTTACCAGTTCACTACCGGGAGGAAGTGATGTATGTAGCTCTGCTGCATCGCCCAGATTTCACATTATTTTGCCTACTGCATGTTGCTATGCCAAAAATGCTCAATATATAATAAAAACTTGACACAAATAAAATACCCAACATATGGCTATATTTGATAAATTAAGCAACAGTTGCTATACAAAAATGCTCAATATATAATGAAAACAATTCACAAATTAAGCAGCAGTCACAAAATGCCCAACAAATGGTTAATTAATAATACCCAACTGTTGTGTAATTAAAATTGTGCAACTGCTGAGTAACTGGAATTGTTCAACTGTTGGTGAAAACATGTTATCCAACGGTGTTGGGTAAATTTTACGCAACTGTTAAGCGGTTGCATACTTCAACAACGTTGTGTAAAATGTTGAGTAAATATTTAAGCAACCTTTTTGCAGTGTAGATCTATCGTTTAAAACCTTCAACCATAACTATAATTCCTATACTCAAAATCATAACTATACCCTTGATATATGTTTAAATCTCGTCTATTTAACTTGAATGTATCCCGAATGAACTAAGAAATCATTCACAAAACGTTTTCACCGGCATTTTTGTTTATTATTACTAGCGGGCACCCGCTAGAAGATTTCACGGGGAGATAAGTAAACAAAGCGTAAGAAAATTTGATACAATATCAAGAACATGTCCTACACCCCGGTCCTACATGTATAATCCAGACGGGTCCTAAATAAACCGAATATCGCAGATGCATTTGATAAACCAGGTATACATGTGCCTTAATCTTGGTATCTACCTTTGTGTTTCCAGATAGTACCTGAAATGCAGGTACCTGTTACTGTGCCCTTAATAATGCACCAGACACCACATTATCTATGAACTATAGTGTGCCGTTATATCGAGATAATCAAGTACCCTTAGGGACGCACCATTATATTTTCAGGGGGGGGGGGGGGCATGGAAGTTTAAAAAAAAAAATTGCCCACTATCCAGGGAAAAAACAAAACTTTGCCCACCAACCAGAAGAAGAAAAAAAGTTGACCCACTGCTGAGTAAAAAAAAAAATCTGACTCCCCCACCTCAATATACAGAAAACCTTAAAAAAACCTTTGCCGCCTTTGCCAAAAAAACAAACAAACTTGCCGCCATTATTTACAAATCAACATCAGCGCGCGTGCATTGATTTGTCTAATTTCTCTCGAAACAACACATACACATTTATTGACCTATATAATCAATAAATGCGCATGTGTTGTTTCGAGAGATATTAGAAAAATCAATGCACGCGCGCTGATGTTGATGTGTGAATAATGGCACAATCCCGCAGGGGGAGTGATATTGTGAGCATATTAACATTCGCGCAAATACAATTTTTCGAGAAATAAAACATACGCATGTTTGACCTAATTCTTACACGACACTATACAAATCACAATTCACAATTTGAGCGGCATACCTTTGATCTATGTACACGAATAAAATCATGTAAACAAGTTTGCTGACACCCGCAGTAAAATCGGCGAACCGCGCGCGATGCCTGAATAACGAATTAAAACAAAGCGTCCGGTGCGCGTATTGAACGGCGCATACGCGGAGTGCATTAAACATTTTCAATGCAATGCACTCCGCGTATTTTATTTTCTTGCTTTCTGATTGGTTCGACGCTATTAAGAGTATATGAATAAGACTTTGTTTCAATACCGACTGTTTCAGTCTCTTAAACAGTTCTGGTTAATCAAATTTGGAAGGCCTAGTAAAAATAAATCCTAAAGTTCTATAGCGGATCTGATGCCGCACCAACTTCATAATATGATTATGACCCTTGTCAGAATTATACTGATTCATCAATTATAATTATAAGTTCAAAACACAGGTGGGACCAAGAATCCCATGAGTCCCATGATTGGAAGGTTATAATAAATGTGGAATGAAATGTTTGAAAAGAGATGGAAATTAATGGAAAGTCAAGAAAATATACTAGATATGTTAACTTCTTATCTATAATTATAATATTTCATTGGTTATGTTGGTATATACAAGACGACAGCAACTAGTGATTGAAGTTAGGGGGCTGTCATTTTCTTCGGGAGGGGGGCAGAAATATGATAATTTTGTAAAATCTAAAATAGGGGGGGGGGGGGGTTATAGTTTTGTGTAGCAATTCAGATTCTAAAATTTCAAAACGGCCATTTTTTCGCGCTTCGTGCGCATTCATCTAAGCATATCCCATATAAATGTACATATTTACAACACCTTTCCTGTTTTTTTTCATTATTTGCTATTTTAGTCATTAAAAAATCTAACTTCGATAGGCCGGGGGGGGGGGGGGGGGGTTATGAAATTATTTTGTATCGGATAGGGGGGGGGGGGTTATACATTTATTAACAACGGCCATTGACATATTTGTGACCCCCCCCTCCCGAACAAAATGATAGCCCCCTTACAACATTTTGATATTGCATTTTCAGTAATTCTTTTGAGGGATCTTTCGATCAAATCCGAGTTCTATGGCTTTAATGAAAAGTGTGTACTAGCAACGGCCTCAAATAACCTCACGATATTAACTACACGTACACTGGAAATGGGTAAAAATACACTATTGTCATGGTGATACAGATAGGATCTGTGTACAGGAGTAATGGAATGTTTGAAAAGAGATAGAAATTAATGCAAAGTCAAGAAGATCGAATGATTGAATATCGACGTGCTCTTCCGCCAAATTATATTTTCAAAATACTAAAGTTCGTGATGTTCACTTCTTTATCATATAATTATAACATTTTCATGGGTACAAGACAACCGAAAGAAGTGGTTTAATTTGTATTTATTTATGACTATTAAAATGAATACAAGTGGAATGGCTAGATGTCAAGGCGAATGGCTATGGGTTATATTTTTTCGTTCAAATCCGTGTTCTATGGCTTTGATGGAAAGCCTGATTCTAACACTTGCACAATAAAACCCCCGAGACTATGAGTTTACGTTACGTTAGAAACGACCATCCTTACAATATTAGCTACACGTACCTTGGAAATGGATAAAAATACACTACCACGACTATTGCCATGGTGATACAGAGAAAATCTGCTGTTTGAAAAAGGATCACAATTAATGGAAAGTCAAGACGATATTATAATGATTGTATATCGACGTGCTCGTCCGCCATATCATATTTTGAGAATGAACTTTACGTGAACAAGGCTATACTATGTCATTTGATTCTTCCTGTTTTGCATTTTTCGACTCAGAATAATGTATATTACGGTTTACGTTCTACGGCAGCTTGTCAGTGCAGCGGAATAGCAGGACGTTAAAACGCATCGAATTCCCTCTCCCCCATATCTCGAGGTACTGGGGACTATACCTCATCTGAAAGTACAGTTACGGTCTTATAATTCTAGAGATACACCATGCTTTGGTAGTATGTCAGTAGTCGCTAATAAGGCTGAACACTGTTTGTGGGCTATGAGATATATGATGATAAATCCAAATCCAAGGATTAAAAAGGAAGGGTCCCGCAAGCACAGCATTTAGCATTATTTGTTAGAAAAATAATTATCGAGCCGAAATTACGTAATTATATAGAACAAATCACCATACTAGTCACAAAAATGAATAAAAACTGCCATCACTCAACATGCATTTTTTAAAATTCGCGGCGATCGTAAGTCCCGGTGTCGATGACGTCATGGGTATCGGTGCTCAAATTTGCGCATGTGCATTGTATAACTATGACATCATCGACACTGGGATGACACTGTTCATGTCAAACGGTTCTCGTTCGTATATTATCGGGTATATACGGGGGGCGGAGGGGTTACCCCTCCCAGGACTCCTCCAAAACCATTTTTAACTTCTTTTATGGTCGTAAAACATATTCAGGATGAATATATAGGACATTTTAATTAATTAACTCTTAATTTTGCTAAGAGGTTATTCAAGATGGCGTCCAAAATGACCGCCAAAACTGATCAGATTTCATAAAATGACATAGGCCTATATAAATAAAAATGTATGGTTAAAGTATAGTTTTAATAGTGGGATGTATTTATTAGACCACTAGACACTCATATCCAGTACTTTTGCTTTGTTAACATATCTAAATCCAAGATGGCCGCCAAAATAGCCGCCAAAAATGATTAAATGCCATAAAATGTCATATATCAATCAACATTTATGATATATAAGAGAATAGTTTTAACAATGGGATGTGTTAGACCACTAGAAACTCATATCCAGTATTTTTGCTTTGTTAACATACTTTAAATCCAAAATCGCCTAATGATGGCCAAATGATGGCCAAAAATGATGGCCAAAAATAATGATGGCCAAAAATGGTAAAATTCCATAAAATTGTATGATGAAAATACAGTTTAACAATTAATAGACCACTAACTCATATCCAGTATTTTTACTTTGTTATCATACATACACATATGTACTGTTAAAAAATATCCTATACATTGGGCGGGTTATTTTGAAACAAGTATCCATCAACATATGTGCTGGTCACAGATTTAGATATCTGTGGTGTAGGTCTTTTAAAATTCTGAAACAGACTTAAGTTCCCGCAAATAATGGCCGACACATAGATGCCCTCTATATGTGTGTGGGGTGTATTTATACATGATGTATGGATGAGATGCTGACTATACATGCGCAAGTATGTACATTTTCCTTTTGTCGATTTTATTTCCCAGGGAATTGTCGAAGTACATCTCCATTTCCTATAGACCTCACTCCGATACCTCAAACAAGTAAGTATTTAAATACCTATTTATAAATATGTTTCAAAATATTAATCTGGGTATTAATTAAAGGAGAATACATAGAACAGTTACGCAGTGCACATCTTAGCACAAGAAGTATACCAAGTCCATTTTGGTAGTTTTGAATCTGTTTGTACTATACGGGGCAGTGTCAACCCGGCACTTTTTCAAAAATTGAATTTCATATTTCTCTATTATTTTATACTTTTATATGTATTCTATCATTACCATCATAAGTTACTAATCGGAAGCGATTATTTCCCGTTCTTTTGGGTGATTTTAAATTGTTGTTTTGGTAAGTTTGAGTCAGGAAAATGCGCATGGTTATTTGGCGGGAATTTAAGCGAAGTTCCGCGCTTTTCAAATGTTGCGACAGCTGTTCGATCATTGCGTCGCGCGCTGAAACTTCCCGCGCATAATACTAGACGCGCCGCTTAATATCCGCGACGTAGACGCGAAAAACAAAAGAGCGCAAAACAATGTCTAAAATGTAAACAAAGGCCAATCTTACGAGCATTTAAATTTCAGTTTTCTTCCAATTTCTTCAGATGGTGACAATATAAATTGAATCTGATATTTTATTTTGATTGTTCATAATATACTTGCTTTTGAGGTCACACGCCCGTGTATTCCGTGAACATTTAGCTTTAAATGGAGGAAAATGTCAATATTTTTACTAAATCGATGTTTTCTAGAAGTTCAAATTTGAAGGAATTTTACGAATTTTCAGACAACATAACTAAAAATATATCAAATTATCAGGTAAGCTTTTACTACCATTGTGTAGAGGACTTTCAGCGCTAGGAGGCAATTTTTTATTTTTTCGATTATGGATTTTTAACTCGAGATATGCATCCATTTCTAGCGAAATGTTTGCAAAAAAAACACGACTTTTACACTTTTCCGATGTTTTTAGCAATATTTCCAAAACTAAGCCTTTTTTTTGGAAAAAGAAAAAATTGCTTCCTAGACAAAATTGTCTTATTTACAAAAATGTATATTAGAACAAATTACCATTTTTTAGTTCGCTTTTTGGTTCATTTCTCAAAATCTAGTTTATTTGGTATCACATTGATATCACCATCGGATTCCTTATCAAATTTTCTTTCTATAAATGTATACTTTTATGTACTTTTATTCAATATTCTCAAACTTAGAAGCAAAAGTTGATCATCAAAATAATAGGGTTGACACTTTCCTTAAGAGAGTCATTGTAAGTATGGTTAAGGAAATATGTTTTTTCTGAATAATATGACCCTCCTGCCAATGGCCTTACTGCTTACTTGCATGAATATGGTATTTTGATAAAACTATCTATCATCGTTTTCCTATATGTGTATATATTGTCAGCCTGCTTCGATAATTTAATTGCCTAACTCACTTTTCAGCGAAATTGAGTTTTTGCATACATCATGACTTCATTACATTATGCATATGCTGTGATAATATCTAAGTCATTGACAAATCAAAAGTGCTGATAAATGCACAATTGCAAATCTGCCTAAGTCAGCATTGTGAGTTAGGCAGATTGTAATAATAATGTAAAATGTTTAAAATGGGTCATATTAACTTGTATTAGGCCTATAACAAGCCACATTTCACTTAAAGGTATATCCCCAATCTAATTATATCCAACAGGTACTGCTCCTGTTGGAATTCACCTGTACTATTCATGGTGTTATTCAACATATCGTCAGCCTGCTTCGATAACTGCCTAACTCACTTTTCCTATTTTTGTTGTTCTCTCAAAACTAGAAAAAATGAGTTAGGCAATTATCGTAGCAGGCTGACGATATAATAGTTAGAAATTTAACTACACCGTAACAAATCATTGTAGAATTTACATGTAAAACACTGTAAAATGATGGGAATATGACAGTATTTTACCGTTTCTAAAAAAACCGGTCAAATACTGTATTTTTCACACTTGATTCTTTAAGCCATCGTTGACTAAAATGAAAAGTTGAGCTAATGGCTTAAGACTTAACATTCTCAACATTAGCTACACACAAAAAAAAAGTCAATTTTTTGACCAAGTCCTTAATTTCATCAATGTTAATTTTACAGGGGTTTGTTGGCAGATTGGCTGCCAGCCTTTTTACCGTTAATTTTACAACATTTTCAAAAAACGCCTGTAAATTTTACTTTGCATTGTAAAAAAAGCAGTAAAATATACAGTATATTGTTTTTTTGTGCATTTTTACAGTAATTGGTTTAAGAAACTGTAACATTTTAAGATTCAGGTTGTTCACCAAATGCCCTTTATAGATCTATCGTTTAAAACCCTCAACCATAACTATAATTCCTACTCAAAATCATAACTATACCCTTGATATAATGTTTAACTCTCGTCTATTTAACTTGAATGTATCCCGAATGAACTAAGAAATCATTCACAAAACGTTTTCACCGGCATTTTTGTTTATTATTACTAGCGGGCATCCGCTAGAAGATTTCACGGGGAGATAAGTAAACAAAACGTAAGAAAATTTGAGAATATCAAGAACATGTCCTACACCCCGGTCCTACATGTATAATCCAGACGGGTCCTAAATAAACCGAATATCGCAGATGCATTTGATAAACCAGGTATACATGTGCCTTAATCTTGGTATCTACCTTTGTGTTTCCAGATACCTAAAATGCAGGTACCCGTTGTCCCATTACATCCCCCCATAGGCCTAAGCCCTACCCCTAATCCAGCTACCACAGGTACCCTTAATAATGCACCAGATACCATATAATCCAGGTACTGCAGTGTGCCGTTATATCGAGATAACCAGGTGCCCTTACTTTATCATATTCAAGTAAATTAAACGCGGGTGTCGAAGATAGCGGGCAGTAATAGTCATATCACAATAGGCAGAGTACTTTGAGTACTATGTTTGTGTGCCATCCGGGTTTTATTTGGCCTATTTACATTAAGTACATTATTCCTCCAATAGGCCTAAACGTATGCAGTACTTTGTCATGTTTGTTGTGTTCTAAATAAGGCCTCCCGAGATACTACCTAATACACCCTTAAAATCCAGTTATCACAGGTGGCCCACCAGGGTTGCACAAAGTTGTTTCTTCCCCCGGAGCAAGTTTTTGAGCTTAACATTTCCCCACCTACACTTACAGGTTTGATAAAATAAGAGTACAATGTTAGCTATAGTACATACATACATACATAAACAACATTTATAAGGCGCCTTTCCAAATTGATCAAAGCGCCATGAATAAAGAATAAATAAATAAATAAATACATAAATAAACAATGCAAATTGAGTCAGTATGATGGATAGAAGTGTGACTTCAACACCTTCTTGAAGGTAGGCAATGTACATGCCTCCCTGATGTTTCTTGGGAGGCTGTTCCACAGCAAGGGTGCCGACACATAGAATGATTTATCCCCGATGCGATTTTTTCCCACATGAACATAAAGAAGAGAAGAATCAGATGAAGAACGTGTGATGGGTCCGGTAACATATTTTGGTATATGGGAGAGGAAGTCTGTAAGGTAATCTAGTGCAGTGCCGTGAAGACATTTGAAAACATAAATGCATATTTTGAATTTGATGCGCTCCTGTATTTGCAACCAGTGAAGGTTGTTCATGAGGGGTGAAGGACTGTCACGCCTGCCCGCGGAGAAGATAAGTTTGACGGCTTTGTGTTGTAAAGACTGAAGACGATCAAGGTCCTTAGATGTGGCGCCATACAGGAGTGCATTGCCGTAGTCCAGACGAGAGAGAATTAGACAACGAATGACGTGGTGTTTTGTGTCCTGATCAAGGTATTTAGCGATGCGACGGATGTTCCTTAGTTGAAAGTTGACAGAAGAGATCAGACTATTGACGTGTTTAGTCATGGACATATGATCATCAAAAATAATACCGAGATTGCGCACCGAAGAACTTGGTTTGATCATGTCATCACCAACTTTGAGTGTAAGGGGTGAGAGTTTGTTTAGTCCTTGGGTGGTACCAGCAATGAAAAATTCAGTTTTACTATGATTGAGTTTTAATTTATTTACAGCCATCCAGTCACTGAGCTCAGAGATACATGCTTTAAGTTGTGAAAGAGCAGTTTGATACGCATCTGGTATACTCGGGTCAAAAGAAATATATTTGAGTGTCATCTGCATAAACATGGAAACTAAGTCCATGTTTACGTATAATGTTACCAAGAGGTGATATGTATATATAGAATAAAACCCAAGGACCAAGTACAGAGCCTTGAGGAACTCCAGTGTCTAATTTACATTTATCAGAGTAAACCCCGTCTATTTGAACTTGGTATACACGACTCTCCAGATAAGATCTTATCCACTGGAGAGCCTTGCCAGAAATCCCAAAACCGCCCTCAAGACGACGCAATAGCATGTTATGATCAATAGTATCGAATGCTGCAGACAGATCAAGCATCACAAGAAATACAACCTCTCGTCTGTCAACAGCATTCAATATATCACTTTGCACCTTAAGGAGAGCAGTCTCGGTACTCCTATTCGACACATATGCAGATTGATACTCTATAATAAGATTGTTCTCACACAAGTATTCCTTAAGCTGATTGCTGACAACTTTCTCAATTACTTTTGAAATAAAGCTGATGTTAGAAACAGGCTGATAATTAGCATAAGTATTGCAGTCAAGGGATGGTTTCTTAAGTATCGGTGTGATCAGAGCACAACCCATGGATCTTGGAAAAGTTGCAGAAGACAGAGAACTATTTATAACGTGAGCAATAAACGGAAGGAATACTTGTAAGTGTTGTTTCACTAACCAAGTTGGTACACAATCAAGTTTACAGGTCTTTGTAGGTGAACCAGTTATCAATGTACTCACTTCCTGTATAGAAACTTGTTTGAATTGATCAAAACTACTCCTACACATATTACCAGCATATATACCGTTTACACTGTGTTTACTACCATGAGCTTCCTCATCAAGATGTTGACGTATTTTTAATACTTTGTCCCTGAAAAATGTTACAAACTTGTTGCACATCAGTTTAGTCGTTTGCCCAGTAGGCAGACGCTTGATGTTTCTGTTTAATAGAGTGTTAACAGTTTGATAGATTCCCTTCGCATTGTTACTAGCATACAACTTGATTTTATAGTACTCGGTTTTTGCCCTTTCAAGAAGTTGGTTTACAAGAGTTTTCTGATCAACATACACCTTTTTGTCTTCTGGCGAATGGTGTTGTTTAGATATACCAGTACCATAGTAATAATTTAACATTTGGATTTTTTTAGGTGGGCATGAAATAAATGATGTGCGCGAAGCGCGGATATTTTGTTTTTGGCATTTTAAGCTAAAATTGTCAAATTTTGTCTAATTTAACTTAATTTAGTAAAACATGTGCGCGAGGCGCGAAAAGAATTGCCTTTTTATGCTGAAATTGTCGATTTTTCTCTAATTTTAACTTAAATTGATTTTTTTTTTTTGGGGGGGGGGGGGGCAAAGTGGGGGATGGGGCACAAAACTATTGGGGGGGGGGGGAATGCCCCCTTGCCCCCTGTAGCGCCACCACTGGAGAAAGCAATAAAACAATAAACACGTTAGTATAACTGTGCAACCACAGCTCATAACCTCTTCATCTTTTTTCACCCTTTTCCCAATACATTTTCTTTTTCCACTTGCCATTATTTCCCCAATTCTGCTCATTATTTCCCGGGAGCGGTGCTCCCTGCTCACGCACTTTGTGCAACCCTGTGGCCTACCTGCGCATAGTATAATTTGAGACTGTCTGCGACACCCATTGATTTGTCTAATTTCTCTCGAAACAACACATAGGCCTACGCATTTATTGACATATATAATCAATAAATGCGCATGTGTTGTTTCGAGATAAATTAGAAAAATCAATGCACGCGCGCTCGTTGATGTTGATGTGTGAATAATGGCACAATCCCGCAGGGGGGTGTTATTGTGAGCATATCAACATTCGCGCAAAGGCAATTTTTCGAGAAATAAAACATACGCATGTTTGACCTAATTCATACACGACACTATACAAATCACAATTCACAATTTGAGCATACTTTTGATCTATGTACACGAATAAAATCATGTAAACAAGTTTTCTGACACCCGCAGTAAAATCGGCGAACCGCGCGCGATGCCTGATTAACGAATCAAAACAAAGCGTCCGGTGCGCGTATTGAACGGCGCATACGCGGAGTGCATTAAACACTTTCAAAGCAATGCACTCCGCGTATTTTATTTTCTTGCTTTCTGATTGGTTTGACGCTATTAAGAGTATATTAATAAGACTATGTTTAAATACCGGCTGTTTCAGTCTCTTAAACAGTTCTGGTTAATCAAATTTGGAAGGCCTAGTAAAAAAATCCTAAAAATCTATAGCGGATCTGATGCCGCACCAACTTCATAATATGATTATGACCCTTGTCAGAATTATACTGATTCATCAATTATAATTATAAGTTCAAAACACAGGTGGGACCAAGAATCCCATGAGTCCCATGATTGGAAGGTTATAATAAATGTGGAATGAAATGTTTGAAAAGAGATGGATATTAATGGAAAGTCAAGAAAATATACTAGATATGTTAACTTCAGGACAGTACAGGAGTAATGGAATGTTTTAAAAGAGATAGAAATTAATGCAAAGTCAAGAAGATCGAATGATTGAATATCGACGTGCTCTTCCGCCAAATTCTATTTTTAAAATACTAAAGTTCATAATAATATGTTCACTTCTTTATCATATAATTATAACATTTTCATGGGTACAAGACAACCGAAAGAAGTGGTTTAATTTGTATTTATTTATGACTATTAAAATGAATACAAGTGGAATGGCTAGATGTCAAGGCGAATGGCTATGGGTTATATTTTTTCGTTCAAATCCGTGTTCTATGGCTTTGATGGAAAGCCTGATTCTAGCACTTGCACAATAAAAACCCCGAGACTATGAGTTTACGTTGCGTTAGAAACGACCATCCTTACAATATTAGCTACACGTACCTTGGAAATGGATAAAAATACACTACCACGACTATTGCCATGGTGATACAGAGAAAATCTGCTGTTTGAAAAAGGATCAAAATTAATGGAAAGTCAAGACGATATTATAATGATTGTATATCGACGTGCTCGTCCGCCATATCATATTTTGAGAATGAACTTTACGTGACCAAGGCTATACTATGTCATTTGATTCTTCCTTTTGTTTTGCATTTTTTCGACTCAGAATAATGTATATTACGGTTTACGTTCTACGGCAGCTTGTAAGTGCAGCGGAATAGCAGGACAATAAAACGCATCGAATTCCCTCTCCCCCATATCTCGAGGTATTGGGGACTATGCCTTATCTGAAAGTACAGTTACGGTCTTAGAATTCTAGAGATACACCATGCTTTGGTGGTATGTCAGTAGTCGCTAATAAGGCTGAACACTGTTTGTGGGCTATGAGATATATGATGATAAATCCAAATCCAAGGATTAAAAAGGAAGGGTCCCGCAAGAACAGCATTTAGCATTATTTGTTAGAAAAATAATTATCGAGCCGAAATTACGTAATTATATAGAACAAATCACCATACTAGTCACAAAAATGAATAAAAACATGCATTTTTTTAAATTCGCGGCGATCGTAAGTCCCGGTGTCGATGACGTCATGGGTATCGGTGCTCAAATTTGCGCATGTGCATTGTATAACTATGACATCATCGACACTGGGATGACACTGTTCATGTCAAACGGTTCTCGTTCGTATATTGTCGGGTATATACGGGGGGCGGAGGGGTTACCCCTCCCAGGACTCCTCCAAAACCATTTTAAACTTTTTTTATGGTCGTAAAACATATTCAGGATGAATATATAGGACATTTTAATTAATTAACTCTTAATTTTGCTAAGAGGTTATTCAAGATGGCGTCCAAAATGACCGCCAAAACTGATCAGATTTCATAAAATGACATAGGCCTATATAAATAAAAATGTATGGTTAAAGTATAGTTTTAATAGTGGGATGTATTTATTAGACCACTAGACACTCATATCCAGTACTTTTGCTTTGTTAACATATCTAAATCCAAGATGGCCGCCAAAATAGCCGCCAAAAATGATTAAATGCCATAAAATGTCATATATCAATCAACATTTATGATATACAGGGTGACCCAATAAAAAAGTTTACCCTAAATGAAAGTGATATTTTTTCCACTTTCTGTAACCTGAGATCTGTGGTATTTATTTTATTATGAAGAATGGGTAATGGAGCATCTACCCTGATTTTTTTCTTTTTTTTGGTTCAGTGGTTGTCAAGATATGGTCTATTGAACATTGCTTTAACAAAACAGACTTGTCCATGGAGCATCATTTTTCTTAGGCATGGTTAAACACAACTGCTTGCTCTTGGATTATTATGAAGCTCTTGTTTTACAGTTCTTATGTTTGCAGGTGTTCTGGCGCTCCTATGCCGTCCGCTTCTCCCTTTATTGACATTTTGTAAAGTTCCCTCCATTTCAAAGAGCTCTTTCATTTTGCGGATAGCTGGTTTGGTAGGTATTCTTACTCCAGAGAACCTGTTTGGCCATTGTCGTTGCACTGCCACATAGCTACCAGTTTGACTGCAAAGGCTCGTTGTTGTGGCGTTAACTGATTTGCCATACTATGAGAATGTTTAAAGCTCTGATTCAAGATAGATATTTGACAACTGCACCCTTTGATTTTAGATTTTAAAAGCCCGCCCTGACTCAAGACAGAACACTGGAATTTAGCACAACTGCACGCTATGATTTCATATTTGAAAGCCCCCCTGACAAAGCAATCTCTGTGTGTTCTTATCATTCCATCATAAACAACAACAAAATAACACCTGTGTTCCTTAAATAAATAATAAATCATTGTCAAAGGATTAGTTTTGATGTCTCACTTGTCTTTAATCATGCCTTTGCTCCAAGGACAAGTCTAAGAAAAATGATGTTCCGTGGACAAGTCTGTTTTGTTAAAGCAATGTTCAATAGACCATATCTTGAAAACCACTGAACCAAAATAAATATTTTTTTCAGGGTAGATGCTCCATTACCCATTCTTTATAATGAAATAAAAAAACACAGATATCAAATTACAGGAAGTGGAAAAATATCACTTTCATTTTGGGTAAACTTTTTATTGGGTCACCCTGTATAAGAGAATAGTTTTAACAATGGGATGTGTTAGACCACTAGAAACTCATATCCAGTATTTTTGCTTTGTTAACATACTTTAAATCCAAAATCGCCTAAATGATGGCCAAAAATGGTAAAATTCCATAAAATGGCATATATCAACCAAATTGTATGATGAAAATACAGTTTAACAATTATTAGACCACTAACTCATATCCAGTATTTTTACTTTGTTATCATACAAACACACATGTACTGTTCAAAAATGTCCTGTACATTTGGCGGGTTATTTTGAAACAAGTATCCATCAACATGTGTGTTGGTCACAGATTTAGATATCTGTGGTGTAGGTCTTTTTAAATTCTGAAACAGACTTAAGTTCCGCAAATAATGGCCGACACATAGATGCCCTCTATATGTGTGTGGGGTGTATTTATACATGATGTATGGATGAGATGCTGACTATACATGCGCAAGTATGTACATTTTCCTTTTATCGATTTTATTTCCCAGGGAATTGTCGAAGTACATCTTCATTTCCTATAGACCTCACTCCGATACCTCAAACAAGTAAGTATTTAAATACCTATTTATACATATGTTTCAAATTATTAATCTGGGTATTAATTAAAGGAGAATACATAGAACAGTTACGCAGTGCACATCTTAGCACAAGAAGTATACCAAGTCCATTTTGGTAGTTTTGAATGCCTCTGTTTGTACTATACGGGGGATGTACTTAAGAGAGTCATTGTAAGTATGGTTAAAGGAAATATGTTTTTTCTGAATAAAATATGACCCTCCTGCCAATGGCCTTACTGCTTACTTGCATGAATATGGTAGTTTGATAAAACTATCTATCATCGTTTTCCTATATGTGTATATATTGTCAGCCTGCTTCGATAATTTAATTGCCTAACTCACTTTTCAGCGAAATTTAGTTTTTGCATACATCATGACTTCATTACATTATGCATATGCTGTGATAATATCTAAGTCATTGTTAAAAAATCAAAAGTGTTGATAAATGCACAATTGCAAATCTGCCTAAGTCAGCATTGTGAGTTAGGCAGATTGTAATAATAATGTAAAATGTTTAAAATGGGTCATATTAACTTGTATTAGGCCTATAACAAGCCACATTTCACTTAAAGGTATATCCCCAATCTAATTATATCCAACAGGTACTGCTCCTGTTGGAATTCACCTGTACTATTCATGGTGTTATTTAACATATCGTCAGCCTGCTTCGATAACTGCCTAAAGGTTCGTTCACACTAGACGTTATTTACCGTGCTTTGCGGTGCGTTATCGCATTGAGTTAAAAAATGTTTAACTACCATTGCGGCAGTCTGCGACGCATTGCGTTGACGCTGACGTTCTCCTATTTTGCCACACGGCGCTACTGCCATCGCATGCGGTGACCTGCGTTGACCCAGCGTGACCTGCGATTAATTGTCGTACATTGCGGCGGAAGTAAGGCTACTGCATCGCATTGCACGGCAAACATCGCCTAGTGTGAACGAACCTTTACTCACTTTTCCTATTTTGGTTGTTTTCTCAAAACTAGAAAAAATGACTTAGGCAATTATCGTAGCAGGCTGACGATATGATAGTTAGAAATTTAACTACGTCCATGGCATCTGTAAACAACAATCCGGAACCGTTAGTTTGAAGCGAGAAAGCATCACACCGATACATGCCCTTTGCTATCATGGTATTGCATAAATTCATACACGTAAAAAAGATATGCACAGGTGGTGCGATACACCAACCCTTACACACACCCTTTAGAGAAATGATTGTCCACTCTCCAAGATGTATCTAATTCTATAGGCCTAACCTTAAAAGGGCACAGAGAGATTGGCGATAAAAATGAAATTTAAAACAAATAAAAAGTGTCAATAGATAAGGTATAATAGAACCCAGAAACGTAATATTTCGTGGGAAAAGAGTTGGAGTGATGGCGCTAGATAGACATTATTAGACTAGTGAAGCCATATGTGCCGAATTCTGCAGTTAATTTCGATGTGATCTACATCAAAATTAACACATTGTGAATAACATGATATACTGCGAATTAAGGTAAACGGTTTTAGATGTTTAGTATATGCGTATAAGTATTACTTTGTTGCAAAAAAAACTCATTTCCAGGAAAATTGAGGGCACCCCCAATCTCCCATACGTATCTCTCAATGCCCCTTTAAGGCAACGGGAAAAGATTCTACGGCCGGATGGACCTCTCAGGAGTTGGTCGGTTGGGCGACAGTTTTATAACTACTGATCCCAATCTTTTCTAAATTGTCAAAAAAAATCAACCATTTCCAGGTATTCTAGGTTTGATGCGACCATTCTAAGCATTAGGGTTGGTGCTGATGCAGGTACTTCATACCAGCTTCTAGACATCCATAATGATCTAATACAATCAGTGGGTTGATGTTAATTTACGCTGAAATAATACAAACAAACTATATGCGAATTTTCTTGATTTTTCACAAGTAAAAATTACCTATTAAATTATAAATAGGAAATAAAATAATGCTTAAAGAGTTTGTTTAATTTTTCCTCTACAGCTTTTGGTCACGGATCGATGAATGGATTCTTACTGCTGGAAATGTTCCTTTTTACATCAATTCCACTAACAATATTTCTCGGGTCATTTTATATTGTTGTTTTAATTGATTCCATGGATGTAAACATATGATAAAGCAACCAGTTGTAGCATATTGTTTGTTGCCTTTGAATATTTATCCTATAAGATTGATTGGACGCTCTTAACAATATTTGATTTATTATTTTTTTTAGAAAATGAACTTTTCTATTGTACATAATGAGTCTCGGCCTGCATTTTGTATAAATCATTCGTGTGACAAATTTTAATTCGATTAAAAGCGTCAAATAGATTAATGCAAATGGCATACCCGTTGGATCGGAGTGAATGTTACCTCGGAGCAACAATGTATACAGTAGTCCATTTGAAGGTTACGAATGGAATGGTAATTAAGAACCATGCGTACCGCATGCATACATTTGCAGCAGAAAAGCATATTTCATATTTCCTTAAATATACAGTATAGTAATAGCTTGGGCAGCTTCACACATACAGACTTGCATATACTACGAACGCATAGTAATTTTAGGGCTGATACGTTAATAATTTATGTTGAATCCGACGTACGAACACGACAAGCATATATATTGCAGACATCTAACGCAGCTTAAATCTACTGTACGCTGTAGCTTTTATACACGGGGATATATATGATGATATTAACGTGTTTGAGACCCGGGTACTGGAAATACAAGGCACGCGTGGGGTTATACGCATTATATACTATGAAGAAATAACTACTTTCACACCCTATTCTCTCTATATCGTCGCTCACTCTCTCTACGAGGAAATGAACAATTTTGATCGTGCGGGGGCGATTTTGTGCAGATGATATCGCCATCACTCAGGTAACCACCTATCTGGAGCGCATCATGTGAAAACACTGGATATAGATAACATAATAGGATTTGCCTGTTGTTTTAGAGGAAGGATGAATAGTGACTGATAACGGTAAGTGTTTCAATGTGATACTGTTGTTTATACCGTATCTTGATCTATCCACGTCAGAAGGATGCATATTCTATTAGATCACTCGTCGCATTATGATATTATGACAAGTTAACTCTACGGTCTAGGTATCGACACTCCAATTAGCACACCTTATAATTAGTCAACCCTCGTGGTAATGAAATAATAAAAGCAATACCAATACCACCATAGTCATATTTACACGTGCTTTGCTTAAGGTGTGTCAGGATTTTTTCATGCTAAGCTTTAAACAAAATACCAGCAATTATCAAAATGACATCTTGGCCTTTAATTGATATCGAAAGATGCATGTTAGAAATGATGGAATGATATCTATTCACGTTTGATGATAAAACCACCTGTAAATGAACCTCTACCAGCCTCTAAATATGCTAAACTTATCACCAGCGTGATAAGCGGAGTATGAGTATGTTAAAGGGACGCGATCCTTTATAGATTGAGATGATACTTTGATGACAATACAACACTTTGTGTATTATCCGACTAACCCCGTTGACGCTAATTTTATTGCTTACGACATTGTCTGTGAGAACATTAGATTGTCGAATTTGGAAGTCATTCCTGAACTAAACATTTTGGCCAAAACATTATAGCCGGGTTAAAATCGTCAGGGCTTTTTGCCTCTCTACTAATATTTACCCCGTAAAACCAACCTGCTCAAATAATGAGTGTGTTATTGGATGGAGAATAACGGAGCCCTAGCGCAGCAGTAAAATTCAATGTAGAATGAATTGAGTTATTCAATGCAACAGTCAATTTTGTATTGTTACATTTAATCAGGTTTTAATTTGAAGCACTTTACTCGTATTATGATTCAGACTGTTGTCGTCGATATGTGAGTCGTAATGGAAAGAAATATGACACTCCCCGAACATATCATAATTCAAAGCATACTTGGTTTGCATTTAACATGTGAGGTTTCTGTACATGCAATTCCAATCTACTTTAAACAACGTGGTCATTGGTTTGCTTTATGTCTCGGTGGAGGGTTTTGTAACAACGTAGCCATTGGATTGCGTTATGTCTCGATGAAGGAGGGTTTACCATTCAAGTATTTTGCAATATTTTGTTTTGCTCATTGCAGCAGGAAATTCATTGAGTAGAATAAATGCTAAAAGGTCAGTTGTACATGCAAGCAAGCCCTGATGTTGAGCAAGTATCATTATCATACCTATAAAAGGCTGTGAGGGGTGGATTATAGATATGTGCATTACATGTCTACAATTTATAAATAAGTATTCATTATTGATGTTGTAATTATGTTTCAAACAATAAGTTAGTTTGTCATAATAATGTTTATATCACTGAGTTCTTGATGACCTATCATGCCACATTGAATACGTGTTTTTAAACTTAGCTAAATTGAAGCCAACCACAGACAATAATTTCTTTTGTAGTGTTGATAGTGTAGCGTCCAACAATAATACAACAACTGATTCTAGACATCTACTGTCTTTTAAAGTGTCTGATTGGATTATTTTAGTCTTTCAAAATAGCCAAATTGGGCCACAAATATCACGAAACGAGCAACAGTGATTGTATTAACGCGCGGTGCTTTCATACTATGACATTTGGGCATAATTCTGTTATACCCTGCACACCTACATCGGTAGTATGCGTCGTTCTTAAAAATCATGCACTATGAATACCTCCGACATTTGCAAGCGGAAATGCCTCCCCGGGCCACAGTAATAACTCCATTCATAGGTAAACTACCGAATTGTCATCATTTTAGTATGTACCTGCATGTTTTCAATCAACATATTTACAGGGTGTCAATAATAATATTAGTATTGATACCATAGTACAAATATTAAGTACAATTTAAGTGGATATTTTCCTACAAATGTAATGGACTTGTCTCCTACTTATTTGATCAATGTCATCAAGATACCTTTATTCATTCCGGCATGGATGACATCATTAAAAATAAGTTTGATAAAAAGGAAAAAGTTTGAGTTGCATAACTCCAATGGTTCTATTTTTAGAAGCACAAGGTCACAATAAATTTGCCCATTGGGTTATACACAAACTGGTTGGTGGTTAACCATCTTTGGCAGTATTTCACCACATTTTAGCCTATAATTTCCAGAGATTTTACACAGACATAATAAGAAAAATATGGGGATTCTTCTGATATCAAAATATCTTGATGTGAAAAAAAATCATAGCCTCCAAAAAGTGATCAGAACATACACCTTTAACCTCAAAGCTAGGTAACCTGAGGTCGAAAAGTGTATGAGCATTTCCATCTCTGCGGCTAAATAGCCAGATGGTTTTACAATAGGTCTATTTGGGTAAAATCACGATTTTCGACAACACTTCTGTCACATGTTGGGTCTTTTAAAATGAATCTAGTTTCAGTTTTCAATGCGGATACATGAATTCATGTGGGAACAAACGAAAGCAAACAGAGCCCGAAAAAGTAGATTTTTTGTTTTTTTTACTATATTTGTAAATACAAATTATAGTCTAAATAAATAAAATACCAACAGAATAAAAATATCAGCCCCATGGCCTAAACATCCAGGAAGGGAACGATTAGACTCAACCCCCACCTCCTCCATTTGTATCTGATCAACCTATCACTTGTATTTTTCACCCATTTGTTTTTCTCCACCTTTTTTTCCACTTTATTTTTCAATTTTTTACTTCTTGTTATGTGTGATAAATACTGTTTTCATTTTCAACATTGTCTCCTATGCACAGTAATTTTCATTACTTGTTCCAGTGCATTTCCATTATTTGTTACCTTAGGCCTATACCTGAGTCGTTTTTCATTTCCATCCATTGTTATTATCTATTTGTAGTCATCCATCACCATTATGGATTTTACTCACCATTTTTTTTAATATCCTATTTGCCTTTTCCTTTTTAATCTCCCCTTTGTCTATATCATCCTTTTGTTACATTATCCACTTCATCAATCCGCTGTCAAGTTTGAATTTCCTTCACCCATTCATCCATCTGTCACTTTACTTCCTGCCCATTGTTCCTCTGTCTATATATAATTATGGTGTGTATGTTGTATTCTGTCATTTTACCTTCGATAAAGATTCTGTTAGAATCGAAACGTCAGGTCCTCTTATATTTATTACAGAATAAAAATATCCGATATAAAGTCATTCGGGGGTTGGGAAATCCTGTATTTTTTAGCATAATTACATTATATTATTGCCATTTAATTCCAATTTCAGGAATAAAATGCTAACAAATCAAAAATAAATGTACATTTATTATTTGTCCTTTATTGGACGCCAAAGAGGGATTTCTTGCATTCAACCTTGAGTTAACCTCAAAGTTACCGCAGTGGTATCGCTATACTCGAGGCTAAGTTTGTCGTCTGGACAGGAACTCTGGTTTAGCAGTAAATTTTGTATAGCTCTGAACAGGCCTCTGAATCTAGTGGCCATCTGAACAGACCTATAGTGTCCTTCAGCTGTGTAAACAATCAGTGTTTATTTTAAACAAACATCATTGGTTGAAAGAGCTTGAAAGGAATTCAATTTACCCTGAAATAGCTGCCTTATGCTTAATGTCTATGTTTAAAACCTGTTTGAACATGTTTAAACTGGTTTTAACTGCAAACAGGTCAACACAATGATTGCTGATTTGTATGCCTAAAGAAAGATACTGTATTCTGTGCATTGTGACATGTGTGAGACGTAAACAGTCAGTGTAAGATACCCTTTCCCCAAATGGTCAAACTTCATCTATATAGGACGGCCGCCGTAGCGGCTCGCCCAAAAACCCAAATGTCATCACTTTCAGAACACATCAAATGATCAAGGTTAGTCATGGTGGTTGATCAGACAGTCCATGGTTGTACTATACAAATATTGAAATATGACCATTACAAACAATCAATCAATATGAACATCTAGTGAAATTTAAAAAAGTTGCAGATAAGTACCCACAAAACATTTCAAAATAGGTTGTAATACTTTCATTGAATGCTCGGTGATTTGCTGCAAGTATCCATTTCAGTCATCCCGATTGGTATGTTTGATTCATATTTTAGTTCTTACTTTAGGCGAAGAACCCCTCCCCCTTGTTGTACGGGCAAACGAACTTTCTCAAGGGGGGGGGGGGGGGGGGGGGGGGTGGTGCCAAGTCAGAAACTTGAGAGCGGGGGAGGGTGAGTGCCGCACCGAGAAAGAAACTTGAGAGCGGGGAGCGGTGGGGAAGGAGCGATTAAAGACAGTACGCACCACTTCGGGACCTTTTGGTTACTTTTCAGCAATCTTCAAAATAGTTCTCAAAATTAAAATGAAATGTTAAAATTGGCAAATTCGAAGAAGAAAAAATTGGTCGGTCGGGCACACTCTGGGATGGACCCGCACAACATTGTACAACAGGGTTTATTTTTCGCCTTAATCCCGAAAACAACACACCATCTTGAACTTTCTTAAATAACTCAAATATTCATCCAAAGAAGTATAGCATCAATTTAAGGGTACAATCTCTAACAGAGCTGCGGGGCAAAAAGCTTTTACTACAAAATACTAATCACTTTAGATGGTTCCCAGACAGAATACTCCTGAGGTATGATGCCCTTTTGCTCCTACATTGGTGTAATTAAATAAGGACAACCAACTAGCAGCGGTCCTGATGAACCACAGCGCGGTTACCTTTATATTTAGTATGGAAATCCCTACCGATTTGAAAACATCCGGGAATCCAATATAAAGGACACCGTAAATACAGTCGGATCGGCGCGTTTTAGCGTGATGAGCGGTCAGATCATTTAAATCGGACAACAAGTTACTTTAAAAGCTGTTGAATTAAAGTAAATTGTGTTAAATCGTAGATGACAAAAATGCGGAAATTAGTTACTATGGGTCAAATACGGTCATTCCGTCACCATGGAGAGCGAAGGTTCGTTTGTTATTGGATTTGAGATGGTGAGATGAGGGAGTCATAAACTTATTCCAGGGGTCAAATTCTAAAACTGTTCAAATCTTGATGAAATTAAATATTATAAGAAGAAATAACCATTATAATAATAATGATATTAAAACGTATTTACATAGCGCCCGAAACGTGAGTCCTTGGGCGCTTTACCATGTTTACAAGCAAAACTACATTAAAAAGAAAACTATCTTAAAATAAAATATAGTTTGACCGATCTCTAATGTACTGTTCTCGAGTTATAAGGGAAAAGGTCTCAGGTAACTGTTGTATACCTACATACATCCCATCAGCATCGAATCATGAGGAGTATAATGGAGAATAATTTGTCATGGCTTTTGAAGCAAAATAGAATCAAGTGCGAATTCGTAATTTCCAGAAGGCTTCATATCACTATAATTATATTATCAGCTACTGTATAGTTGTCCTGCCAAGTGGGTACCACCTATTCACTAATAAAACTCTATTGTACATTTCACGGACATAAATTATGCTAATGAGCTCATTAAATGACGTCACTCGCATCATCGGGTTTTTCCGATGATTGAAATACGTTGAACTAAAATGTTGTGTCAATACCTGTCAGCAAGGACACCCCAAAATGATAGTTCTAGTTCTTGTCTGCCATTTAAGGGAGGACTCAAGGAAGTTTTTGATTTGATTTTTTTGAATTTTGTGAGTGCTGTAATTATTGAACTTTTATGCATATACAATGCATATAAAAGTATACATTTTTGGAAAGAAAATGGATCAGAGAATCCAAATTTGGCGTCAATTTTTACCCAAAATGTTTTTTTTGTTGAGAAAATCACAAAATTCACTTTTTGGACCCAATATTTTGTTTGTTGAACAAAGTTAACAAAAATAATCTTGAGGTAAAAATGCCCAAATTGCTTGATGATGATGTTAACCTAATCTAATATTTTTTTGAAATTTTGACAAAAAAGTGGTAAAAAAATGGAAACCTTTTATTTGTGGCACTTTTTAGTGAAAATGTCAAATATTAAATTAAGTTAGTGTCTTAACATCATCATCGAGCGATGTGGGCATTTTTTACTAACAAATATTTTTGTTAGCTTTGTTAAAAAATTGTGGGTCAAAAAAGTTGGTGATTTTCTCAAAGGAATCAACATTTTTGGTCCAAAATGATGCCAAATTGGGATTCTCTGATCCATTTCCTTTCCAAAAATGTATACTTTTATATATTAAGGGGGAATTAGGGATTGAGAGGTTTTATATTATGGTTTTTTTTTTTTTTTCAAATCACAGCCCAGAGAATTAGCTTTCATTTGCTTCAAAAATGAACAAAATCGGATATTCCACTGCAAAGTTATGTTTAAGTCCGTCGCGAAGTCGAACATTTCGTATATTAATGCATGTATTTAATTCTTATGTATTCTATTGTTTTTAAAGTATCTCATTTCTGGTCAAAAATGTCATATGTTATTTGATTACTTCAATAATTAATGCATTTAGTGTTCTAAAGAAGTAAATAAGTGAAAACTTCATTTTTAATTCAAATTTAGTTAATTTGATACAAAAATGACGATTAATTACCTTTAATGAGTATTAATTATTCGTATTTACTAATGACCCGACTTTTAACTGACGTAATATCTCCGTAACTAATTTTGAAAATTTTGCGACCGTGCACGCAGGATATCTGGAAAACTAAGGGGGCTAGGACCTTCAAATTTGGCCAGAATACTGTTAATAAGATAAGCTTTAAAATGAACTAGAATGGAGACTCTAACGGTCTAACCCTATGAGAACATATTTTTTCTCCGTAAAAAAAAAAAAAAAAATTCTGGTGAACACTAAATCAAACACTTGTTAATAGTGTCCAATTGCTTAGATCCTAGTTCATTCTATAACCTTGTCAGTCAGCTTTCATTTGCATTTTGTCCAAATAATCTACGATAAATAGTTTTTGAGATTTCTTGCGCGCAAGGTATCCTCGTAGTAAAAAGATGATCCAAGATGGCCGCCGTTTCCATGGCAACGGGTCACATGACCGACCAAGTAGTGATATTGTTTTAACCCACAACACTTAAGGTTTAAGTACATACCCAATTAACATTAACAGTACCTTTTTACTTTAATATTGGAGAAAAATTAGTTTTAGTAAAATGTGCTCTCAACCCCTAATATAGCTCACACAGCACATAATACGTGACATAACAAAGACAAACATATTCTGTTTTGTCTGAGATGGTCTGGTATAATATAAACATATAGCTGTCATAATATAAACATTAGCTGTCTTTGTTTTGCAGTGAAACATGTGGCTTGTATTAGCTAGATGGCCACTTAGCGGTGAACAATAGCGTAGGTCAATTTATCACCAAAACGAACCGCGCAATTTTGAACCGCGCACTTTGGGTACTCGCACCGAGTTAAACTCCCGCGGAATTCGGACCGTCGGTTTCAAGAGTGATCTTGAGGTGAAATCAAAGTCTTTTATTCAGATCAATGTCTTGAAATACTCCTTATAATAGGACCTGTCTTGCAAACTTATTGAAACCGGTCTATGACATCTACAAGCAGAGCATTTCTCTTCGGCATTTTACAAATTCATCGCTATCGAAAATGAAATGTGTCAAAGTAGTGTCTACATTGATATGCCAAACAGCTGTCTTAACCAGCGAAATTACACAATTTTCATTTATTTAGATAACTGAGGGTTTTAACAACTATTATTCTTAAATCGATTTTACGACGTGACCATTTAAGTACATAAAAGACATTTTAAGAGAGAGCAAAATTTGGAACCAATGGCATTTCGTCCATTTGTTTATCATGCGCGATCGCATTCAATTTTAATTATATCTCAGTGTTTTCGGACGGCAGGCTAAGTATATTAGGGTGGAAACTCTTTTTGAGGGAAATGTTTTTTAACTTGGGAACTACGTAACTGTGAATTTCCTTTTATTATACTTATAACTAAGTGATAGTGGTCGAACGGGATTGGTATTTTGATTACATGCGTTTTATGTGTATATTTTATTGAGTTACGATAGACATTGATCTTGGTAGCTCAGCGTCAAAGCGCTCGCTTTGATATCAGGAGGACCCGGGTTCGACTCTGATCAGCACCGACTTTTTATACCTAATATATTTGCTTTATAAAGTTTTTTTGTCTTGTCCGTAAATTAGACACATTTTGCCGCATAATTTGAGCTTAACCACAGTTATATATTAAAACCAACAGATCCACACAAAAAAAATACAAGACAGAACAACTTTATCAAGCAAATAGATTAAAGTAGCCTATGAAAAAAAGTTGGTTCTCCTCAGAGTCGAACCCGGGTCCTCCTGCTATCAAAGCGAGCGCTGTAACGCTGAGCTACCGAGAATAATGTCTATCGTAGTTCAATAAAATAAACACATAAACGTATGTAATTAAAATAACAATAACTTTGATCATCATTTTCCAGCTTTAAACCCCGCTTTAAACAATGCGGCAACTTTTGTCTTAACCACTCTGAATATTTCAAATATACAAGATTTCAAATAACTTGATATAATGAGCTACTGTGTTGATGGATTTTTTACGACGTTTGGAAATGAGGGAGTTACAGACATTTTCATTTGAAATTGGCTACGATTTCTTCCAAATCATGTACGTTTTTCAGCGGATGTTGCATCATGAAATCACATATTTCAGGACGTTAGTCACGTAATATATTGATTCGATGTGAGAATATAAAGGGGAACAGATCTCCAATGCAGGTTAGTGGATCAACGATCAACGGTCTCGTTTTGTTCTAATTTGGGCATAAATACTTGTTACTTATTTTGATGTACGCAATCCAAATAAATTTGAATTGTTAGTGTTTATGTTAGGACGCCCTCGTAGTAGATAATTTTGGGTCAAATCGAAGTGGCCACCTAGCTAGTATGAACATTTTTAAGCGTGGTGTTTGATTGTGTTTCATGGTTTCATTGACTATGGTTTCGTTAAGGTCTTCAGAGCTGGTTTGCCCAATTATACTCATTTCTGTCAATTAAAATACCTTGGGGAGGGGGGGGGGGGGGTATATTATTACATTAACAAATCTCGTGCTTCGCACTCGTTGCATATGTGTAAATGATATTTGTGGTATAAGTGCACCAAATTTATGTTGACATATCCCGCCCTTCATTTGTGTCTGAGCAGCTATCGGTTAGTTCACTGTCTAGACGTTTTCTAGACAACGAAGAAAATCCTGTTGTGCGGGCCTGACTGACTCATTTGTAAATGTTTTTGTCCACACAAAAATAAGATAAACAAATTGGGTGAAAAATGAAAATAAGAAAAAGAATGAAAAAAAGTATGAACAAAACAAATGGAAAAAATGGGGGGAAAAATGAAATAAAAATTGGAAATAATATGAAAAAATAGATTTTTGTAATTCTATTTATTTTTTATTTTTTTAAATGTCAAATTTTTTTAACCAAAGAAATTGTTCGGAAATTTTGAAATAAGTGGGTCAGTCGGGCCAAAATAACAGGATTTTTTTCTCTCGGTCAAGACATATTGTACATTCTTCCCAATGTGCCTTTCTCTATACCGTATCATGATACCAGAGGGCATGTTGCATAACTTTTTTTTTCATTGCAAACATTTATATATTAGGTGATATAATAATGCTGGATTATTCCGCGATGTATAGACGGAAGGAAACTTAATTTTCAATGCATATTATCATCTCAAAGAATAAAGCAGTTGTTGTTATAATTTAGTATACAAATGCATGTATAATTATGAAAAACCTCATACATACATGAATGTATCTACTATCCAACTGTTGGATACATCGTGTGACTCATATCTATTACCACGGGACTAATGCGCAATTTAGATATCGTAATTTGAAAATGCGTAAAAGACGACGAAGAAGAAAAAGTCCAGAACATTAGAAATGTCTCAACCTTGCCTAATATCTATTATGCAAAAAGTCTTTCACCAACGTTATCAGATTAGAAAATTATAATTCCGATAAGTATGTAATATGATCACCTGTTGGATTGAAATCCACACAATTATTGCATTAATGTGAAAAAGGAAATTTGCGTCATTTTCCAAATGTGTTTGGTAAAAATTTAATTTAATAAAAAGAGCGGGTGGGTAGCAAGTGCGAATTTCACTGCAAATGGTGGTTCTCATATAAATCGGTTTTACAAGTTGATTGCATACCTTTCAAACTCATTGAATGATTATTGTAAACAGATGTAATCATGCATAACATAATTGCAGTACGTTTACAGGGTGTCCCAAAAGATAATACATGCTAATAGTATTTGACTTTACATTTCCCTATAGCAAATAAATCTCCGGTTTTTGCACCCATTTTGAATTTCATAACTTGGTCATAATAGTATGTCACACTCACGCTATATTACGAAGTGACTGTTACGATTATGATAATAATTCTAAAAATGATAATTTACACAGATATGACACTTCTGTCGATGCCTTCCGTCAGTCGCGTGAATTATTCAACACTCTCCATGTCATACGTCAGCAGCCACTTCTCAAATTGTACGGCCGGTTTAGCAGGCTCACGTGAAAAGTGAACCGTAACTTAAAGGCATATTATGTGATCTTTTCCAGAGAGCGCCCTCTATTCATGATTTGTTTTTAGAAAGTAGATTTTCTTGCAGATTTACATTTCCGATCATAAATCATACATACATTCCAAGTTACAGAGCGATACGATTCCTAATTACCTCAAAATCATGGTTTTAGAGTGAATTTAGATTGAAAAATATAAACTGTCGGAATTCCGACAGTTTATTTTCACTCTAAAACCACGATTTTGAAGTAATTAAGAATCGTATCGCCCTGTAACTTGGAATGTATGCATGATTTATGATCGGAAATGTAAATCTGCAAGAAAATCTGCTTTCAATTTTTTTTCGATGTTGAGGGCGTTCCCTGAAAAGATCACATAATATACCTTTAAGTCAGACTTGAGGGATATGTGTTTTTGATATTTTGATACTCGTATAATTAGATGTACATACTGTGTCATGTTTTGTGTATCACACACGTCTACTTCGAATCGGTCGTCTGTTGTCATCCATGTTCAATTTTTTCATATTCTTCATACATAGAATATTAAGGGGGCTGTCAACCCTCAAAACATGAAATTAATCAAGCGCTGTAACTATTGAACTATTAATATGATGTATATAAAAGTATACATTTTTGGAAAGAAAATGAGCCAGAGAATCCATTTTTGGTATCAACATTTGCTGCATTCGTATCAAATTCAGTGTTTTGTTTTAAAAAAAGCTGAAATTGCACCAAATTCAACTTAATAAAATTCTCGAGGAGGTTTTTATTTGTTGTTGTTGAATATCTGATTTATTTTTTTAATTATTGACCAAACAGGGCAAAATGTGATTTTTGGAGGTAAAAAAACAATAATTCAAAACATAAATCAGATATTCAAAAACAAACAAAAACCCTCCAAGAGAATTTTTAATAAATCTTGAACGACAACATTTGACAAAATATATTTTTAGTTATTTTGACAAAACCTAAAATGGGTCAAAAACCGTTTTTTTATAATTTTCTCCAAAATGGTCAATTTCATGTTCATGGTTTTTTTTTATTATTGAGCAAACAGTGCCAAAATGTGATTTTGAAGGTAAAAACCCAATAATTCAAAGATTAAATCAGATATTAAAAACATACAAAAACACTCCAAGAGAATTTATAATAAATCTAGAACGAAAAAAATTGACAAAATATATTTTTGGTTATCTTGACAAAATTTTTGGCACTATTTGGTCAATAATTAAAAAAACCCACATTAACATGAAATTGACCATGTTGGAGACAGTTGACTCATTTTAGATTTTGTCAAGATAACTAAAAATATATTTTGTCAAATTTTGTCACGCCCTCCATTTTAGGTTCGAATATTGTCCCATTTACGTCCAGCCATTTCATATGTTCTTATCAGCATATACCAATTCATTATTGGTTCAATACAATATATAAACACATACACATGTAAAACACGGGCAAATTAAGTTAAATAAAACGCGGTTTCAGAGAGAGTATTCACGATGACGTTGTCAAATAATGCTCTATTGGCGTTCAATTCCTTAATCAACCTTCCACCATCATTTCTCGAAAATAGAATACGAAATAAAAAGAGTTACCTCTAAAAATGTATTACAGGATAACAACAGGTTCCCTAACAGATCCGTCAATACTTTGAAATCAAGACCAATTATGATCCCACAACCGAGACCAATTATGATCCCACAACCGAGACAACTGATACATCTTGCAAGCCATCTATGATTATTTGTTATCATAAGAAGGTGTCACAATAAAGCTGATTGGTCACTCGACCGGGTTTTGTATTACAACCACTCTGCTGTAGAAGATATCCCGTTGAACCTGTAAGCTCCGAACGCTGTTTTAACATGATTTCAAAGTTATCTATAGATTTGTACTTATAAGTCTAAAATATCAAACATCCCTCGCGATGCAATTCCTTGATTTATTGGTTGATTGGATATCATACTCATGATACATGAGAGGCTTTAAGTACCCTGATCCTCCTGCAAGGTATCCCATCGGGCTGAGAAGGTAGATCTGCGGATTTGCTATGGTACCTCGTAAATATCTATACAATTCATGCATGGATGTTGCAAATTGCTAAAATGTCAAATCATAATGTTGATCTATTGTATACACGTAGTATGCGGGGGCAAAGTGAATATTTCATGTAAGTTAGTTGACATTTCCTATCGTAGAGAACATTATATTAAGTGCCTTTTTAAAGGCCAGGCAGGAGAAAGAGGTTAGTTAGTTGTAGGATATATTGGCATCGCTTCATTGATGGAGTGGAATAATTTCCGATGAGATTATCTTTGTTGCAGTGATCCTGAACATTTATTCTTGTATTCTTCCTATGTCTTCTTTACTTCCTTATAAGTGCTACCTCAAGTTCATGAGGACAAGTTCATTTACTGTGGTGAAAATGTTGGATGTTCTTAAGATTGCCATCTAATCTCGTCCCCAGCTACCAAAGACCTGCGGTCTGCAAGTGGATGGGGAATAAAACCGAACTGAGTTGTTTGTGTCAAGTTGTTATTCAAAGACGCGCATTACTGATCTTTTGTTGTGAGGCTTCATCTTCCATTAAAAATTAAATCATACAGACTGTACCAATGAATATTATATAATCATATTTATATCTCAACAGAAAAAGAGAAAGAGAAATCAAGTAATATTAACGACATGTCTTTGTAATCAAAATAGCTTACATTTTTGTTGGATAATAGTCCGCTGTCTTAAGGGGGTGTGAACTCTCAGGCATAGCCTCCGTAAAACTGCTGTAACTCCTTCATTATTCAACCAATATTATAATTCAAACTAAAACCCTCCAAGAGAATTTATAATAAATCTAGAACGACAAAATTTGACAAAATATATTTTTAGTTATCTTGACAAAACCTAAAATGGGTCAAAAATCGTGTTTTTTATAATATTCTCCAAAATGGTCAATTTCATGTTCATGGTTTGATTAATTGAACTCTTTTCTGCAAGAAAATGTATACTTTTATATAGATCAAATGAATAATGAAGGTGTTACAGCAGTTTTACGGAGGCTATGCCTGAGAGTTCACACCCCCTTAAAGGTAGATGACCCGATCACATTTTCGTAACACAGAATTATTTCAAACATACGGAGATTTTCATATCATATGAAAGCTCGTATTTTTCTCATCATCATACTGAAATTTGACGGCCTAAATCGGTATAATTACGGAGAAATCGATGAAATAACGTCGAATTACCGCGAATGGTGGTAACCACCGATATAGTTTGTGTACTACTCAATGGGTACAGTTTACAGCATCTTGTGCGTCTAAAATAAGAACCATTAGAGCTATGCAACTCAAACTTTGGAACACGACTTTTTTAAGGATGACCTTTCATGTAGAATAGAAAACTTCAAGTTGAAAATCGGAACATCTACCTTTAAGACAGCGGACTATTATCCAACAAAAATGTAAGCTATTTTGATTACAAAGGCATGTCGTTAAATTTACTTGTTTTACTCTAAGAACTCTTTTTCTGTTGAGATATAAATATGATTAAATAATATTCATTGGTACAGTCTGTATGATTTAATTTGTAATGGAAGATGAAGCCTCACAACAAAAGATCAGTTATGCGCGTCTTTGAATAACAACTTGACACAAACAACTCAGTTCGGTTTTATTCCCCATCCACTTGCAGACCGCAGGTCATTGGTAGCTGGGGACGAGATTAGATGGCAATCTTAAGAACATCCAACATTTTCACCACAGTAAATGAACTTGTCCTCATGAACTTGAAGTAGCACTTACAAGGAAGTAAAGAAGACATAGGAAGAATAAATGTTCAGGATCACTGCTTATAACAAAGATAATCTCATCGGAAATTATTCCACTCCATCAATGAAGCGATGCCAATATATCCTATAACTAACTAACCTCTTTCTCCTGCCTGGCCTTTAAAAAGGCACTTAATATAATGTTCTCTACGATAGGAAATGTCAACTAACTTACATGAAATATTCACTTTGCCCCCGCATACTACGTGTATACAATAGATCAACATTACGATTTGACATTTTAGCAATTTGCAACATCCATGCATGAATTGTATAGATATTTACGAGGTACCATAGCAAATCCGCAGATCTACCTTCTCAGCCCGATGGGATACCTTGCAGGAGGATCAGGGTACTTAAAGCCTCTCATGTATCATGAGTATGATATCCAATCAACCAATAAATCAAGGAATTGCATCGCGAGGGATGTTTGATATTTTATACTTATTAGCACAAATCTATAGATAACTTTGAAATCCTGTTAAAACAGCGTTCGGAGCTTACAGTTTCAACGGGACATCTTCTAATAACAGCAGAGTGGTTGTAATACAAAACCCGGTCAAGTGATCAATCAGCTTTATTGTGACACCTTCTTATGATAACAAATAATCATAGATGGCTGGCAAGATGTATCAGTTGTATCGGTTGTGGGATCATTATTTGGTCTTGATGTCAAAGTATTGACGGATCTGTCGTCTTCAATGGTCCATTACTATATACGATATTAGGGTTATCGCCGTGCCCTGCAGATGTTAGGGAACCTATTGTTATCCTGTATTCAACAACTCCCCCATACCTTAAGTACAGTAACAAAGCGTTGTCGATTTGAGATAAACCCACTGTTCATATGCAAATTACTAGGATGGCGAACCTTGTTTGGAAACCACTAATGCATTATGCATCGATGCAAAATTGTAAACAAACAAAAATGTTCGCACAATTTGTTCATTTTTCGGCGTATAAATGCATTTCGCACGCCATGCAATCCTTAAAGTTAGCAAAAAAATATACCGAAATGTAGCTATATCCCTGAGGAAAATATTTTTGGCGAGGGCCATATGTCACCGCTCACTCCTAAAGCCACAATTTTAGTCCGAACGGTGGCTACCTGAGCACAAGAGAATCGCCATTTTTGCATCATCGTGATTAAATTCGTTCCCTTTCATCTCATCATGGCCCGTACCACTATTGAAATGGAGGGGTGTATTTGATTTGATACAAATATTCTATAAGCATGTATCAAAATGTGCTATGTAAATTAAACGCATTCTTGATTTATTTTTCTCTGAATGTTAAAGGTGGTGTGTGAATAAAATGCTATTTACAAAATATTTTAAATTTCACAATTACTTGCGAAATAATTTGTCTTCTGTAATGTTTACCTTTTGTAACCCAGCCCATTCAGAAGTTCCCTCGCCCATTTACAGGGAACGGACGATGTCCAAATATTAGGGCCTAATTATAATAAAACGTAAACATTTTTCCCCGTTTCTTAAAGAGCAGCTATTTTTTATGTCAAATTAAGCCTATTAAAACAAGTTTTTTACTTGTTTTCATCAATTATCCAAAACGCTATTCACATATGAATGATGTAAATATGTTTTGTCGTTGTTGAACGGGGTTGAACAAGGTCTTCGTCGTTGTTTATCTTGAATCGACAACGGTAAGACGGGATTATTTTGCTCGGGCAGCTTTAATAAACCCGTCTTACCGTTGTCGATTCAAGATAAACAACTCCGAAACCTTATTGAACCCCTAAATGAATTTTGGTGGTAACTCTTGATATTTCGTATTCTATTTTCGAGAAATGATGGTGGAAGGTTGATTAAGGAATTGAATGCCAATAGAGCATTATTTGACATCGTCATCGTGAATACTATCTCTGAAACCGCGTTTTATTTAACTTAATTTGTCCGTGTTTTACATGTGTATGTGTTTATATATTGTATTGAACCAAATAATGAATGGGTAATGCTGATAGGAAATTATGAAATGGCTGGACGTAAATGGGACAATATTCGAACCTAAAATGGAGGGCGTAAATTAATTTTGAACAGCAGCTCAGCTAAGTGGTTTAGATGGAATTTTTAATTACACTTTTTAAGAGCATATCGAAGAAGTGGTAATATCAATTATCATAATAGCAAATCTATTTCAGTTTAAAAGTATTGATCATTTAAAACCACTTTTTCGTTGAGTTGATCTTAATATGAATCTCTGCGGGTTTTTTTACTCTCCATCGGTTTCAATTTAAAATGGATTTTGATTAGGCCTATATGATTCCAGAAAATACATTCACTTGTTGGGACGAAAATATTTCATCCTAGAACCCGCTGGATTTGGAAAATCAACTCCAGTGTAAGTATCATTTAAAAAAATAATTGTATCCGTTATTAACTGTTCAGCGCATTTTTCATTAATTATGAGTGATGAGCCATGGGCCATATTACTTATTTTGCAAGCACATATTTATTATTGGTTTAATAAGCTTATGGCGAGAGGTATTACATGACGGGAAATTATCATGTGCGAAGCCAATTAATGTCATGTTAAGCCAAGGCTGTGGTCAGTGCACCGACGTATAGCCTACGAAAAGGGATTACTCCTTTCTCTCTTATAGTAGTATTACATTTATCATGAAAGTTGTTTTATATACGGGAAGAGAATATTAGGGTTAATATCGCGCCTTGTACGCTGTGCGCATTAAGAATTGGCTCGTTAACAGAGTAATATACAATCTAACCAGAACATGATGATAACTTTAACCATTAAAGATTATCTCATGTTTAATTATTGTTCAAGTACACCTGTAGCAGGAAATGAGGGTCTTCGAAATGTTGGTACGAGTCACACGCTAGCAGACACATGCCTTTATTTGGTTCCATTGAAACGGCGAAACCCCGATTCAACGGGTTGAACAAATTTCGAAAATCATTTGCAAACTAAAGCTTTTTTTCTAAAGCGAACAGTTTGAAAGATTTAGAGATTATGTTTCAAGTTTCTCAACTAAAATATTCAAATAATTTAACTGAAATATCAAAAAGAATCTTCCTGAAGCCCTCCTAATGTTTACCCCGCAATAGTCACCTTGTTTGATTTGTTTAATGTCTAAGGTTTCCCAATTTACATTACCCTGCTAGTTCTGAAGACCTATCATTGGCTTGTTCAAAACCAAAAACATTATGATCACATTCTAGCTCTCATTTTCTTGCTACTTTTTTAAACTTTTCTTTAAGATCTACACTTGTGAGAACCGGGACGACATACCTCAACTACGTATATTATGAGTGATATTACGCATCGCCATAATATGGCAAAGAGGTTCAACCAAAATGCTAATATATTTGATAAAACATGTGCAACCGTGCCCGGGGATCTTGTGTGTTATGTATCGCCGTATGTGCATGTACCCTTTAGTATCATGATACCTATCAGGCTGTTGGCACCTACTTAGGAAATGTCAAATACATGGACGTCTACATACCTCATTTGACATATTATTATTTCAGTTAAACTATGTGTACAAGAAATATATTTTGTTGATTTGTCCCTTTTTGTGTGTGCTAAATATCAAACATGTTAAGGATAAATCTACTACAACCCCTCTATTCCTTCTATTAGATTATGAAAGCTCTGCCGAAATGGTACACAGAGAAAACGATTATATAAAAAATGGACAATCTGTGTAAAAATAGAACTCCTTAATAACAGTTGTGTAATGATTTTGTACAGGAATTGTATCAATTTCTACATATGTTTTATATAACTTAACATACTTTTTAAGGAGTTCTATATTTACCTACAATTACGTGAACATATTTCTCTGTGTATACAATAATATGTCATATCTAGACGTCCATGTAACAGATTATTTTTTTCTCCTTTAAACACCCTCCTGCTAATTCCATCAATGGGTGCTTAAGAATTTGGTCGTTTGTTTTGAATGTTAATATATTTGATGCAACCGTGCCCAAGAATCCGTGTCCTATGTGTCGCCTTATCTGCATCTGCATTTCATGATGACACGTATCTGGTTGTTGGCACATACTTAGGAAATCTCAAATATATGAACATAAAAGAATAACAAATAACTTATTGCCATATTTGAGTTCGATGTACAAGAAGTTTGTACTAAATATGAAACATGTCCTTGGTGAATATAATACAACCAGTGGTAATCCTTCAAGTGAGATAGTAAAGGCTCTACCAGTTCAGTTCAGTTCAGTTTATTTTCCACAAATGAGATACATAATAATGACAATACAATTAATATACTATGGTAGGTTGAACAAATCAGAGCAGAGTTCGGGAAGTACTGGCCACCTAAATAAAATCATTAGCTATAGGTGATCCCGGACCTTCAATTTGCCGTTGACAACAAAGCATCAAAATCAATACTACGCTCTACTCGACCATACAGAAGAACGTTCCTAGTGACCATGTGTAGCTGTGTAAGCGACCGTTGTTTACATGAGCAATATTTCCAAAATTCGTAAAATGTTTCACTCGATTTTCAGACTTTGACCTGTAAAAAACATGTGAAAACTTGCATTATGTGTAAATATGATAACATGAGTATGTAGAGGAATCACTTTGTCAAATATTCTGTTCGATGGTAACATTTCACGGGAGTACAAAAAAGGTTAAATTTTGGCCGTTTTGATGATGGTGCAATCGGAATTTGTTTGAATTCACGTAGTTTGTGGTCAACGGCATGTGACGTCACTCCGTACTCACCTATAATGCAAAGAACTCGAGTGTATGTTGGCAACGGCATGAACAAAATTAGAATAACCAGAATAATTTGCAGTTTTGATTTAAACGTCCCCCTGCTAATTCCAACAACATTTTATTCTTTTGAGAACCACGGTGGTATATCTTTAATTGGAAATGAGCGGTACGGTGTATCAAGCCGTAACAATGTAAAGTGGTACTAACAAAATGTTAATATGTGATGAAACCTGTGCCGGGGTGCGCGCGCGGGGATCCGTGTCTAATGTGTCTGCATCTGCCCTTTAGAATGACACGTATCGGATACTTATGAAATGTCTAAATACATGAATGCTTTTTTCTCCAAAATAACAAAACGACATAAAATACAAAATTATTGACAACAATTATCTGCACAATGAATGTATGTTTTTTGCTGTTTTTTCAGGGATTTTGTTTTTGTTGTGCTAATAAAACAGGTCAACGATAAAAATAAAAACACTATTAATCCTCCAATTAGATCATGAAAGCTAATGGCCAAATGTTTATTTTATTTAAATAAGTCTTGCCACGCATATCCTATAAAAAGAATTGACGTAAACGGTCCATATGCTTTTAGTCTCTTGTACAGTATAGTCGTACTTGTAGTTGTATGTATCAATTATACTAGGCGCGTAGTATGTGGGCAGTATGGTCTTATGATAAAGGATAAGTGAAAAATTGATTCAAAACAATTCTCTGTAGCCATTTTTATTTTGAAAGAAGCAGTAGAGAGCCATGGAAAAACCGTGCTCTAAAATGCTAATGGCGTATAATAATGGTCCTAAGGTATTCATGCGAAGGTGTCAAACTGACGTCATTAAGGGTAAAAGCGTGACACCTTTTGGTGTCATTACCATTTTGATACCTTTGCATTTTACCTAGAGACCCATTTCGTAATATAGGCCATAACATCAGTTATTAGGTGTTATAATCAAGTTACATTATCCTCAAAATGCTGCTGACCTCTTGCTTCGTAATGAATAATTGTTGAAAAATCGGGGGTGGGGGGGGGGGGGGGGGGAGGGATGGCGTACAAATTTGGTTTAAATTTGTCAACAAGATTCATGTTTTTGTCATCATAACCCACATACGTTCAGTTGCACAGGATGTACCTAAGTTTCAGACAAAAACTACAAAATGTCATTATTCCCACAGTCCCACTCAAGTGTTACATTTTTAGTTTAGTTCAATACGTAGAGCAAAATAATCCATGTACACCAGCTATTGACATAAACAAAAATAACGCTTTTAAAATAGGTCAATAAATGCCAACTTTTGCGTTGTTTCACTGAGTATATCAACGCGCCCTGCTCACCAAGGATGATCGTTTCTCAAGAAAGACGACATGCCGATATAGCCTAATTCTGAACAAATCACAATTTACAAATGTATTCGTACTTTATCTATTTGATTTGAACTAATTGGAAACAAAAGGGAAAAGAATAGGCCTAATTCCAGCAGCAAACATCTAGAAATAAAGACATCAAAAAAAGTAACTCGGCTGTTGTAAAAGCACCTATAATTTTAAAATTGTTATTCATATTCTAAAAATGAAAATACCAGGAGACGGGCAATTTAATTACGGTGATTTTGACACCTTGTTTGTTAAAATCGATAAAGTATTGTTGTCGCGGTATGTGCTTACAGATGAAAAGTGCCATTTCCATTGTTGCATTAACTCCTATTGATCTCTCTGATTCAGCGTGAAGATAATAGGGGGAATTTTGATAGTTTGTCCATGGCGATGACCTGACCTGTCCGTCTTTTCGGACCTTCTGAGCATTTGGAGTTTTAAATTCATCCTTTTAAATTGTAAAGAAGTACGCCTGTCATCCCCATTAAATTTGTCCCGGATTATGCTAATCAAGTTTACAGCACAACAAGAACAGCTAATCAAAATTCCCGCTATTATCTTCACGCTGAATCAGAAAGTTCAATAGGAGTTAATGCAACAATGGAAATGGCACTTTTTATCTGTAAGCACATACCGCGACAACAATACTTTATCGATTTTAACAAACAAGGTGTCAAAATCACCGTAATTAATTTGTCCATCTCCTGGTGTTCTTATTTTTAGAATATGAGTAACCATTTTAAAAATATAGGTGCTTTTACAACAGCCGAGTTACTTTTTTTGATGTCTTTAGTTGCGTGCACCAACGAATGACATCGCAAGTATCGAATGGCACATTATGTATAGAAAGTGGACGCTAGGTGCATTTTTTAATCCACTCCGCGTGCTATGGTTTCGATGCTTTCTTATTAGTTCATAATCGCTGAGCGAATTTGAATTTAAGATTTCCGTCATTCCGTAGTGACATAACAATTACGAGTGGCTTTTTACGTGGGATCTATATTACAATTCACGTAAAGCCATCGTAATAGTCGACCCAGTACCAGTCAGTCGTTTAGTTAGCGCTAATCATGAATCAGCCTTATCTACGTTGATAAAAGAATGCGTGAAAGGTTGAATGTAAATGTAAACTCTTCCACAGCTCAATCAATTATAAAGACGGAGCGCAGCCGCATTCTGAACTTGAAATGTAGCAACGCTGAGTAAGATATTACTATGCGTTGAAGTTGCTAAGCGTATGCAAAGAGGCATGACTGGGCGTCATTTTGCGTGATTTGAGACGGGTGGACAGTGTCAATTATATTAGGTCAGTGGGCGCTTTTGGGCTCCTTCAATCACCATTGATAGCAACACTGCTCACTTGAACCAAATGTAAAATTTGAACCGAAGAGGTAAAGTCAAGAGAGACAAGAGAGAGCGAGTCTTATTAATATCCTCTTTTACACAGTTTTATACATTTATACGCGTCAAGGCTTGATTGTACCTATTATTAACATACATAGCACATAACCGAGCCGTCATAATAGTCAATGTTGGCGCTCCAATTGTTATATTTTATCGTTTTAATACTGCCACAAACGTACACATGTAGTAGTACTAGGACCGACTACTACATACTGTTATAATGTACAGTACACAGCGCCCTACTGGCATTGCTAACAGTGCCCCTGAAACCTATAGGGACATGAGACATACGGCCTACAGTGCGTCAGGCATACGCTCAATTCGGGTATACATGTGCATGTACATTAAAGGGGGAGCTTTCGATTTTAAAATTTTAACTTTATAAATCAATCAAATACGCTCAATTCGGGTATACATGTGCATGTAAATTAAAGGGGGCGCTTTCGATTTTAAAATTATAACTTTATAAATCAATCAAATTAAATGATGAACAACTCCAGCATACTGCGTTACGCTATTCAATTCGGGTAGGCCTATACATGTCGATTTTAAAATTATAACTTCATAAATCAATCAAATTAAACTACGAATTGCTGCAGGCATACGCTATTTAATTCGGGTATACATGTCGACAAAAAACGGACCATTTTAAAGGGCCTTGATTGTTATACTGAGAAATATGGAATGAAACCTATAGGCTTATGACACATATCCTAGGTCTTAGTTTTTTGTTTTAAAATTATAACTTTATAAATCAATGAAATTAAATGATGAATTATCCCCCCGCCCCTCACCCCTCCCCTTCCCCAATATACAATACAACACTGGGCATTCATCCCGGATTTAAGGGGAGTGAGGAGAACACTGGGCCTGCATCCTGGATATATTAAACGTGGGTTAACAAGGTTAAGGGGAGTGAGGAGAAATGCATGGTGTCATGTCAGTGCTTGAATTGATCCCATCGGACCCATCCACAAACAGTGGCGTAACCAGGTATTTCAGGGGGGGGGGGGCGAAAAATGAATGAACCGACAGTGCAGTGGCGTAGCTAGGATTTTTTCAGGGGGGGGGGGGGGGGCAAGATTTCTGAACTTTTCGTAAAAGGTTGCCCCACATTTTGTTTGCAGGGGGTGAGGTCTCAAAATTTCGCACGGTCCCAAAATTTCGCACGGTCAAAGAAATCACACAGTCCAAAAAAAACCACAGTCAGCAACTAATGGCCAATCCTCCGGGTTTTCATCAGTTTTCTTTATAACATTTTCCTTTGTTTATTTAGCCCACTGCTGCATAAATTTGTAGATTACTTTTTACATGTACAAATGTGCCGACTATTTTACTATTTGGGTTACATCCCCCGGGCCCCAACACACATGTTTTTACCAAAACCGCTCGCAAAAAACAGGTATTCAAAAACCGGTAGTGCCAATCTCGACCGACAGTTTCGAGTCTCAACCGATACGACTCTAATATTATGGGTAACATTGTATTTTGTCATAATTTCATTAACTGGCTTCTGACTGGGGGTGGGGGGGGGGGGGGGGGGGCTACGCCACTGAATATATGAAAGACGTTGTAAAGTATTGAATATAGTCTAAAATCGGGGTAAAGAGATATTAATAAATTATAATTTTGTAATGAATACTAATTTGCAATATGAATATTCACTAGCAATATAAATAAATAATTAATTACTTAGCAATATGAATATTAATTAGCAATATGAATGATCCAGATTGAACTGAAATGGTCCTGCTTGAACCGAGATGTGAATATTCATATTACTAATTACTAATCATTACAAAAAAAATATCATAATTTATTCATCTCTTACAAATTACAAGACTATATTCAATAAATCTAATTTATACTGTACAAATGCTTATTCCCCTCTGAAATATGATATTAGAATTAACTACAATTTAATATTAGAGAAATGATTTTCAAAAAGACGACGTGGATCCCGAATAAGTACAATGAGCAGCAAGTGACCAGGATTCTTGCAACAATGATTTCTTACTATTTCTTTACTTTTTTAAAAATCAATACTGTTGTTTTACAGAAATATATTTCGGTGTGTTTTCCTCGGTCTCAGTGTGTTTTCCTGGTCCACGGTGCGGCGACGACGCGGATCCCGACGGGTTTTTGTGTGTTGTCGGTGTGTTCTTAGATACGACACAATCAATCTTGGAATAAGTTATAAGTAGAATGAGCAGCAAGTGAGCAGGAGTCTTGCAACAATGATTTTTTACTCATTTTGTTTTACTATTTTTGATAAATACTGGTGTTCTACAAATATGTTTCGTTGTGTTTTTCTCGGTTTCAGTGTGTTTTCCTGGTCCATGTTCAGGTATAGTAAAAGATCTTTTCAACATGGCGCCCTCTGCCGTCATTTTTAACCACCTAATGCATATCATTTTACAGTTCTATTTCTGCCAATAAAACGGGAATACCAGCTAAGTTGAGCTTTACTAGCAGCAATTATCCCATACTCGATTTCAAACGATTGGTGTATATTTTGCCGTTTCTGCATGATCGATGTAGTACGTGCTTTGTTATCAATATCCAGTTCATTTTCATTGTGGTTTGTTCGGCACACAAACTATCATTTAAAAATACATTTTGACAATATTACATCTGACTGTTATTATACCTGTACACTACTTCAGCACTACAATACGCGTGTACAAATATAATTAGTGTACGGGTCCCAATCCTGCACCAAGTCTATGGTGTAATATCGTAATGAATTGTCCTTTATTCTATTGTATAGTTACATAACGTCCTTTATCACTTGCTTACGGTTATCGTGGTGTTTCGAATCACCCACGTCCCCTTTTTGTTCAAAACGTGGGCCTAGGCTTACAAGTATGCATGTCCCATATGGCAAACCTGAGAAAAAACAAATCGCCTGTTGCCATTGATGTACATAGTATTATAGTCTACAAATTGACATGATAAATTATACCCCATATTATATATATTAAGTTCTAAAATAAAAGACGTAAATCAGTGGCATAACATCTAGGAGTGGGAAAGTCTTCCCCGTGCGCGCTTGACCGTCGTACTGAGTTAACGAAGTTAAAACAACACAACTAAGGGACATTAATTATTAATGTCCCATCTTCACCAAAATAATAATAATAAAGGTCTAAATTTTATTGTCATCGCAGCCAACCGGCTGAATTGTAACAACATTACAAATCAAATACATGAATGCAGTACTCCTCAAAAACAAACAAAAACTAACTGCCCAGGTTCACTCATCGAACCCAAAATAGTAACCGCCCATGTCTACTCATCTAGCGGGTCCCGCGCGAAGCGCGGGTGCCCGCTAGTATTATCAACACAATGATTTCCCCCGGTTCCCCGATCTATAGCTTACGTATATATACACACAGGTGTTAGATACTTGTACAAGGTCTATATGTCACGCCACGTTACTTGACATTTCAATAACATCTCAGTGGAATTGGTATACGGTACATTAGATTAAGAAAATAACGTAACAAGAGAAATAATCATGATAATGTAAGCGAAACACGTTTAAATGCGTCTCATGGTTTTGTGTATACGACTTACTGTCATGTTATAATTTCTTATTAATAACAATATTGTTATTTAAACTCTGATTAAGTCAACACAAACTATGATATCTACCCTTGCTTTAATGATTCAAATATCTAAAATTGAATTATAAATTAAAGTCAATTAAATTGAAGTTGCTATTTAAAATTGATTTATATATAGATGAATAAATAAATAGGTGTTTTTTCAAGCAACTGTTGTGATAATAATAGCTGGTGCAATATTATACAATGTCAGATTATTTACAAAACGATTCTTAGAATTTGTCTTTTTAGAAGGGTGGGAGAGAGATCAAAAAACGAATATCTTCACTCCTAACGAAAAAGTTCGGTGTATATTCTCTAGGTATTGTGAAACCGTGTAATTTTAGTGTTTAGGCCTAGGACAAATTGTTCTACGGGCCCCATCTACTTATATTCCTTTTTCTAATTTGAGAATTTTGAAAAGTTGCGATATTTTTATAGTATTTTTTTCGTTAACAATTTGGAAAATGTTGGAATATTCTTTTATGCTTCGTTTTTTTGGAAACGTTATCAAACATCCATAATGAAGAAACTACATGCCTTTATGAAGCGGTCACACATTTAGGATTTTTACTGCCGTCCTTGATATGACCAAAGAAGACAGCTCCCGACCAAACCTCTTCCCAACTACACAATACTACCATTTTTTTCAAAATCGGCTGAAATCTTGTTCAAACTTGCACAATTTACATTTTGGATCCCGACCAGGGATGAGCAGGGATGATTAGTATGCGATATTTCCCGACTTCAACAAGACAAGAGATGCTGAATCGCCTACCAGTAGCATCATGAAATCACCAAGATCAAGCATGTTTAATCGGCGACATCACTTGTTCAGTCCCCGATCAATTGCCGACCTTGACACGACGGCACAAGTTGTGACATGTTGCTGTCAAGACTGCTCGCCGATTTGTCGCCGATTTGTTAGCTACAAGTCGGCGACTAGGATTCTGTAGTTGCCGATTTTACATGTCAAGTTGGCTGGCATCTTTTCTCCCGCTTAGAGCAGGCAGACTCATTGCCGAACACTTTCCAACTACACACAACCACTACTGATGCGCGCCAACACCGGCTACCGCTTCCAAACCGCTCATGTGTCCATGCCGACCTTCCCGATTAAAAAAATCCGCCACGATTTTTTTTAGGCTGCGAGAAAAAATCGTGGCGGTGTTGTCTTATTTGCCACGTGCTCCCGACCACACAAGACTGCAGAAGAGTGCACAGGACAGTCCAAGACCTTGCCGAAACTTCACATGAAATAAGAAAACTGCTCACGATTTTCGAATAATCGCCGATCGTGACCAGTCTTGAGCAGTCTGGAAGTGTTTTTTTAGCAAATAATCGGCTGTGTGACTGAACCTTTAATCACGACAACAATCAGATATTGTTCAAGAAACGTTCCGATTCAGCCGTTCCCAGCCGAATTCATCCCGATTCCAGTTCTCAATCCGATTCTGATCCGATTTGTATCTTTCGCATGGTAAAAAACGACAAAATCTGTCCTTATAGGACTCAATCGGCAAGAAACGGCAATGAAATATTTCTCGAGACATGCCCGTTCATCACGACAGCGTTGCGATCCACAGGACACCATCCAAACACCGTCCAGACAATACAGCATATAGTCACGACATATATAGTCACGATTGTAATCCGACTAGACAATCCGACTTGGCAGAGTTTCCCGAATGTTACGGGACACACCTAACTGTCGGGAGTGTTGGCCGACCTCTCCGGACCTCTCCGGACCATTTCCGATCCGTATATAGGACTCTGTTACGAACGTATACGACTACGTTCAGACAATGGATGATCTATCCAGATCATCGAGGATAGTAATCCGACTTTTTTACTTTTCGTGCCGTAGCGCTGTCTGATCTCAAATGGGAGCCATAATCGGCACTGTGTGACCTCAGCAGCAGATCTCAAAAAGAATTTCCAAGCCGACAGTTGACAGTGATTATTTGTGAAATATTTCATCATTCAGGCAGTGTGTATAAATATGCACTACTCCTTCATCAGCAGATCCTTAATACCAACAACCTGTAGGCATAACAGTAATGTAGTACTTTGACATTTCAAAATTGGTTTGAAAATAATTGCTGTAGACATCACTGCCTATAGTCTTTTGTAAAGGTCTTTTATTCGCATGCGTCTCAGCTGGTCGTTGCTATTCCCTGACATAACTAATCAATACTAAAGTTAACGATACAAAATTCTAATATCAATGATCGTTCACTATATAAGTGACAAAGTGTTTTTGTCAATTATTGGATGAAGGTTATGTTATTGTTCGATATCGAACACTTAATTGTGAATGGTTTATAATATTAGTGAATTTCAAATTATGAATACAGACAGAAACAAATATAAAAACAATATTGTTGTTATCTTACGTTAAAATGAGTCTGGAGAAAATCGGTTCTCCAGAAAGGATGATGTTTCTATGTTTTGTAGTTATTATCGTGCCGGCAATGAAGAAGATCGGCCATTTCAAAACGGGTCGTCAGGGAATTAGGAACATTTGCAGTGTCAGATTGAGTCTGCAAAAAGTATTGGCGTCTTGCAATATAAAAATGAATGATGAGATAAAAGTTTTAAAAGCATTATAATCTTGGGTACTATAAATACCATGCAAAGTGTTTGGCGGAGAACAATGACCAGCAAATCAGCTTAATGATACACTTTTTGAAGCTATTACTATCAACAATATATTTATATTGTATTCTCGTACTAAACGCGGGTTTAGCTTAAAACCGTGAATAACTAAACTCGTGGTCTAAATTAATCGCGAGTTTATCTTTTAAACGACGTGTTTAACAAAACCCGTGTTTAAACTCTGCGAATCTCCTCCCCAGAGTGGCATTCAATTTATTGTGGGGTTACAATTATAGATATCGATCGAATTTTTTTTAAAGACTACACGTTCGTTGATTAATCATTCAAGGCATTGTTGTATGAATTTAGTTAAACGCGCGTTAAGGGGGACTCAAGGAAGTTTTAGATATGATTTTTTGAATTTTGTGAGTGCTGTAATTATTGAACTATTTATCAATTGCATATAAAAGTATACATTTTGGAAAGGAACTGGGTCAGAAAATCCAATTTGGCGTCAATTTTGACAACAAATGTTGATTTTTTGTTTTGTTGAGAAAATCACAAAATTCACATTGATTATGATGTAAAGGTACTAACTTAGGGACGAATTTCTAATTGTTAAAGGTAGATGTTCCGATTTTCAACTTGAAGTTTTCTATTCTACATGAAAGGTCATCCTTAAAAAAGTCGTATTCCAAAGTTTGAGTTGCATAGCTCTAATGGTTCTTATTTTAGACGCACAAGATGCTGTGAACTGTACCCATTGAGTAGTACACAAACTATATCGGTGGTTACCACCATTCGCGGTAATTCGACATTATTTCATCGATTTCTCCGTAATTATACCGATTTAGGCCGTCAAATTTCAGTATGATGATGAGAAAAATACGAGCTTTCATATGATATGAAAATCTCCGTATGTTTGAAATAATTCTGTGTTACGAAAATGTGATCGGGTCATCTACCTTTAACCTAATCTAATATTTTTAAAATTTGAACCAAAAAGTGAAAAAAGTGGAAAAAATGGAAACCTTTTTTGGGGGAGCACTTTTTAGTCAGAAAGAAACTCGGCAACTTATAAAACTGCGAACATAATGGGCCGTATTCTCGAACTAAAACATGGTTTTAGCTTAAAACCGTGCCTCACTATTAAAACTCGTGTCTAAATTAAACGCGAGTTTATATTTTAAACGGTTGGGTAATCATTCAAGGCGAACAATTGGTGCATGAGTTTAGTTAAACGCGCGTTAAAAGACCCCCATAACCATGTTTAAAGTCAGACACTTTTCAGTGAGTTAGACGCGTTAAATTTCGAGAATTGTGTTTAGTTAAACGATGTGTTTAGAGTAAAAGATAAACGCTTGTTTAGCTTATAACCGCGTACGCGAATACGACCCTAACTATCGATTTCAAATGTGTAAAGTTAAAATCATGTTGTGCATGTCGCGAAAGCCAAAATCCGTGTGTAACGTGAAAGGAGGCGAGCTTATGACACATGACCATATATAATCATATTCTATTCTACGATACTGTTGAAATTGTTCTGTTGCTATTGCTTTAGTGGTTATCGATTAAACACCTTACCGTAACCAACAACACAGGTCGGGGTTGTTGCAACGTACCGTATTCTTGACTTACGGGCACTACTCATATCCAAAGCATTAGCCATATCATTGCCCTTTTTAAGGCTTTGTTTCGTAATTGGTATTTTAAATGGCGACTGTAACGATGGCCGGGGACTATGACAATGTATGACATCCATCAGCAGATAATCCGTGGGTAGTGGTTAATAGTGGTATTTCGATCCGCATATTCGGTTTGAATCGTATTCGCACTTAAAGGAAGGGTCCCGCAAGCACAACATTGAGCATTATTTGATAGAAAAATAATTATTGAGCCGAAGTAACGTAATTATATACGAGGGTCGTTCAATAAATAATGAAAGTGAGCATGGTATGGGGTGCATGAGTGATTCTATTGAGAGATAATATGATCAATACAAAGTATGAACCTTTGTCTTTCAAACAATACAGTTTTGGATTTCTAAGTGTGAACTGTGACGTCATAGCATTGTCTCAAAGTAAGTACACTTGGGACACTGCTAAATCAGTTATTTGGCGGTAAATTTGAATTGTTTGTATGAAACATGTGGTAAGAAGATTGTATAACATGACACCAGAAGCAGGTTAATCCCGATTTCTTTTCGCGTAAGTATGATAAAAAAGACCATAACTTTAATCCCTGTGTAATTTGATATATGTAGTATAAGAGGGAAAAGTAAGGAGAGGCAATTGAATAAAAAGTATACAAATATCAGTTTTTCAAATAGCCAATTTCGTTGAAAAATGCCCAGTAAATGAATCACTAATATTGCGGAAAATCAAACAATTTAGGAAAAATCCAAGCAATTAACCAGTTTGAGAGATTCCATATGATAGCTAACTAATTATCTGAACTTATTCGCATGAAACCTGCAGAAAATATGCGCATGCGCAGACGGCAGATCATTTTGAACTGGGCCAAAAATGGCTAAAATCATGAAATTTACCAGATAAAAGCTTACTGTGCCTTCAAATTTTAATCAGAAAAAAATGAAAAATGCTTAAATCAATGTGTATATATATTGTGATAGTCAAAATGAAGATATACATGAATGTATCAATCAAAGATGGCTGCCACAACCTCTCATATTACTGTTATCTTTAGAGCTACTAGATATGTATTGTTAAAGTAATCGTCACATAATTTCAATGGTTTGAGGAAATTTTATGAACAGCTCCACTTGATATCCCCACTATTATTGCTTTACATTCCACAACAATTTACTAAATTATAATCCCTCCATTGTTCGTTATCCTTTGTTGTTTTCTAAGGTATATTATTGCGGATTTTGTTAAATAAAAGCGTATTTGAGATGGTCCCTTCTTGTTTGTATTAAGGAATTCAGATCTAAAAAAGAGTGTCAAACAGAGATAAGTGTGTGTTCTAACTATGTGCCAAGTGTTATCTGTTTTTATGCTTGCATTGCAGAGATATACGCAAATGTATCAATTAACCCATATTCAACATATTACATATCCAGCCAAATAATTGACAGATTTCAGTCAGTGTCTGAAACCTATTGTGTTTATGCTAATGACGTTACATAACCAAAGGTATCTATCAAATCAAAAGTGTATTGTTTGAAAGACAAAGGTTCATACTTGGTATTGACCACATTATCCCTTAATAGAATCACTCATGCATCCCATACCATGGTCACTTTCATTATTTACTGAATGACCCTCGTAGAACAAAACATCATACTAGTCACAAAAACGAATAAAAACTGCCATCACTCAACATGCAATTTTTAAAATTCGCGGCGATCGAAAGTCCTGGTGTCGATGACGTCATGGGTATCGGTGCTCAAATTTGCGCATGTGCATTGTATGACTATGTCTTCATCGACACCGGGACTTTCGATCGCCGCGAATTTTAAAAAGTGCATGTTGAAAGATTGCAGTTTTTATTTGTTTTTGTCATAAGTGTGGTGTTTTGTTCTATAAGATTACAAAAGTTGGGCTCGATAATTATGTTTCTAACATATAATGCACAATTTTATGCTTGCGGGACACCTCCTTTAATTAAATTGCGAGGATTAAAAGCGCACTTTAATTTTTCGTATACAAAGAAGTCCACTTCATTGAATGTGCATCAAATAAAGGAATGTGAACCGTTCCTCATGTATCCTCCTTTATTATTTGACACAATTTATTATTCTGTTTTTCATTTTTGCGTCTGGGTTAATCTTATTCGTATTATTTCACATTCTGTGCCTACTGATATGCTGCCCTACCATCTCTGAATGGCATACCGTATCCAGTGAGTGGCGTAGCCCCCACCCCATATTAGCCCCCACCCCATATTAGCCCCCACCCCATATTGACTGTCGTGTCGGTTGAAATTGGCACTGTCAGTTCATTTGACAAGAGGAATAATGGAATAATGGAAATTGATGGTCAAAGTACACGATGGAAATACTTGTTGGTAGAAGCTTGTTTAAAGCCGGAATGTACCTCAATCATAGCAAAAATAAGTGTCAAGTCGCGCGCTACCCGTCGGAAAAATCTTGTTGGTTCACTTTCATTTCTTGCCCCCAATATGAAAAAACTAGCTACGCCACTGCATATCGATATCCTACTCGTTCTCATTTTCTTTTCTTTTTCGGGTTTCCTGCTCTAAGCTGTTTATCAATTTAATAATAATAATAATAATAATAATAATAATAACGATAATGATAACCTTAAGGGGAAAAAATACATGAGATTAACTAACAAAACATTCATTTACATAAATTAATTAATTATGCTAATTTATTCAAATATTCACAAAATGTGCATAATTTGTACGACGGGCTGTCTTTAGTCACTGTTAGAGACAGCCCGTCGTACAAATTATGCATATTTATTGAATATTTGAATAAATTTGCATAATTAATTAGCTCATGAATAGTAATTTACTTTGTTATTTATAACGGAATAAAGCGCATTATTGTTTATGAAAGAAATTACGTTTAGGGGAAACATTATTTTCGCCCTAACGTAATAATGAATAACAAAAACCTCTTTCCCCCTAAGGTACCTGTTAGCAAGATAATAATAATAATAATGATGGTTATTTCTATAGTGGCGGTATCCGTCAGAAATGACGCTCATGGCTTTTTTTGTAAACATGTAATATAAGTAATTAATAGCCCAAAAATGATGAATAGAATAGCATGGGGTATTATACATACTGTTTTGTACGCTTCATTGAAACAAATGAGTCTTTAAAGGTTTTCTTAAAACTATATGCATAGAATTTGTACATTTAGCATCGCGTGCTATAGACTGTTCCAAATTCTTGCAACAGCAACGAGAAATGAACGTTCTCCACATTGGTTTCTTACTGCGTACTCGGTAAGAAGCATTTATTTTGATAAGCGGAGTCCACTGTGTCCAGGTATGGGGTTGCACAAGCTCAGTGAGATATTGTGGTGCCTTGTCTCGTAAAATTTTGAATGCGAGTAAAGCAAGTTTATATCTGATTCTATGCTCAATGCAAGTCCATAAGCACAGGGGTTCATGTGATGAAATATTTTGGTGAAAGTTATAATTCTAGCAGCGATATTTTTGAATACGTTGACGACGCTGAAGTTGAGAAGCTGTAACCCCATACAACAATGACATTCCCATGTCAAGTCTTGAGGTAATAAATGCATGGGTGATCAATTCAGCAATTTCTCTATTGAGGTGGTGTCTGATCCGTCCGATGTTTCAAATGGACATGTATGCAGCTTTGGAGATATGATTATATGATTTATCATTGTCATCGATTGGTCAAACATGACACCAAGATTGCGAACATTTTGTGAGGGTTTAACATGTGACTCACCAACTCTTATGTGAGAAATTTCCACTTTTGATAATTGTTGCTTATTTCCAAAAACAATAAATTCTGTCTTGTCATCGTTCAGCTTATTAGATGGTTTGATTTCATCCACACACGTATTGCATCTATACATTTCTCTATTTTAAGAAAGGATGCATTTACGCTCTCTTGAGTTGGGGTTACTGACTCGCAAATTTGAGTGTCATCAGCAAAGCAGGGATATTCCACTTCATGGGTGCGCATAATATGACCAAGTGGCAAAGTATAAATAGAAAACAAACTTGGACCCATAGCTGAGCCTTCCCAGATAGCAAGACTACGTTGGGCCAACGTTGGCAATGGTCGGCAAGGTCGCGGTCGGAAAGCCAACGTCAGGCCAACGTCGAGTTTAACAGGATTTTATATCGGTAATTGGTTGGCAAATCAACGTCAAAATGACGTTGGCATTTGGTCGGTAGGCGAGGGTCGGCAAGCCACCGTTGGCCCAACCTAATTAATTAAAAACACCAATGATATGAGATGTAAGATATATTATATAGTTAAATAACATTATAACCGAAGTAACAGATCGGTAGTGATGTATGTAGCTCTGTTGCATCGCCCAGAATTTACATTACAAGTTACCTCTTCACTACCGAGAGGAAGTGACGTATGTAGCTCTGCTGCATCGCCCAGAATTCCCATTATTTGCCCACCCCGTGATTTATATCTGGAATCGAAGTTCTAGAAACACATATCTACCAACACTCTCTTTATGCAGTCACCTGATGTACTAACGTTGTGCCAACGTTGTACTAAAGTTGTGCCAACGTTGTGCCAGCGTCAACCAACTGACGATATGCCAACGTTGGCTTGCCGGACAAAATTACGTTGGTCCAACGTCATTTGTTGACGTTGTTCCAGATGTATCTTATTAATGTCAATTTATGAAAGTGAGCGGGAGAGGTCTGGTGTGTGTGTGTGGTGTGGGGGGGGGGGGGGGGGGGGGGTGGGGGGGGGGGGTGCGTGTGGATAGGGGTGTTTGAGGGTATGTGTATGTTCATCTCGTGAGTGTTTTTGGTATCACATGTTATATATAAATGTGTCTTTGTAATTTATTTTTAAATGTTAATGTATCTCTTTGAATGTATTTAAATTTGTTATAATATTGTAAGTGCAATGCAATTTGGCTTGTAAGCCACGATTTTTTATTTTTCAATAAACCAATCTATAAACCAATCTATGTTAGTGCTTTCGTTGGCCCAACGTAGTATTGCTATCTGGGTTGTGGAAAACCATATTCCAACAAGGATGGTGCTGATGTGGCATCATTTATGATCAGATCTGTATGCAGATTGGTTGTCTTCACGTAGATTATTTTGTATCAAGAATGGTGACAGACGGGCAAGCACTACACGTTCAAGAGTTTTCCCCAAGAAGTCGAGGTTGGAAACAGGACGATAATTTTCAGCACATTCGGATCTAAATTAGCTTTTTTAAGGAGAGGTCGAATGTGCGCAACTTTCAAATTGTCAGGCACAACACCAGTTTACAGTGAGTTATTAACAATATCAGTGATTATTGGTATAATGGTTGATGCCATTAAGTTTCAATCTGCTTTGACTTTTCTTGTGAAGGTTCAATGATGGTGTCAATACATCTTATTTCAAAGCGTATTATATTTTCAACACCACAACATCTCACCTTTCCTGCTGTAACAAACAAAACCAGGTCGGGGTTGTTGCAACGTTTACCGTATTCTTGACTTTAGGGCACTGCTCATAATGTAAATTTAAAGCATTAGCCATATCATTGCTCTTTTAAAGGCTTTGTTTCGTAATTATAACGTTTTAAAGGCGATTGTATCCACGTGAACGATGAGTCCGGGCGGCGTATTTATTAACCGTACTCACTTACTGTATAAATGTATTGCTGTACAGTGTACATGTGCTATGCGCTTTACTCCGTCAAGGATCAAATGTTGTTTACGGTAACGAACATCGCGTCCGGGCGATGAGTCTGACAATGTAGCATCCTACAGCAGACAATATGTTGGCAGTGGTTAGTGGTATTTCGATCCGGATATTCGGTTTGATTCGAATTCAATACAAGGTATCATTAACCCTGCTACGGAACAGAACCTTACGGTAAATTGTTTCATGTGAAATACATGTGATGTCCATGGTGTCAATTTCACGTGGAAGTGATGTCGCTGTTGTATATACAGTCAATAAATAATGAAAGTGATCATGGTATGGGATGCATGAGTGATTCTATTGAGGGATAATGTAATCAATACAAAGTATGAACCTTTGTCTTTCAAACAATACACTAACGTGGTTGAGGCATGATTAGGAACAAATTAATGCCAAGGTTACCAACAAATTGGTGAAGAAGACCCAACAAAGTTAATTTGTTGATCAGAAACTCAATTTGTCAACGTTATACAAGCATATATTTTACAACTAACATCATTCCACGATATTCTAAATATTATAGAGATGTTTTACAAAATACAGCTATATTGTACCATGTAGGAACCCAAATAATGACATTTAGCTGTCCTTTCCATTATTTTGTATAGGACATGAACTTAGCAGCCTCATCCCCATACAGTGAGGGCGGTATAACAAAATCACTGATATCAGTAATCGAAGTGATCACTGTATTGCGATTGCAACACAGACTGATGACGTCATAGGTCACACATAAAAATCCAAAACTGTATTGTTTGAAAGACAAAGGTTCATACTTTGTATTGATCGCACTATCCCTCAATAGAATCACTCATGCATCCCATACCATGATCACTTTCATTATTTACTGACTGCCCCTCGTACAGTATTATATGATCGCATAAGAATACTGGCATATTTTTATTTACACTTACAGATGGTAATGAAATGTCACCACGAAATCTCACTGTATCCAAATTCTGTGCACTATGATAATAATATTTAAAAATATAGATTATGTATTTTAAAATTATCAACATTTAATAATTTAAAACGCACTTTATTCAATTTTCTTATAAATATAAAGAAGTTCACTTCATTGAATTTGCATGCTTCATATAATTTCATAAACACCACCGATAGTCATAAAGTATGAATTTAAAGTGTGATTGATTCCCTGGCGAGTAGTTGGTGTCGAATCATGAACTGTTTTGAATCATAACGCTACGATAAGACTCTCTCTCTCTGTCCCTACAGAGTACGTTTTGTATGTTATGACGTTTGTAATCTGCTTTTTCAAGAGAGCACATATCAACCACATATTTCATGTTCAATTGTTATACGCTGAAAGATACGTGTGATATACCTTTTGCTTTAAAAAGGGCACGCCTTGTGTAGATAATTTAATACCCGTAAGCCCACGTCTTCGAAATCATTCACGTCATTAGAAGGGAATCGGACCCATTGGTTTTACTTTGACATGATTTACCTTTATCATGCCTTTATACGCAAAGATACTTGTGAACTTGTTCTATTGCTATACGCTGAAAGATACTTCTTAAAAGAACACGCCTTGCATATAATATCTAATAAGGCGTAGGCTCTATGTATGTATGTATTGTATTGCATGTATGCCACGTCTTCGAAGACATCAGAAGGGAATCTGAACCATTCCTCATAATTATGTCCTCCTTTTTATTATACACGATTTTCCTTTAGGAAACTTCTCCATTTTGCGTCAGGGTTAATGCTTACTTGTATAATTTTATGTTCGGTTCCTACGCTGCTATACATGTACTATCTTCCAATGGCATGTCCTCTTGTTCTATCTACTCAAGCCTCTGCCTTGTACATTTACTTTCCTTAAGTATGAATTGTGAAATACGTCTTATTTGTAACTTTTCTTCTTTCTAATAATATGCGCGTGGTTATCGATTTTTAACCTTATCGTAACCAGTGAAACCATATCGGGACGACGTAACCTTTCCTTAACCCCCTGAGAACTACCGGCCGATTGGTTAAAAAGATGGATACATCATTTATTGCACCAATGAGAGACATTGTTAGAATAATTGTATCCCTGATAAAGATGGGAGTGAAACATTCTACCTGCTGCATTTGAATTGGCTATTCATATCAGTACATCTTTCAATAACCAATCAGAACCACTGTAAGATAGACAGGTAGACCCCAAGGGGTTAAAGGGGTACTAAGAGATGTGTTGAAGGCTGCGCACTCAATTAGGATAAAAACCGGGATTTCTACATGTTTACAATTGTATTACATACACAAACTTACAGCTGTAAAAATCAGCCGTCTTTGTGCAATTAAACGTCGTTTCAAAATATTCCATCCCCGGCTTGGACAGCATTTTATGGTAAACAGCGTTACGCTATTTCTCTTTTCGATTCAAATTACATACGATATTACATAGAGGGAGTTTTTAAAAAAAGGTTTCAATAAATAGCGATGATATTTCAACATATTTCAACATTGTTTTAATTAAGTTTTGCTGCTTTTTTGTGAGTAGAAATAATGATTATAATATTAAGTAAATTTTGTTTAAAAAAATCTCTTAGTACAACTTTAATCACATGACGTATGGTCATCAAATTAAAGCAATAGCCATATCACTAACGGTATAAATTACGATGACACCAAGTAATCCCTTCGATCAGAATTCGCACATTGTGAACGTATAAACATAGAGATTAATATATTTCAAAAGTACCAATTTATTTTTAAAGCGCACTTTAGTATAATAGTAGTTCAAATTTCTGACAGAAAGTAGTTCAATTCAAAAGATTTCTTTGCATGGGTTATAACTCTTTCACAAATGCCACTGATAGTCGTAAAATTATGAATTTTAAATGTGATAGAATTCCTTGCGAGTTGTTCATGTTGAATCATGAATCGTTCCGCCGGATTACATGATTAGACTCCGTGTACGTCTGTAGCTCCAAACCAGGTTTTGTATGACGTCTAACAATTTAATAATGCGCGAAAATGTTCTCTTGCTATAGGCTGAGAGAAACTTGATAACTGTTAAAATTAACCCTCATGTTGTATATAATATTAATTGTGTATTGTATTTCACGTCTTCGAAATCATGAAAAGGAAATCATGCCTCACATGAGCTCCAATTAAACGTGATTTAGGAATTTCTTTTCTTTTTGCGTCTGGGTACCCGTATACATTCATGTTCTGTGCCTACTGAAAAGCTGCTGTGTATTACCATCTCCCAATGGTATATCCTTCTTGTTCTCGTTTTCCTTTTTTTAAGTTTCACTTTACATTGACTGTAAATAAGTCTTCGTATTTCCCCTTTTTACGGTTCCATTATGGTATCAATACATCTTATTTTATAACGTATTCTAATTCCAACACCCTTATGTGGTTATCGATTAAACACTTTACCGTAACCAACAAAACCAGGTCGGGGTTGTTGCCACGTTCACAGTATTCTTGACTTAAGGGCACTATACATAATGTTAATTTAAAGCATTAGCCATCATTGCCCTTTTAAAGGCTTTGTTTCGTAATTAACCTTTTAAAGGTGAAAATATCGACGCCGAGTACCAGTTTTACAATGTAGCATCCCTCAGCAGATAATCCGTGGGCAGTGGTTAGTGGTATTTCGATCCGGATATTCGGTTTGATTCGAATTCAATACACAGCATCAAATAAAATAAAAATGCTACGGAACTGAACGGTGTGGTAAATTGGTTCATGTGAAATACACGTGATGTCTTTGGTGTCTTTTCACATTGAGGTGATGTCCCTACATTGAGGTGATGTCCCTGCTTATAAACTGTAAGCCTTCGTCAAAGGCATACGAATACAGTCGTGCTCGAAGTAGTAACGGATGGTAATATAGATCACCACTAAATGTCACTGTTTCCGAGCTCTGCTCACTATGATAATTATATACAAAAACAGATATCAGGGCCCTTTAAAAGTATCATAATTGATTGTAAGGATTTGAAGCACACTTTAGTCCAATTTTAGTAGAAAGTAGTTCGCTTCATTCACTTTGCATGTTTTATAACGCCTTCATAAATACCTCCGGTAGTTGTATGAATTTAAAATGTGATTGATTTCATAGCAGAATTCAGAGTGGTTCGTGTGGAATCACGAAACGTTTCGGATTATAACGCTGCGTTTAGGCTCTGTCTGTCGTTCCTAACTATTTCTGTATGATGTCTGGCAATATGATCATACGAGAGCGAGAAATAAAACATATTTCATGTTCTCTTGCTGAAGGCTGAAATATGCTCGTAAAAATATGGTTCAAATTAACACGCCGCTTTGAATTGATTTCATATTTGTATTTTATTTCACGTCTTTGAATTCATTAAAAAGAAACCAGACTCATACCTTTTATTTGCTCTTTCTTAATTTGCCACAATTTTCCTATTGATTAACTTTGTTCATTATCAGGGTAACTCTTTCTCAGATATCACTGCATGTCTTCTGCCTGCTGATAGGCTATCGTTCCATCTCTTCCTCATATATCACTGCATGTCTTCTGCCTGCTGATAGGCTATCGTTCCATCTCTTCCTCAGATATCACTGCATGTCTTCTGCCTGCTGATAGGCTATCGTTCCATCTCTTCCTCAGATATCACTGCATGTCTTCTGCCTGCTGATAGGCTATCGTTCCATCTCTTCCTCAGATATCACTGCATGTCTTCTGCCTGCTGATAGGCTATCGTTCCATCTCTTCCTCAGATATCACTGCATGTCTTCTGCCTGCTGATAGGCTATCGTTCCATTTCTTCCTCAGATATCACTGCATGTCTTCTGCCTGCTGATAGGCTATCGTTCCATCTCTTCCTCAGATATCACTGCATGTCTTCTGCCTGCTGATAGGCTATCGTTCCATCTCTTCCTCAGATATCACTGCATGTCTTCTGCCTGCTGATAGGCTATCGTTCCATCTCTTCCTCAGATATCACTGCATGTCTTCTGCCTGCTGATAGGCTATCGTTCCATCTCTTCCTCAGATATCACTGCATGTCTTCTGCCTGCTGATAGGCTATTGTTCCATCTTTTCCTCAGATATCACTGCATGTCTTCTGCCTGCTGATAGGCTATCGTTCCATCCCTTCCTCAGATATCACTGCATGTCTTCTGCCTGCTGATAGGCTATCGTTCCATCTCTTCCTCAGATATCACTGCATGTCTTCTGCCTGCTGATAGGCTATCGTTCCATCTCTCAATGGCTTTTCCCGCCTTTTCAACTTGCCTTTCTTTCGATTATCCTGCTCTTGTCTGCTCATGGTCATCAATACAAGTCTCCATCTACATTTAGGGCCTACTTTTTTTTTAAGTGTAATGGATAAAATAAGCCGTCTCAATCTCCTCCCCTTATTGAATTGTTGCTTTCACTATGGTGTCAATACGTCTTATATGTATAACTTTTCTTCTTTTAAATCTCTTGTGTGGTTATCGATTCAAAACCTTACCAGCCAAACCAAATCGGGTGTTATAACGTTTCCATAATTCCATGACTTTGCCATTTGGGGCCAGTATACATTAAGTAAAATTTAGGCAATAGCCGAGTCATTGGCGTTTAAATGGTTTTGTTTTGTGGTTTAAGCTTTAACATACATTTTTGATTTAATGGTATATCGGGGGCAAAATATATTGGCTGACGAGCTTACTGCTCTCATTGCAACTTGCATTTACAGTTTTGTGAACTTGAAACGAACGTGGACCAGCGTCTGGAGAAACCGGGTGCTCAAAGTTGAATTGAAAATGTGGGTAAATGCAAAAATATGTATTGCCTACATTGAAATGCTTGGTTGTTATGTCAATGATCTGGACATCAAATCCTTAAAGATAGATAAAGTGACACTAGTTATGAAGTGTATAATTAGCACTTTGAAATCCACGTAACTGATTTATGTTGAAGTTGAACTAGCAGACACAACCTTTTATGATAATCTTGCCATCTAAATTAACAGCGTATAAACACGATTAATTGCACCTCCAATATAAAAAATGGCAAGACAATCAAGATTTACATCGAAATGATTTTAAGACCAGGTAGAAACAACTGGAAGGTTCGGGTCAATTTAATGAATTAATGGCCCTATTCTCTAATAAGAGTGACAGGTGTGCATCGATTGTTCGATTCATGTCAAACCTGAAGCTTCGTGTAAAACACGCAGCTGTATTTTGATGGGTAAGACATTGATTTTTGTTTTATGTTGCGTGTGCATAGATGGTGTATTATGTCGTGATGCTGAAAACGGTTCTGTATTTTTCAATGCTCATAAATAATGTGCACACGAAAGTGTGATGTCTTCTGGGAGAAGGATGTCATTGAAAATGAACTTTTGAAGACCATCATTAATGAAATACGGAAGTAAGCTAGCCGGTTGTCTACATATTGTATATACTTTCCATCTTTGCTCCTCCAACCCTACTTACACAAAGTGTCTGGCGATTTGATGAGAATATTGTTCGCCGATTGGTTAGCTAATTACTTGTCCTATCTGAACAGCTTTAAACTGTAACTGCAAGCAAGATCATTGGAATTAGCTAATGCATTTGTATATCTTAACATGGACCTGTCATTATTAGATACATTACAGTAAATTATCTTTTTGAAATATCTTATACATTTTTAAGAAAAAAGAAAGATCACGATCAATAATCTTACACTCTGTTCACAAGTATGAGAACAACAACATTAAGTTTAATTCATTCATAATAGTAATCATTTACAGCCATTAATTCATAATTCATAAGAATTAGCAAATCTACTAGCTTGCTATTTCAAAACTGTTTTAATAATCATAGATCATTGATTGTCGAGAAAGGTAAATCCTATAATGAGATGTATGAAACTTCGTATGTCAAACGTCAAAATTGCCTACAACTACACAGATAATATTAATTCGTCACAAAAGTGGTCTTATTTGACAAATTAAACATTTGTCATGGAAGGTTCGTCAGTTAAGAAATATTGTGTAATGCTAAACAATAATGTTTTAATGATAAATGACCAATTAGTATTTTAAATTAATTTTCAACATAGCAAATATTTTCACGACTTATAAATATTTGACTTTCAATGACAAATGAATGAATGACAAATTAAATGACAAATTAATAAAATGATTTGTAATCAATAATTAGTCATTTAATATGAATGACAAATTAAATGGCAATTAAATGACTAATCTTAATTTGTCATTTCATTGATAATTAGTCATTTTAATTGTCATTCATTAATTTGTCATTAAAAGTTAAATATAATTCAGTCAAGGAAATGCTTGTTACGATGAAAATTAACTAGAAACACTCTAAATTGTTCTTTTAGCATCACAAATAAATGTGGACCATTACAGAATATTTCTTGAATCACAAACCTGCCATTTCTTATGACAAGTTTTTAATTTGTCAAATAAGAACACATTTTTGACGAATTAATATTCATGATATGTCTAAATGTTGAGTCATGTTGTCAGTGAATGTACTAAAGATTGCAAGTGCGTAGTGCAATTATGTCATCGGACTTTGTGGTGGCATTTTGCGGGCGTAAACTGTCCATTTTATCTATCGTACAAAGCAATACTATATGGCAGGATCTTTATCGTATAATATTCTGATGTATCCCACCCCATCCCACCGTAACTGGTAGCGCCATATAACCTCGATAGCAAAATGATCTGAGGCGTATCAGTAGACAACTAGTCAGTTTCTAAAGCCTGCCAAGAATACGGTATTCATCATCAAGACTCAGGATGTTCAGATGACGAATTTGTGATTCTTCTCATTTTAAGATCTGCTGCAACAGATATTATGGGGTTAATTGTATGAATATTATACATTGCACATGCCAATAGCAGGCTTTGCCTTTGACATTTAGGATTTGTGTATAAGGAAATGGTAGCCTATTTTAGTGGACAAATGCACTCTAGATATTTAATTGCATCGCGACGATTCGTAAATGATTCCAATTCGAATGTTAGTTCATAGATATCCAGTATTGTATGGTGCTCTTAATCTAAGTGCTAAACAATGATAGAAAAACACAGCTGCGACCTAAACAAATCGCCCTAAGATACGGTGGTTTAAACGATTATTTGGAACTCAGGATCTGACACACACACACACCGGACAGCTATATACATCCATATTCAATACCCTAAAGAGGGGATTTGAGTAACGTAGTAGCGGATTTGCGACCCAGAAAACCACCGCTTTAGTTAATAGAGTATGATACTTTACTTAAAACAGGCTTAGACGACCATCTGGCGAGTTACCAGGATTCGTGGGTATAGTAATAGAAAGAATACACTATTAATGGCTGAGATGCCAGTGAATGAACAATTCGATCTGAATTATGTGGGTTCCTGTTATATTACAGGGTTCTCTTATAATTACACTTGCAAAACGATTGAGAACAAATTTATACTAATTTAAGATACATTATACACGCTTAGAAGTCCTTGTAAATATACAGCTTTATTAAAGGAAAACTACTGTTAGTTATGTTTGAATAAGCTGCTGAAAAGCTGCTGTGTATTACCATCTCCCAATGGTATATCCTTCTTTTTTTAAGTTTCTCTTTACATTGACTGTAAATAAGTCTTCGTATTTCCCCTTTTTACGGTTCCATTATGGTATCAATACATCTTATTTTATAACGTATTCTAATTCCAACACCCTTATGTGGTTATCGATTAAACACTTTACCGTAACCAACAAAACCAGGTCGGGGTTGTTGCCACGCGCCACGTTCACAGTATTCTTGACTTAAGGGCACTATACATAATGTTAATTTAAAACATTAGCCATCATTGCCCTTTTAAAGGCTTTGTTTCGTAATTAACCTTTTAAAGGCGACGCCGAGTACCTGTTTTACAATGTAGCATCCCTCAGCAGATAATCCGTGGGCAGTGGTTAGTGGTATTTCGATCCGGATATTCGGTTTGATTCGAATTCAATACACAGCATCAAATAAAATAAAAATGCTACGGAACTGAACGGTGTGGTAAATTGGTTCATGTGAAATACACGTGATGTCTTTGGTGTCTTTTCACATTGAGGTGATGTCCCTACATTGAGGTGATGTCCCTACATTGAGGTGATGTCCCTGCTTATAAACTGTAAGCCTTCGTCAAAGGCATACGAATACAGTCGTGCTCGAAGTAACGGATGGTAATATAGATCACCACTAAATGTCACTGTTTCCGAGCTCTGCTCACTATGATAATTATATACAAAAACAGATATCAGGGCCCTTTAAAAGTATCATTTGATTGTAAGGATTTGAAGCACACTTTAGTCCAATTTTAGTAGAAAGTAGTTCACTTCATTCACTTTGCATGTTTTATAACGCCTTCATAAATACCTCCGGTAGTTGTATGAATTCAAAATGTGATTGATTTCATAGCAGATTTCAGAGTGGTTCGTGTGGAATCACGAAACGTTTCGGATTATAACGCTGCGTTTAGGCTCTGTCTGTCGTTCCTAACTATTTCTGTATGATGTCTGGCAATCTGATCATACGAGAGCGAGAAATAAAACATATTTCATGTTCTCTTGCTGAAGGCTGAAATATGCTCGTAAAAATCTGGTTCAAATTAACACGCCGCTTTGAATTGATTTCATATATGTATTTTATTTCACGTCTTTGAATTCATTAAAAAGAAACCAGACTCATACCTTTTATTTGCTCTTTCTTAATTTGCCACAATTTTCCTATTGGTTAACTTTGTTCATTATCAGGGTAACTCTTCCTCAGATATCTGCATGTCTTCTGCCTGCTGATAGGCTATCGTTCCATCTCTCAATGGCTTTTCCCGCCTTTTCAACTTCCCTTTCTTTCGATTTTCCTGCTCTTGTCTGCTCATGATCATCAATACAAGTCTCCATCTACATTTAGCATGTTTAGGGCCTACTTTTTTTTAAAGTGTAATGGATAAAATAAGCCGTCTCAATCTCTTCCCCTTATTGAATTGTTGCTTTCACTATGGTGTCAATACGTCTTATATGTATATATAACTTTTCTTCTGTTAAATCTCTTGTGTGGTTATCGATTCAAAACCTTACCAGCCAAACCAAGTCGGGTGTTATAACGTTTCCATGTTTCCATAATTCCATGACTTTGCCATTTGGGGCCAGTATACATTAAGTAAAATTTAGGCAATAGCCGAGTCATTGCCGTTTAAATGGTTTTGTTTTGTGGTTTAAGCTTTAACATACATTTTTGCTAAATGGTATATCGATTTATGTTGAAGTTGAACTAGCAGACACAACCTTTTATTATGATAATCTTGCCATCTAAATTAACAGCGTATAAACATGATTAATTGCACCTTCAATATTAAAAAGGGCAAGACAATGATTTTAAGACCAGGTAGAAACAACTGGAAGGTTCGGGTCAATTTAATGAATGAATGGCCCTATTCTCTAATAAGAGTGACAGGTGTGCATCGATTGTTCGATTCATGTCAAACCTGAAGCTTCGTGTAAAACACGCAGCTGTATTTTGATGGGTAAGACATTGATTTTTGTTTTATGTTGCGTGTGCATAGATGGTGTATTATGTCGTGATGCTGAAAACGGTTCTGTATTTTTCAATGCTCATAAATAATGTGCACACGAAAGTGGGATGTCATCTGGGAGGAGGATGTCATTGAAAATGAACTTTTGACGACCATCATTAATGAAAAACGGAAGTAAGCTAGCCGGTTGTCTACATATTGTATATACTTTCCATCTTTGCTCCTCCAACCCTACTTACACAAAGTGTCTGGCGATTTGCTGATGAGAATATTGTTCGCTGATTGGTTAGCTAATTACTTGTCCTATCTGAACAGCTTTAAACTGTAACTGCAAGCAAGATCATTGGAATTAGCTAATGCATTTGTATATCTTAACATGGACCTATCATCATTAGATACATTACAGTAAATTATCTTTTTGAAATATCTTATACATTTTTAAGAAAAAAGAAAGATCACGATCACTAATCTTACAATCTGTTCACAAGTATGAGAACAACAACATTAAGTTTAATTCATTCATAATAGTAGCCATTTACAGCCATTAATTCATAATTCATAAGAATTAGCAAATCTACTAGCTTGCTATTTCAAAACTGTTTTAATAATCATAGATCATTGATTGGTCGAGAAAGGTAAATCCTATAATGAGATGTATGAAACTTCGTATGTCAAACGTCAAAATTGCCTACAACTACACAGATAATATTAATTCGTCACAAAAGTGGTCTTATTTGACAAATTAAACATTTGTCATGGAAGGTTCGTCAGTTAAGAAATATTGTGTAATGCTAAACAATAATGTTTTAATGATAAATGACCAATTAGTAGTATTTTTAATTAATTTTCAACATAGCAAATATTTTCACGACTTATAAATATTTGACTTTCAATGACAAATGAATGAATGACAAATTAAATGACAAATTAATAAAATGATTTGTAATCAATAATTAGTCATTTAATATGAATGACAAATTAAATGGCAATTAAATGACTAATCTTAATTTGTCATTTCATTGATAATTAGTCATTTTAATTGTCATCCATTAATTTGTCATTAAAAGTTAAATGTAATTCAGTCAAGGAAATGCTTGTTACGATGAAAATTAATTAGAAACACTCTAAATTGTTCTTTTAGCATCACAAATAAATGTGGACCATTACAGAATATTTCTTGAATCACAAACCTGCCATTTCTTATGACAAGTTTTTAATTTGTCAAATAAGAACACATTTTTGACGAATTAATATTCATGATATGTCTCAATGTTGAGTCATGTTGTCAGTGAATGTACTAAAGATTGCAAGTGCGTAGTGCAATTATGTCATCGGACTTTGTGGTGGCATTTTGCGGGCGTAAACTGTCCATTTAATCTATCGTACAAAGCAATACTATATATATGGCAGGATCTTTATCGTATAATATTCTGATGTATCCCACCCCATCCCACCATAACTGGTAGCGCCATATAACCTCGATAGCAAAATTATCTGAGGCGTATCAGTAGACAACTAGTCAGTTTCTAAAGCCTGACAAGAATACGGTATTCATCATCAAGACTCAGGATGTTCAGATGACGAATTTGTGATTCTTCTCATTTTAAGATCTGCTGCAACAGATATGGGGTTAATTGTATGAATATTATACATTGCACATGCGAATAGCAGGCTTTGCCTTTGACATTTAGGATTTGTGTATAAGGAAATGGTAGCCTATTTTAGTGGACAAATGCACTCTAGATATTTAATTGCATCGCGACGATTCGTAAATGATTCCAATTCGAATGTTAGTTCATAGATATCCAGTATTGTATGGTGCTCTTAATCTAAGTGCTATATAATGATAGAAAAACACAGCTGCGACCTAAACAAATCGCCCTAAGATACGGTGGTTTAAACGATTATTTGGAACTCAGGATCTGACACACACACACACCGGACAGCTATATACATCCATATTCAATACCCTAAAGAGGGGATTTTGAGTAACGTAGTAGCGGATTTGCGACCCAGAAAACCACCGCTTTAGTTAATAGAGTATGATACTTCACTTAAAACAGGCTTAGACGACCATCTGGCGAGTTACCAGGATTCGTGGGTATAGTAATAGAAGGAATACACTATTAATGGCTTAGATGCTAGTGAATGAACAATTCGATCTGAATTAGGTGGGTTCCTGTTATATTACAGGGTTCTCTTATAATTACACTTGCAAAACGATTGAGAACAAATTTATACTAATTTAAGATACATTATACACGCTTAGAAGTCCTTGTAAATATACAGCCTGTATTACAGGAAAACTACTGTTTGTTATGTTTGAATACAGATGCAACCCTTTTTTTGCAAAATTTGGACATCTCCCTTAAAATGACACAAATCAAAACTACCTGCAGGCACATCTCTGTCAATTAGAAGGAAAAAAACGGGAACCCTATTGACGGATATGACGGCCGCCGTTATTTTACGCTGCCATTCATTAAACTCCATGGCCATGTACAGCCGCTTCCTGGCCTGGTCTGCATCGATGCCTTTATTTGACGTGCACAGAAGAAACAGTGGCGTAACCAGCGGGGGGCAGGAGCCCCCCCCCCCCCCACTTGGAACCCTTGCCCCCCAAATGAAATCAAGTACGGCTGTAAATGAAATTTACAGACAAAGTACACACCAAATCCCCCCAATAATGACATCGTGTCGGTTGAGATTGGCACTGTCGGTTCATTTGACGAAAGGAATCATGGAATTATGATGGTCAAAAGTACACATATGAAAAAAAATTCGCGCGCTACGCGCGCATATGTCTTCCAAAAATGAAATATTCTTTGGTGCAAGCTTGTTTAGAGCCAAAATGTAGCTCAATTGTCCAAAAAATAGCTGTAAAGTCGAAGATTTTCGCGCGCGTAATACTCAAAAAATCTTAGGAGCCCCCCATTTCAAGTCACTGCCCCTTCTTTCCCCCCAAATGAAAACGTCTAGTTACGCCACTGAGAAGAAAGGATATTATACCAAGCCCAAGATTGTTGACATCCTGTCCAAACTTACAGCCTCTGCATCAGTTGCCCCCGACTTGGGACGGGCGGCGGTGGGTTAAGCGCTTTGTCCCATGGGACCCTCCCTCTCCAACTGCATTACTGTCGGCACTTCTGGTCTTTGCACTAACTCCCATCTACCAAAGATTTTGTTACTTCTTGCTAGCCATACAGTGTATGTAGCTCTCAAGGCTGTCTTAGACACCTCTTCTATGGTCTTTTTGATCTCTTTGTTGTTTAGCCCGAGGTCCTTGAGGCACGACCTGAGAGTTTGATTGGTGAACCCTCTTGATCCGACTTCCACTGGAAAATAAGTGGTCTCCCCTGCATTTTGGCATTCTTGGATGAGATTCATATATTTACACTTTTTCCTGTGGTTAGCTTGTGCAAGATTTTCCTCTGCGGATACAGTCAATTCAATAACCACACACTTTTTTTCCTCTTTGGAGTATATGGTGATGTCTGGGCGTTTTGCAGTCATCACAATGACTGGTGGGAATATTGTAGGATTCTTATCCTCATCCCATGCCACTTCCCAGTCCTCACAGAATTGAATTTTGTCGTGCTTCTGGTTGCTTCTCCAATTTATATGGCAGCTAATCCAAAACGCAGATAACATTATATTATAGCTAAAGTGACGAAAGCCCTCTTCCGAGTCCCGATGGACAACCATTATTTGGAAATTGAGATTTTTTTTCCAAACATTTTGAACAATTCTAAAAATATTCAGAAATGGTAAAAGACTCCATTTTGAACATTTTAACACATTTTCCACCCTCCAAAACATCACATTGTATACAAAGTTCATGGATTTCATAGCATGTCGTTTTCGGTTAGGTGTTTGCAATTGCAAATGAAACCGAATGTCTCACACGATAACATGATCATGTTTACTGATGTCGTAATCGATTTTACGGTTAGAGGCGATCACACCATGATCACTTGCAACTGATCACTCGGAAATAATCGCAGACGGAGATATTGCCGACCCGTATTAGGTCTGTGGGCAATGTTTAGGGTATTGGCTCTATCCAATTTATGGCAAGCTTTCAGAGACCGTAAACAATACAGAACGTATTTGGCGCCTGGGTGTAAAATGTAAATATTGTCACAGTGGTATTGCGATAGGTTCGTATTTATGGTTGTGCAATACACCATGAAGCAGATGGGATAGTCAGAATGAAACTTTATAATCAATTAAATTCTAAAATACAGACGTACCGGTACCTCATTGAACGAAGTTGATGTCTATAACGTGATTGCCTGGCTCTCACTTTGGTCGATTTGAAGAAAAAAACGATGCCCTAAAATGCCGACATCCAAATTTCAAAATACGAATACAAGACAGGAACACATATCATTGTGTTTGTTGTATAATAATGTTACACGCGCATACACAGTAATATTTACATAATTATAATCACACTTCCTCAAATGACAATCACCAAATGGTGGTCAATAAGGTGTCGGTACTGAAGGTCAAAATGGACTGGCAAGAGCTACCGATGGGGGCGCGCATCATTAGCCGTGAATCATTGTAACGCGGCGACAATTCATCTTTCATCCTGGCTAATACATTCTTGCCCTGCCATTTTCTATCAATTGCTTCCTCTATCTGCACTACTTGTTTAACATGTTAACTCTTGTTATTAGGCTTTTGATAAAGATTCGGACTTTATCAAACGGGAGTAAAAAAGGGGTTAAAAAGTAACATACCATTTGCAAATGTTTAATATACAATTGAATATTAAAAAAACACATCTCTCCTTTAATCATATGTAAAGTGTTTAAAGGAAGTAAGCCCCCACCTAAAATTAGAACAAAAGCGAGAAACTTTCTATGAGTAGCCAAGTGTTTCCACTTTCCATAAGTGTTTCCATCTCACAAAACGTCTAATTGTGTGTTGAGAATTATGCAAACAAACATGATCTCATTCTAGGGGGGGGGGGGGGGGGGGCTTACTTCTTTTGAACCCTTTTATAATTCAAATTTAGAATAGCTATACCGGTAACCATTTACTAATAACAGGTGTATTAGTTGCATGGTACTTGCATACAAGTGCATGTTCTCAGATATTATATTTGGGTGTGACCAGGGTGATGTAACACCCTATCTGCCCATTGTTGAGATTTTGTTTCACAGTATATCGCACTCTATAAGTTCATATCTGGAAGTTAAGCGTAAACTGTCAATCATTCGTTGTGAATGAATATTCATTCATGACTATTCATGACCTCACACGATGTGATCGTCGCGATCCAGCATCCTTCCCAACTGATCTGATTACAATATTCATAAAATGCAAATAACGCCACGTCCCTCCTCTGTCACTGTCAGACGAAGCCATCCACAATTTGAAATTCGTATTTTGTTCCACGTGAAAATTAATTTCAAATAACCAATTCTGAATGTTTCGTGTCATATAAGAACTAAATTCTGCTATCATCAAAGCAAATAAGTTTTACTCTAAATCACAATCAGCTTTTTTTGACCATTGATGTACTATTTCTGTGTCACAAATCATTTTTTGAGCCGATAAAATCCACCGTGTCTTAGGTTGTCTGGTTTGTTACGACCATGATAGTGCGCCCCCTTTAAGATCATCATTCGTCAATTTAAGCATAGTAAACGGGGGACTTTGCCTCCGAGATACTTGTCCCATAGTTATAGGGTCTCTGGTGTGACTAGAGGTTATCTATGTAATAGATTAGTAGCCATCTCGTACTGAGGACACAACTGTTTCATGATATGTCTTTGATAGCACTATTCATGCTAACTGTACGTCATGCACACACTCTATTGAATGTAGAACAGGCTGGGTGCGAATCCCTTTTGTTATCCGTTCCGCCTGGCTACATGGACCACCTTTTGTTATCCGTTCCGCCTGGCTACATGGACCACCTTTTGTTATCCGTTCCGCCTGGCTACATGGACCACCTCTATCGATACCATTGTTTCTTATATTTGTATTGTTGTTAACAAGAGCTTTATCCATTTGAATACGGGGACGACGACGAAATCGAAGATCAAATCTATGATTACAAGTTGTGTCATTTGTAATATTTCCAAAATGAATTGATTTTTGTTTGCACCACAACGGTCAACAGGTAATAAATACACTTCGCTTAATGCAAGAATCATGGTTTTATGAATCGGATCCGAGGATATGATGAAGGTGCCGTTCACTATGTCAACATCACTATTGATATTTAAGAGAGTGTTTAACAGGGTGGAGTGTTTAATGTCAATATGTAGGTGTACATGGTGGGTAGAAAATGTCAAGCTATATAAATAAAATAATAAACGCAGCACCAACCGGTATAGATGATAAGAATGATATATAATTGGTTAATAACGCCCGAACGAATTACAATTAAATATCAAATCAATTTAATTCGTCCAAACTAAAGTGGATGCAATAAGTATGATATTAAATCAACCGACACACAAATGACTCTCTGTGGGTTTTTAGCGAGAATCATATATAATACTGATTAAGCTGCGAGGCAGACGTGCAACGAAATCAGCTCTAGTAGAAATATCCCACCTACGCCGTATTCGGTATCAGAGGATGTGTGGTTGATATCTACATAATACACAGTTGCTGAGCGAATCGGTCGTGTCCTTTCGAAGCCTGTCGAGTGTCGCTCAGAATATTACTATTTAATCGGAGAGAAACTGTTAGGAGTTAATGTGCAGCTAATTTTTCGATGGTAATTTAATAATTTTGCTGCCACTTTGTCACCTTTCTGAGTGAGACTTAAGCAAAAAAATAAAAAGATTCGTCTTTGATGGTTTGATTTGCTCAAGATATTTGCATGAACAATTCGAATCATAAGCCTCTCATCTACATTAAATTAGAAAAAAACCAAGTTTGGTCCGTCTCACAATTCAACCCCGTTTGCTTGAACCCTGATTTTGTTTTGGTATATCCTTGGTGTAAAACACTCATAAGTTAGTTTAGTGTAAAGACCCCTTTACGGAATAAAGCTGTATAATCATTTAATCCGTCAATAGAATATTTTGTGCTAGGTTAATTCCGTGCTGTCTTACAACAAGGATAAACCATTTTCTGAACGGTAATCTCACAAGGAACCAAATATGCTATTGGAATTTAGATAGGTCCTAATGGTAACATGTTTTGATTAAGATTGTCAACAACAAAAAACAAAACAAAAACAAAAACAAAAACAAAAAATCGATTTTGTTTCATATTTTGATTAAAGCTAAAAAATATGTTATACCTATCCCAATCATAATTTGACCGTGCATATTAGTTCCTCATGCAATTACCCATCAGAACTTGTCAAGAGTAACTTGATGAAATATAATATATCGGGATGTGAATGAGCACAAACGTTTACATTTCATATTTATTCTAGTTTACAAATATATTATTTTGGGTATGCACCCTATCTTGATTTAAACGACATTTTTGAATTCCCCTATTTGAGAAAATGTATAATTTTTCTATCATCGGTTGAATACTTTTTGTCAACATCCTGGGATGTTGACATTTGAATTCAGATTTAGGTCTTTTGGTAGAGTCTATGAATTGCTTTCTCATGTATCTTTAATCAGTATTTGTACCCAGATGGCTTTAAAATGTATATTAGATCTGGATATGAAAATATGAACACATACGTTGTTACAATTGTGGAGAAATGGTTTAAATAATATAAAACAAATGATAGAGTTTTGTAAAATCTGCGACATTCGTCGTGTTTAACTAAATGTAGTGGATTTGCAAATAGAACGGCAACTTTATACAATTTTGCGAGCAGAGACGGTTACGCTGGTTCCCTGCACTGATGGTCTTCCCACACACTGTCCGACACATATTAATTACCGGGGTCCAAGCGTGATTATTATGGGATAACAACGTGGTGGAAATAGAAGACGATGATTTCCACTCGATAGAAGGACGCTGGTTTTCAGTTTTAAATATGGCTCCCAATTTTAAATACGATTCGTATTTAAAATTGGGAACCAGCAATTATAACGTCATTCTATCGAGTGGAAATTATCGTCTTCAGGTGGCAAGCCGCGATTATGGAATGGATTTCTTGGAAGCTACTGTGTACTATTTTCCGAAGCTGGCTATGATAGCTGGGATGCAAATGTGTTAAATAAACCTTGATTCTGCTGCGTAAACAAGCACAGAGTATATGTGAGTCAGACGATGGAGGGTTCCAGAGAGAAAAGTGGGCCCAGCATAAAAACAAAGAGTTTTTGTTAAAATACATCATACACATGTCTAAATCTTCTTTTATCATATTTCCTTTGTCGTCTGTTAATTTCATTTTAGGATGTTGACCAGTTTTTTGTAAATACCTTGTTTAGTTATAGGCATATGTATGTAAATAGGCAAGTTCATTGTGTAGCGAATAGGGAGAAAGCCACGTTTGTTGAAACAGGAACTTATAGAATGTATATAAAACAATTTTTACAATGAGGCAAAGATCATGTTTGTACCATACGGGGATCAAGAGTTATTGTAAACTGAACGTATAATTGAGAGCATTTTCTATATTCCCCATAGAGAATGTACACTCCGCCGCCGCCACCGCCACCACCACCACTCCTGACTTTCGAAATATAATCAATCATATCTCAGCCAAACAGTTATAGAAATACTTGATTTATTCACACAATGTAGCTAGATAAATCGGCTTTCAAATGACACCTAAACCATAGCTCTACCACATTTAGTTGTTGAGTTAATAGAGAGAGATGGACGATTCGTCACCAAAAATGCAACGCCACAACCCATGATCCTTTTGGGGTTGTGAGTTCAAAACACATGGCCTTAAACTACTTTTGGCATACTCATGTGCAAATATGCGCATCATGCATTTGATGCGCATATTATAGGAAACACAAAGCGCCTGTTATGTTGATACACACCCATGCTCTTTTGTTTTAATTCGCTGCTGTAAGGAGGCTCGCCGATTTGGATTCAATTATATTATATAGATATTATGTAATAACTACGTTGGCAATTTTGCTGAGGTAAGCTATTTACAATAACATAATGATCGTCTGATGCACCAATGAGAAAGACGATTCAAAATTTAAAAATCTGTTTACGTCGGATTCGATTTTTAAAAAAAATATGTGTCGAACGAATTTGTTCAGGTGATGATGAGTTCAATCTGAAGGCTGGAACTTGAGAATGCACACAGGCATGGTGGTTGTTTAGTAGTAGGCCTTTATACCAACTATTGTGCATTATGTGCAATGATAAAAAGAACTCTCAACCATAGCCAGGCATCCGTGCCGAACATGGTGAACTTAGTGGTTAGATTAATTTATAAGTCATGACTGACTGTTAAGCTGTGTAACAGGCCCGTAAGCAGGATTTGTTTAGGGGGGGGGGGGCGTATTTTCTGTAAAAGGTACATTGGTACCCAAAAAATCGTAAAAGGTTGCCCCCAAAAAAAGTAATCTCAGTCAATTTTTTTTGGGGGGGGGGGGGGGGTTAGGACATGTTTTAGTCCAAAACGGCCAAAAAAACCCCGCTTTACACAATGGGAAATGGGGCGTTTTCGGGAAATTTGGGGTGGGTGGGGGGCGTTTTCACACACAAAAAGGTACATTGGTATCAAAAAACAGGTACATAGGTACCAGAAAAAGGTACATAAGTACCAAAAAAGGTACATGGGTACAAAAAAAAGGTACATTGGTACAAAAGATTCGGGCCTGGGTTGTAATAGTAATGATTAGAGAGCATTTTGGCATTTATAACAATATAAATCTGTTTAGTTCGAAAATCATGAATGTGTATATGAATTATAATGACAATAATAAATATTGACAAGTTGAATGTCGATAATCAAGTTGTTTTGTTTATAAACTAAATAATGCTGTCAGTAAAGTAAGAAACAAAAATGTAAATGCAGCGTCTATTATATTCACAACAGACAGGCTTAATTGTTTCGACTGCACAGAAATATTGAATATGAAAATGGACTGAACTTTTATTAAATTACATATTTCCAACCGTAGTATTTTCGTATTTTCACTTTTCGTTAATACCACTTGATTTTGTGCCTCAAGTATTTGCAAGGATGGTAATGTCTGCTTTGATATTTATTCAGTGGGCTTTTACATTTGAAATACATACACTCCCTACGGAAGACATTACATTAATCTTCCCACAGGGAGTGTGAATTTCAAATGGGGTTTACCTGCATGGGCGACTCCGTTTGAAATCTACAATCCCTGTCTAAATATCTTGCGTATGTATTTCAACTGGAATAGCGTATGTTGTACTTGATTCAGACATTATGTCATTTGATGCGTGGTATAAAGCTAACCTTGAACATCGCTCATTGTTAACCAAATACTTTACCTTTACCTTTACCTAGGCTTTTTCAGCCTCTGTAGGCTGAAGCCCTCTTTCAACATCTTCCATCTGTGTCTGTCTTGTGCTTCTCTTGTCCATGTCGTTCCTCTGTATTCGGTTAATTCGTCTCTCCATCTTTGTTTCTGCCTGCCTCTTCTCCTTTTGCCTGTACGGGGTTGCCACTCGGTTGTTCTTATTGTCCACCGATTATCTTTCTGTCTCGCGATATGTCCTGCCCATCTCCATTTCATTTCCTTGATTTTTTCAATGATGTCTTTTACTTTAGTTTTATTACGAATGGTTGTGTTCTTTTGTTTGTCTCGTATTGTTATGTTTAACATCCTCCTTTCCATGGCTCGCTGCGCTACTAGAAGTTTCTGTTCAGTTTCTTTGGTTGATGACCAAGTTTCGGGACCGTATGTCATGGTAGGTAGCACACATTGATTGAAAACCCTTGTCCTTAATGTTATTGGTATGGTTTTATCACAGAGAATGGTTTTGTTTCTGCCGAAGCAGCTCCAGCCTGCCTTGATTTTTATCAAGACTTCCTCTCTCGTATTGTTCTCCATTTTTATTTCCTTGCCAAGATATTTGTAACTTTCTACCTTTTCTATCGGTTCCTTGTCAATTTCGATGGACTCCTTTGTTTGGAAATTTGTCATGAATTTTGTTTTTCCTTTGTGCATTTTCAGACCAACTTTTCTGCTTTCCGTATTCAGACAGTTTAGTTGGGCCTCCAATTCCTTCACTGAGTTAGCTAGTAAAGCCACATCATCTGTAAACCTGAGGTCTGTTAGCCGCTCTCCATCGATGAGTATCCCTCTTTCTTTCATGTCTACCTTCTTGAACACCTCTTCCATTGCAGCAGTGAAAATCTTTGGAGAGATTGTGTCGCCTTGTCGCACACCTCTGCTGATTTTGAAAGGTTTTGAGATGTCCTCGTCGATATGGATCCTCGCTGTAGCGTCAGTGTATATATCCTCTAGGATTTGAACATATCCTTCATTTATTCCTATTTTCCTTAATGCTAGGAAGAGGTCACTATGCTCAACTGAGTCGAACGCCTTTTCATAGTCGATGAATCCGAAGCAGAGCTTTATTTGAAGATGGTCAGTGGTTGAGAAACCTTGTCTGAATCCTGCTTGTTCCCTTGGTTGGTTTTCATCAAGCACTCTCTTCATTCTGGTTTGAAGGATTCTTGTAAATATTTTGTATGGGTGGGAGAGCAGACTTATTGGCCTGTAGTTTTTGATGTCCTCTTTGTCTCCCTTCTTGTGTAGAAGTATGACCTTTGCTTCCTTCCATTCCTTGGGGATTTTCCTTTCAGTAAGTATCTGATTGTATAGACTTGCCAGCTGGGTGTATATTTGCTCACCTCCGATCTTGATGATATCACTGGTTATCTCGTCTAAACCGGGTGCTTTGTTTTTCTTCATCTGCTTTACTGCAAGTTCAATTTCTTCAACTGTGATGGTAGGTATGTCCACTTGGTCGGGTGACAAGAAGTTTTCTTTAACTTGATTAGACCTGGAGCTGTACAGTTCCTGGTAGAACTCTGCGCAGACGTTGAGCACTTCTCCCCTAGTTGTTGATGTTCCATCTTTCTTTTTCATCTGTCTTATTCTGGTTTTCTTGCTATTTAGTTTTAGTATCTGTTTTGGTCCTCTACCGCTTTCTAAGATGGATTCAATTTGTTCTCTTTCCTTTCTCCTGCTCCTCTGCCTTCTCTTCTTCCTTACCAATTTTACTGTGTCCTGGTAGTCTTTGTTTTGTTGTGTTGTCTTGTTGGTGGTTATCTTGAGTTTCTTCCTTTTGGTATCAAGCTCATCAATTTCCTTGTCTTCTTCTGATTTCTGTTTGGCTTGTTTTTCTTTTGGTGCTATTTTCTCAGCAACCTCCTTTACTGTGTCGGAGATGAGTGAATACTTGGTATCCACATCAGAGTCTTCAATGCTTAGTGCTGCAAATCTGTTTTTCAGCTCTATTTGAAATGCTTGTTTTCTTTCTGCCAGTTTCACAGCATCCAGCTTGCTCTTTCTCTTATTGTTGATGAAATTCAGCCTTTCCAGTTTCTTATTTAGTACTATCTTGGCTCTAACCATTCTATGGTCACTCCCAATATCTACTTTCGTGATCACTTCACAGTTCCTTAGTATACCACGTTGGCTACTCAATATATAGTCGATTTGGTTTCTGGTTTTTCCATTTGGACTTCCCATGTCCAGTACCTGCTTTCTTTCTTTTTGAAGAAAGTATTGGCAACAACTAGTTTCTGTTGTGAAGCAAATTCTAGTAGCATTTCGCCCCTTTTATTTCTTACACCAATTCCATGTTTCCCTACGAGGGATTCCTCTCCTGCTTGACGTTTTCCAATTTTGGCATTAAAGTCGCCCATCACTATTCGGTATTTTGCTTTGCTTTCTGAAAATGCCTTACTCACGTCTTCATATACCTCTTCTACAGCTTCATCATCATAGTCTCCTGTAGGTGCGTATATTTGTACTATGCAGAGAAATTGTCCCCCTGTAAGTCTTACTTTCAGTGCGATTACCCTGTTAGAATAGGACTTTATCTCTTCAATGTAGTTTTTGAACTTCTGATGTATTAAGAATCCAATACCTTTGGCTTTTTTGTTATCTTCTGTTTTTCCATGATTGTAAAGCCAGATCCCTCCTGGTAGTTCTATAGTACTCTCTCCTTCTCTCTTGGTTTCTGCAAGACCTATTATGTCCCACTTGAAGTCATTTAGTTCGTCCAAGAGCGATTCTAGAGATTCATCAGTTCTTATTGTCCTTGTATTGTATGTGCAGATGTTTATATATGTTTGTCCACCCTTTGCCTCCTTATCAGTCTTGCAGCTTCCTTTCGGCTTTGACTGCAGAACGTCATTCAAAGGATTGTTGTTTCCTATGGAGGTCGGACTGGACAATTTGCAACCTCTTTTTCCTAGTCGGTTGGGCCCGTTTTGGCTTCGGGCAATACAGCCTTTTCTTTCTTGTACTTTCATGATGCTTTAAGGGGTTTTGCCTGTAACTGACGCGCTGTCAAGGCGTGTTGTCAGTCAGCAATGCCAGCTAACTTGGCGGTACCACCAGCTGTTGTCTATATTATTAGATCTTCCACCTGCTGGAGATGTCAAATACTAATGACATTCAATTCCGCCAATGTAATGTTAACCCCACATTTGACCAAACTTGAAGGAAGTTATGAAATACACATGATGACTAAACTCTAATAATTCCAACAGTCAAACAACTGCCGGCTGTCGTTATGAAGAAATATCAGAGAACAGCAGTGGAGACAAAACTGCCAATATGTTATCAACTTGACGCAACGTGTATTTAAGAATTGATATAAACATTGGAAGTGTCAAGCTGAAGTTGGGTAACGTTACCGTATTGTAATTTCTGTACTGGAATATGTTTTTATTAATAAACGCATCTACTGTTGCAATTGCTGTAAAAATATCTATAAAGTATTTTATACAACTGCTACACCCAGTGTCTTAAATAGACCTAAACTTGAACCCACATGGACAGTAGATCAATACAAAGAGACGCAATTGCATCTGCAAATGAGGTGTGAAGTTTTATGAATGGCATTTCAGAAGTTATTTCATGACAACGCTACTAGTACTACTACAGCGCTAAGGTTTTTGAGATGGCTCCAGTTGATTGAGCAATAGGCCTACACATAATGTATGGAATGTACCTGGTCCCACATCTACGTGTTCCAACGAGTTGTAGTAGGTGATCTCTTCTACCATTTAGCATGTTTAATTGGTCTGTTGATGTATGTAATTCCTGTTCCGTCTTTCTTCTATTATATTGAATATCGTGACATTCATAATATTGCAAAACATGGAACCTCAACAACTACCATTTAAATGTCAATTCAAGTGTGCTCTGATCAAATAGCGAGCTATCAAGTAGACATATAAACACATATGCACCCATCCACACCCTAAAACTATATTTAAGTAACATAGAGTGTATTCTCTAGAAAAAGACATCTTAGATATATTACTTGTGCATTCCCAAACGTTGATTGTCCTTTAAAGTCTTTCCACTAGGGGCGAGACTTATTGTCATCAAAATCAGTTACTTTGATGAATGGTTTTCCCCCAGTTATGACGGGGATGACCTTGTGTATTTGAATAGTAAGGAGGAATGATTTAATTTACAGCATATTTATAGCAATCTTAATTTACATTTGGAAGCAACCTAAATCGATTCTTCGGTTTCGAAATGTTAATTTAAGATTCAAAAAGCATGATATCAACCAAAAAGATTAATTTCGAAGAATGAATCTCTATAGATATATTTGCATCACAGTGCCCGTTTCATGCATTCAATTGTGGCCAACTAAAAATGGACCTACTTCATCGTCACAATATAGAAGAAATAAAATGGAAACAACCATCAGTCGGCATAAACGTTAGAATTCATGATATTATTGTTATCTGTGGTTTTTTCTGTCTGTGTCTTAGGACTCGGCAGTGTTGGCAAATCTGGGATTCAACTGAGAAGGAGGAGAAAATGAAATAATTTTTTAATAATAGCTATTGTAACAGCGCCCTCTTAGATGGTTTTGTGTGAACAGAGAATGCTAAGATCAAGTCCTTTTTTTTCTTCAAACAAAGGCAGCGTTCAGCAATACTTTCATAATATGTTTATCATTACATATTCACATCCCCTGTCAAGACTGTTTATAGGTATACACACCTTAAAGGAAAGCGGTCATGGTGAGGAAAAGAACCGCTGACGGCGATTGTTGGTCTAGCTAAACCTTAGCTAATAACTAATACATCACTTATATCACACGATAGAAAATGCGTTCAATCAAATGAAGGATGGTTGATTGAGCGCGCCGTTCACATTGGGTTAAGAGATTGTTGTAGAGTCGCACACAATACCGCTTGCATGTAAACATACGTAGAACAATTACCGACTGCGCCAATGTCCAACTTGTTTAGATTCAAATAGTCGCCGCGCGCTGTTTAATTTTCGTTAGAATCCTCACCATGACCGCTTCCCTTTAAACAACAGGACTCGAGACGGATGTGGGAATCAAACGTGGGAAATAAATCAGGGGAAACTCACTAGACCAATGAAGGATCGCCTGCATGGAGTCCAAATCAAGGATCGCCTGCATGGAGTCCAAATCAAGGATCGCCTGCATGGAGTCCAAATCAAGGATCGCCTGCATGGAGTCCAAATCAAGGAGTGCTACCACACGTTTTTAGAGCATGATTGCAAAATAAGGAAGTATGGTGGCTACCGACTGTGGTGATTCCTAATTGCTGAGGTGGTTTAGATTTAAATTACTACAATTGCCCACGTCTACGTCAATGCGCATAAATACATATATAATTCACCTATAAGTGATTGAAGCTCTTATAAATGTATTTAGTTAGCAGGGTACTTCACATGGAAAATCACATCAACGTAAAAATTGAGTTTAACCACATTTACATAAAACTTGAATTTGATATAACTATCCACCTAATTGAAACTTGCAATGTTTTGATATGAACAGCCATGGTTGTAATTTGATAACAGATTTCAATTAAAGGTACATAGGCCTACAGTTATTTTGAAAAAAATCTTTTCCTTAAATTCCATTCAAAACATAGGATATAACAAACAAAAACAGACGAATGATCCAGTATTTTCGATCATAATAGTCAGAAAACGGGGCAATATCAAAATGTACTAAAATGTACTAAAAATCTGCAAGCCTGTGAAATGGTTCCGAATCTGGAAACATATCGCCGAATCAGGCAATACTGCTTTACTGGTTATTTTTGTGAATTGAGAAACTACTTCTGCATGTTCAGTAAAGTGGTTATTTAATTTGAAACTACTTAATATTGCGATCTATTTAATTTCGCGAATATATTGCAGGATCAAGGTCGCGAAAATAAATACCACACATTTTGCAAGTCATGTTTTATGATAAGTGGTTATGATTTTGAATTGATTACATTAAGTAACCATCTTACAAAACATGCAGAAGTAGTTTTTCAATTCACAAAAATAACGCAATGGCAAAAAAAGCAGTATTGCCTGATTCGGCAATATGTTTCCAGATTCGGAACCATTTCACAGGTTGCCGTTTTGGCAATGAATCGGATACCGCGCCGGAGTGAAATATATGCAGCTTTAATAGTCTACAAAGGCATTGGAAGTCTGTTGGTATTAGGCAATAATAAATGTCAGGCTACACTTTTGTTAAATGAATTTATTTGCAAAACAACTCAACATTGAACGTTTTTCTTCATGGTATGAGTAGGACAGCATTATACATAATACATTTCTGTTATTGAGCTTCTCGACATCCAGACATATATGTGTCCCGCTTTGCCGATATAAGGACAATCAGACAGATGTATGGAGCAATGATGTCCTCTGGTAGTGCTAACAGACAGGATTTGAAACATCTCTGTGCTACTCATCTTTAGGGATATAACATTCGTCTCATAATTCAACGCAATCCAAAATATTTCGCCCAAAATATATGAAATCAATGCTTTAATGTGATTATTTTATTGACCATTACTTACTGCCGACTTTCGTCAATTTGTCTCAACACTTGAAACCCCATTATGCTTATTTATCTCCTTATGATGTAACACCGACCTCTCTGTTTCATAGAGATAGTAGGTGAAATCACTCCAATATAGTATATATTTTTAATGTAAATAGGGTATCATGCGAAAGGTCTATAATAGCTGGTTTAATGGCGTTCTTTAAAAATTTACCACTTGATGGATCGCCAAACACAATCGCTTTAAGTACAGAGTGCTACTAGCAATTCGTTGTACAATATCTATATTCATATATAGGTTGATACATTATATATATTTTTCTTATGCAACTTCCTTTGTATATACTCAATTTTGAAAGTCTAACATGATAATAATTATGGGGAGTATAAATGTAACAACCGTTACGTTACGTCACGTCTGTGGTCTGTTTTCAAGGGGGCTCTGGACAGATTATGAACGCGACCTTTAGCGAATTGTAAAATTAAAATCATCGTAACTTATTAAACAAGCCATTTTAGCAATCAAAAAACTTAGGGAAAGGTTATAATAATGATGAAGCGCCACCGCATCCAGGCACCATATTCCCAGGCGCTGTTCATTACACACAAAACATGAACAAACATAAACATTAAACATGAACATGTGACCTGAAACAAATATGATCACATTTTAAAATTGGATTATGAAATGGAGAAAAATAACATAAAATACAATTAAACATTATATGCAGATTGGAACAAATTGTTTTAAGACGGTGTTTAAAACATTGATTGAAGGCTCCTTAGACTAAAAATCAAAACATCATGGAATAATCTAGTTACCACGCACATAAAATTGTAAATATCACTAAAGTACAGTAAGATTTAAAGTAATAAATTCAAGGGTTTCTGGCATCGCATTTGTATGTTTTCATTATAATTCCAAATACCAAATGCTAAGTATCACAAAAGTGCTTTTATACTCGTCAGATCATGACTCCACTGTTTAGTAAACACTTGTTCGCTGATTCACCCTTTACGTCAACCACCCCTTGTAGTTCATTGGTGAATAAGAATATATCTTTAACAGAAGCCATACATGTCTACATGGTATAAATGAGAAATTAATAAAACCATAATTAAGGGAACAAGAGTATAATAGAAAATAAAAGCCGTTATAATATTATAACATGATGTTACTTTTAAAAGTCATTTATCTAAACAATCCTCACAAGTCTCATTGGCAATGAGCGTTTACACCCCTGTGTTTAGGCTGCTCTACAAGACCAGTACGCACGGCTCATCGGATAAGTGACTTATACGAGACTCCACCCATACGTACACACTTAGAAGTACTTTTTTAATCATTATTGATTAAAACTACAATTACCGGGGTTTTCTCCTTGACTATCCAATCGAGTAAGCTTAAACAAAATGAATTGGGTCATATTCTACCCAAGTACAGCGTAAGAACATATCAGTTAAAGGTAGATGACCCGATCACATTTTCGTAACACAGAGTTATTTCAAACATACGGAGATTTTCATATCATATGAAAGCTCGTATTTTTCTCATCATCATACTGAAATTTGACGGCCTAAATCGGTATACTTACGGAGAAATCGATGAAATAACGTCGAATTACCGCGAATGGTGGTATACCACCGATATAGTTTGTGTACTACTCAATGGGTACAGTTCACAGCATCTTGTGCGTGTAAAATAAGAACCATTAGAGCTATGCAACTCAAACTTTGGAACACGACTTTTTTAAGGATGACCTTTCATGTAGAATAGAAAACTTCAAGTTGAAAATCGAAATGTGATCGGGTCATCTACCTTTAATACCAAGTTGGGCACTAAACACTAGAACAAAATGCACTGGGTATAATCCTACCGAGTAAAGCAGATCGTGTTTACACTAACGATAAAACTTGATCAGAAACGTGTAAACCCAATATAGTTCGTACTCTCGATACGCGAAACTCAAACACATGCGACCACTTTGCATAGCAATCTTGGCAATGGCGGACGACAGCATCACGGGCAGAAATTTCTTGCTGGAAGCAGGACTAAAGGACCTTATCCCGGCTTTTGCAGGTAAAATGCGATGTGATGTGTACAGTTATAGTCCTTCAGAATAAGAAAATAGTCTTATGAGTGAAGTAGGTGACAGATAGATCTAGGCCATTTATCCTAACATCAGCCTATATTGCGTGGAAATAAGCTTATAAAGATACGCATTTAATTGTAGGCTTTATATAACTTAGCTTAATATGGTTTTCAATAAACCTATATAACATTGTTTATGGAAGAATATCAGCAGCCAAATTACTTTATATTTATAGTGGTAGGGTTTGTATTGGAGAGACTTCGGCTAGGCTATAATTATATAGGACTAAACAGCTACTTCACTCCTAAGATTATAAATTGTCTTACTCCAAATAACCATAACATGTATAATAATCATATCACATTTCCAAATCCGGGATTACGTCTTCAAGAATTGCATGCATGCTGCAAGAATGCTTTGACCGTTCTGTCATCCACCATTGTTCAACATGATTGGCTTGAGTATTATTAATTTGTTTAAACTCCTGATATGGTGTTCAAATTAATTACTCTAGAAATCGGTAAAGATAACCACAACTAGGCCTATACATCGTGTAAAAATGATACTCCTTTTCTGTGCAAAAAGTAACACAACTTTTGAGTAAAACTAGTACCCCCTTCAAATTGGGTAAACTTTACCCCGCAACAGGGTCCTTTTGGTGTAAACTTTACACCGATGCGCTGTGTAAACGGATTATACCTTCCGGGGTAAAATATAACCCTGGCGCTGGGAAAACTTTACCAAACCTCGAAAGGGTACTGGATTACCCAATTATTAGGTTGTGACCGTTTTACCATCGTAAAGTGTTCTGGTTTACTCACTATTGAGTACCGTTAAACTTCATCTATAAGCACCCATTGACTAATAGTTAATAAGCAGAGAATAGATAAAAAGGTATGAGCGCCCTCTTTTGATCTAGAGAAATTAGCACGAATTTGTTTAGTGTATTCAATATTCAATACTATAAAGTTGTATTACTCTCTAAATAATTTCATGGACAGACGAATTGCTCAATTGGTAAAGCGCCCGGTAAAGCGTCAACTTCAGTATCACGAGGTTGGTGGATCAATTCTCAACTACACCTTTTGCAATTTCTTTTGAAATCCAAGTGATATAGAAATTAATGCAAACTTGAATGTAAAATGATTACTCAATTATACTAGCTTTATTGTTATTTTTCAAAAAACAAGCGCATAATTAATTTGATTGTATAAAGTATATTGATTGATGCATATTAGGTTGGTAGATCAAGTTAAGCAACAAAATGAAAGTAACTATGCAAACCACTATAATCCTGGTCTCACAATGAATGAATAGGTGAATGAATGGATGGCTATTAAATCAATTTATTTCCAATAAGATAGAGGGCCGTCCATTTATACCGACCCATCAATCATACATGTAGTTATAAAACAGTATCTGACACAGCAGTCTCGTTTAGATCAATTGGTTAAGCCGGCAGTTAGGGCAATTGTGATCGCGGGTTCCAGATGACAATTCCTGGTTCGAATCTCACTTCAAGACTTCTTCTTTTGGAAAGGTCATAATTTTCAAATTCTTGACAGTGTTTTATTTTTATCATGAATGAACAAGGAATCTATCTTTTTCGTTGGTTTTTTTATATATATATTTTTTAAATGAAACAAAATTTAATCAAACTGGACACGCAAGCCATGGCCAGTCAATAACGTTTTGACTGTTTGCCTGTTGTCCTCATTGATTCGAAACGCGATATTACACGTTTGTGCCATACCTATTCTTGGAGAAACACAAAGCACAAAACAAATAAAACAAAACTGAGTGGAAATAATAAAAGAAATCACGCGAAGGACTTATTTACGGCACCATCCATCTTTTTAAGTCTGTTTAAGTTTTTCGGAACTATAATACACACGTTTGACGGATTGCCTTTAAATTGCACGCCTAATGAACATGTCATAGTTTGAGCAGCTCACGTGGTATTGAAGGTCATGCATTACATTCATGTAAATGGTAGTATAGTGGCCACGTGTTATTGATTTATAACGGATTAGTTTTAGAATTACGAAACTGTGTCTATATCACTAAAGAAGTCCTCTGCCCCAAATTCGATAGACATGCTACATGCTTGTATCGATCAACTGTGAACCATATACATGTACATGTACATGTATGTGTCTCTATAAACTCAATCAGGAATTGTCATCTAGAACCAACAATGGCCAAAACCATAAGTAGCAGAACTGAAAAGCAGTGAATTGTAATCAACGTATTGTCTCATTGTACTCCATCCATGCATGTCTTCACAAAAATACTAAGTCGTTGAGGTTGATTTAAATGTTTGTACTATTTATAAACGATTGTGATAACATTAAAATTAAAATAAAAAATAGTAGAAAGAGAGGGGAAAAAAAGGGAAAACCCACATTAAAGACAAAGATAGATTCACTATTTATTCATGGTAAAAACAAAGTTAAGAATTTGATATACACCGTAAATATTTATAAACTTTCCAAAAGAAGAAGTCTTGAAGTGAGATTCGAACCAGGAATTGTCATCTGGAACCTGCGATCACAATTGCCCTAACTGCCGGCTTAACCAATTGATCTAAACGAGACTGCTGTGTCAGATACTGTTTTATAACTACATGTATGATTGATGGGTCGGTATAAATGGACGGCCCTCTATCTTATTGGAAATAAATTGATTTAATAGCCATCCATTCATTCACCTTTTCATTCATTGTGAGACCAGGATTATAGTGGTTTGCATAGTTACTTTCATTTTGTTGCTTAACTTGATCTACCAACCTAATATGCATCATCATAATTTGCCCTTAAATCATGATGAAGGAAACGTTTAAGATTACTGTGTAAAACATTTAAAATAAGCCAATGAATACATTTTGCTGTGGTTAATTTGTAGTATAAATGTGTTTTAGCTTATAAAAAGGTTGGACTATTAAGATCATTACTTTATACAATCAAATTAATTATGCGCTTGTTTTTTGAAAAATAACAATAAAGCTAGTATAATTGAGTAATCATTTTACATTCAAGTTTGCATTAATTTCTATATCACTTGGATTTCAAAAGAAATTGCAAAAGGTGTAGTTGAGAATTGATCCACCAACCTCGTGATACTGAAGTTGACGCTTTACCGGGCGCTATACCAATTGAGCAATTCGTCTGTCCATGAAATTATTTAGAGAGTAATACAACTTTATAGTATTGAATATCGAATACACTAAACAAATTCGTGCTAATTTCTCTAGATCAAAAGAGGGCGCTCATACCTTTTATCTATTCTCTGCTTATTAACTATTAGTCAATGGGTGCTTATAGATGAAGTTTAACGGTATTTTTTTCTAAATGTGTATAAGCACCAATGAAAATGGAACCGATAGAAATATTTGAATTGGTCTTAGTTCAATTTTGTATGGGTTTTTGTAACTATGGTGATGTGCAATATTACTTTGGCAACTATCTTATGAGTCTTACGTACAAGTCAACTATACGTATATGAGTCTTCTGTACTGCATTTGCAGTGCGGCCTTATATAATATAAAGGAATATTGATCGCTGCAGTCTCCTGGAATACACCATGGAATATTGATCGCTGCAGTGTCCGGAATACACCATGTTACAGTTGCCTGAAGTTGTCGTTTGTCTCCATGGAAATATAAAGCAGACCAATATATATAATACGTTTATCGAAATGAAAGGTATATTAAAGCCTGTTGGCTTCGTATGTGTCTCGAAAGTCAGAATATACAAATGTGATATACTTTTGCAGCCATAAGTTGTTTCTATTTGCCGGAAACACACACCTCCATGACCTCGTCAGATGAGTAATGAGTGATGCTGTTTACGCTCTATATGTGAATAGATAAACGCGGTAAGAGGGTTAAAAAGGTGATAATGGGAAAACGCCAGATGCCACCACTAATTAAAAGAAAAGTCAATGTATTCGGACATGTATACAGACTAGCTTGTCGTTTTACCGAACCACGTAGATGCTATAGGGACGCACCATTTGATATCCAGGGGAAAGGGGCATGGAAGTTTTTCGCCGTCGAAGACGGCAGAGTTTTTTTTCCTCTCCATTTTCAATGTTTCCTTTATTTTTAGTTGGGTGGGGCAGATTTCTTTTTTTTACTCATTAGTGGGTCAAGGTGTTTTTTTCTTCGCCTGAATAGTGGGTCAAGTTATTTTTTCTTCAAACAACTTCCATGCCCCCACCTCTGGATATCAAATGGTGCGTCCCTTATCTGCCAATAGAGAGGTTATTTGTGTCACGTTCCAAGCTAACATTTTTGTATAAAGTTCAAGCTAACATTTTTGTATAAAGCGTTATTGTAAGGTTTGCTTGTCTGAGTAAGATTTGTGGCAGTTACCCGATAACTCGTTAACCAAACATCGGAAGAAGGGCAAACTATACTTTTTCGGAATCCTTGTGCTCAGCCAAACAAGTTGGTATGCTTTTTAGCTTAATCAAAGCCATTTGAATTTTCGGGCCCCTGTATGGCGGCCATTTTGGAATTTGCGCTATAAAAAAGTTCCCGTCACTTTTGAGAGGAGCATAGGAGCTAATTTTCTTTTAAAGTGGTTCTAGTTGAAAATTCACCAATAAACAAAGGTTCAAACAAATGGTCACGGAATCCAAGATGATGACCCTACTAATACAGGTTAAATCTCTCTTTTTATAATGTGACTAGATAAACATGTATGTTAGCATTTCCCAATCAAGTTTAGTTACACTTAATTTAGTATTTGATAAGCAATATTGCCTTGTTCAAATACAAGACATAGGCCTATCGGTTTTAACTTTTATTCAGTGGAAGCATTGTATTGACTTTTGACAGTGCCACGGACTATTCATTGTGCCATCAAATGAACATTAACATTACTGTATTCTATAATCACAACCAAATAATCACGTCTCACATTGCGCCAATACATTGGTTCTGGATCTCGATAGAATTGGCGAAACGCGGATCTTGATTCGTGTAATACCGGCTGTAGTTATGTTAATTAGGAAGTCGTTTTTGAACTGGTTGGGCGTTGGTGCATTGACAATTGTAGATGGGAGGCTGTTCCAGTGTGGAATTGTGGCTAAAAACAAACGTCATCTTGCTTTTTGCATGGACACGTTGGAATGAGAAGTTATGAGTTTTGTGATGCTGTCTTGTTTGGGGATTAGATTGATGTTTGCATCGATGTCGTCTAGGGTTTCACCATACTAAATCAAATCTAGGTACGGTACCCTCTGAAGCATTATTCCCAAACCAGGCTGTTTCTATCTCGAAACAGGAGACCTCTTCTAAATTACAGTTTAAAAATAGGGTATTTATTACATGTTATGGCGAAATTAATATAGTGTGAATTTTGACAGACACATCAGCGTTCTTCAGGTCCAAAAAAATTGACGCAATGATGATTTTAACCAAAACATTTGTGGTCAGGTCATTTCCGGTAGCTGACGCCTTCATGTAAAACAACAATTGCGTGTGATCAGGAAAACCTAACTCGTACGTTTTGAAAAGACTTTAGCTCAAAAAATGCCGGTTACTCCCCATATATGAGTTGTTGAGTTAGTAGTCATGGCTTTCATCTTTAGGTTGAAACCAAATTTCAAGTTTTTTATAACATTGAGAAAAATCCATTTTTAAATTGTGTATTCTCGTGTAAACCTATGGGATAAGCATTTGGTGGTGTGTACCCCTAGGCCGTTGATTATTCTATAGGCCTAGATGTTGAGTCCTCCTGGTTGCAAGAGGTGACAAATCAAACTGTTTGAGCATAGCACTGACGCTTTCTTGTCTTGTGTAATTGTTATAAAACATTGTGGCGACGAGACTTTGTGGTTGTATGTTACGGTATATATTATTTTGACACACATCAACTACTATAGCCAGTGCAATGCAATTATCAATTGACAATGTGTGTGTCTATCATGTCTATTGGACCTTAATAACTCCTTGATAACCAGCTAATTATTTGTTTGTAATTATTTGCAGATACTGACCGACTTCCGATCATTTCCCTCGTAAATTATTAACTGCCATACGTATGAATACTATTTTTTCGTCTGTAAACTCAGGTCCTACAAATCGGATTATAAACCATTACATAGGCTATACAGGGCATTTTTGATTTACTTTCAAAACGAAAGAAGTCCATAATTACGTGTCGCCTGCCTGAACAGGTTGAACAGAATAGCGCCAATGATAGTAATTCATCTTTCCCTTGTGGTGGTCGAGAAATGAAAAACTCATCTCGGTCGAGGAAATGAATTTTTCATTTCTCGACTTACACGAGGAAACGATTAATTATTATTATGACTTCCACTTGGTAAACTTAGTAAATTTGATTTCATGTTTAATTCAATATAATTAATTTGATTATTTTTCTAACGCTCATTTTGTTCTCGTTACCTCGGATGGTAGAGGTCCCGGGTTCATAGTTGTCACTGTTGAATTAGGTTATACATTTATTAACATTTAGCAATTAGTCTGATGGAGTAGTGATTAGGTGATCCCAAAAGATTCCTTCACTAGTCCTCTGCTCTTTAAGGCATACTTTTTACCAAATTCAAACATCATTTTCATTTAATTTTATTTGCAAAAGTAAAAGGTAATTTTAATTTCTGTGAAGTTGAAAGGTTTATAACTACAGCGTGTCCCAAAAAACTGGGTCCAAAATCTGCAGAGCTTGTAACTTAAAAAAACCCTTGAAAACGTAGCTGCTTCATATTTGAGGATATTAAGGTACATATACCTGACCTTAATTGGTTAAAATGTGAGACTAATCAAATGGCAACTTTCTGAAATACAAAGCTTTCAACAGAGCGTGGTTAGAACCCGTTTTTTCCAATTTAGCAATAAACCACCTTATGCCTTGCATTTGCGTTGTGTGCACATTCTCCCTACATAATGTGCACGGTGTTTATTCTTCGAAATATCTTATGTTTGGTAGAACAGGGTTAAATTATAGGTATTTTGGATCAATATTCATCATTTTAAATACCCATTGCAGTAACCTTGTCGTTGAATATATGCAAAAACGGAGCCACTGTTACCCTGATACCATGCCTGGAAATAGCACCCGCCCACCTGCTCATAGCGGGTAAATTTTGTCGGGAAAAGGTACCCCGGCAACCGACTGGCGGGTAAACAATTTCAAACTCACGGTGCAAGTGTGAGAGTTACACTGGCTGGTGGAATTTCTGTCGGGCAGGTATTTTTGTGATTTACCTGCCCGATCCCGACTGGCTGGTTGAAAAAAAAGTTCCCATGCCTCTAACTCCTTTGATGAGATGACCGACTTTAACGGCTGGTTTCCAATTTCGAAGAAATGGTTCTTGAACTGCTTTAAAGATGGCAGTGTCTCAGAAGGTTATTTATTGATTTTTCTAACAAAAATCATTGGTATTTACACTTTTTATCCCCCTTATGACGAAGATTTCCCTGAGTAAGTGATTGTTATCAAGTCAAAGGCAAAACTTTGATGACGTCAATACGATGCTCAAATGCAACGCATGGACGGTTTATGGGGAAAATCGGGGGGGGGGGGGGGGGGGGTAATCGGGTTCTGACCACGCTGTATACAAAACTTTGTATTTCTAAAACCTTACATCCCATTGGTTTTATAATTTCACCAAATAATGTCAGATATATTTACTTTTTTATATTTCCAAACATGAAGCATCTATGTTTCCCATATTTTAAGTTATAAGCTCTGAAAGTTTTGGACCCAGTTTTTTGGGACGCGCTGTATTGCGAAGTGCAACCGGGCAACAAGCAAATTGTTTTGACAGGACAGCCTTTAGTACAATTATCATGACCTACTTTAACCAAAAAGGTAATTTTAATGTAAATGGAATATACTTCTGTAAATAATTTCTAAAGTGCATTAGTTTCAATGATAACACGTTTGCACATACGGATCACGAAATAGAATAGTGCCTCCATACATATAATTGTAAGAAATTCGTACATTTCCGTACATTACATAGTAATTCGGTACATATAATAATGATAATTATATACATGATATGATTGGGAAAATATGATAAGCAAAATAAGAAAAAGAAAACCCACGTGTTATTAGAATTCAGGGTAAAATATATGGTAAGACTTTGTATATCCTTTAAGCCAAATAGTAATTAGAACATTTGAACAATTCAGCGCAAGAAGAGCAGAAGCTATTTGTTAATTCATTGTGTGCATTTTAACGATTTTTATCGTATATGACGAAGCTTCATAAAATCATCAGTATGATTTTTTCAAAATCATCAGTATGATTTTCTGAACTAAAACAGTTTTAAAACCACGATAATAACTCAAGTTGTTCTTTCTGGTATTCACTCACCAAGCGAAACCAACGCAACTCAATCAATATTTTTTTAAGGTCAAACAGAAGAAGAAAATCGACGTTCAACCTGTGTGCACTTTAGTGGACATTATTTCCATTTATCAACACCTTTGGCGAAGGTTACTCGAGGTGTGTAAATACTAGATGTTTGTTGACAAAATATACAGGAGGACATTCGCCTTGTGTTTTTATTGGATATGTTCATCCTGGCTTTTTCAAAAAGGCTAAATACTCGGGGCCAATTATTACGTACAAATTACGTGCGGTAATTAGTAAGTCCAATTTAGGTGAATTTTATTATGGTTAAAATGTTGGGCAATATTCCCGGAATAACATTTCATAATCAGGCTTTAAAGCAACACTACTCACAGCGGATATTTTCACTATAGACACAACCAAATCAAGCGCAAATTGTCACGTGATGTCCATATACTACTACGTAATAAAGCATGGGCCGCAATATCCAAAATGATGGCGGTTATTTATGAAGACAAGGTATAAAGCATACTGGTTTCCTTACACAAATCCTATTTAGGCTCACCGCATTTAATTGTTTAAGTAGTTTGCTAAAAACTAATTTAGGTAATCATAATGTGCGTTCAAATAATAGCTGGAACTTGAAAACAACAAAAATGGGGTCAAAATATACCATGAAGCAATTTTTTTCGAATTCATTCATCATTCCATTGATTTTTTCCTTATTCTATAATTCTGAGGTATTGAAGGTTTTATAACTTCATATTCGTTATAGAAGAGACTGAATTTAACACTACAGATCGGTATTCACAAAACAAGTTGAACCGGGTCTAACTTTAAACCTGGTCTAAATGACTAATAGTCCTTTTAGAAGGACCCTTTTATTCATTCATATCCCTTGTATACTCCCTTGCAAAATCTAGAAGTAAAATTGGACTCTCCTAATTAGGCTAATATATCCCTAACATGTATTGGTCCTTATAGGTTCCCTTTATGAGCTCATCTAAGCATAAAAAGATCCTTGGGGGAGGACTACTTCCCATTTAGACCCGGTCTTAATTTAGACCCGGTATAACTTGGTTTGTGCATACGGACCAGGGTTCTGTTTTATTTTGTTAATATGATAAATATGGCCTCTCAATTTTTTTATTAAACCAAAGTCGATAAATATTATGTAATAAAATGTTGGTAGTAGTACAATTCCCATTTGCTGCCAGACACTAGGGTTGCAATAAGAACACAAACGCGAAATTTATATGTGAAGCGTTATTTCGCTGCAAATCAGAAATGCATTTATTAAAAATACCATAAATCAATCAAACTCACTTCCGACAAAAGGAGTTAAAAGTCAAACATTTTTAAGATGTACCTTTATGATTTTGAAATGCATAATTACTTGATAATGTGTCCATATTGAAAGTTCATGGTGACACATAAAATTGTCAAGTTGATGGTGACACATATAATTGTCAATTGGAGACTAGACCACAAATGGTTAGTCGGTAATTGCACATTTTAAAATGTACTTTGTGCATTCTATTGTGTCTGTAATTTAAAGTTCATGATATGACACATAGAATAATAATGTGAACGACACTTGGTCGTTTTACGCTCAATTGTTATCCATCGATAAACAATTATGAAAAATCATTGCATGACACCAAATTAAAACCATTTAATGTATGTCCAAGAAGAGTTTGGAGAGATTGAATTTAACCAGGTGATACCCTGAGAGGTAACAATCAAACGAACTTTTCCCACCACAATGTTATCCAAGAAAAACAAAAATCATTGCATGACACCAAAATCAAATCAAATAATGTATGTCCAAGGAAAGTTTTGGGTGATAGAATTTAACCAGGTGATACCCTGAGGAGGTTACAATCAAACAAACTTTCCCCACCACAATGTTAACCAAGATAAACAAAAAATCATTGCATGACACCAAAATCAAATCAAATAATGATGACCAAGAAAAGTTTTTGGGCGATTTAATTTAGCCAGGTGGTACCTGAGGAAGATATAAACCGAACATACTTTTCCCACCGCAATGGAAATCAAGATAAACTGTTTATCCAATATATATCTGAAAAGTAAATATGAAATTGACCTAAAACAATTATGAAGTGACTCGGGTGATAAAAAGTGTATACCAAACTGCCCAAACGCCTTAGAGTATAAAACTACGACCTCTTGAAACGAGGGTGGGTGGGTGGGAAATTTATGATCCTTCTGGTTTGCAAGCGAAAAACAATGACAAGCCAAGGAGACAAGGGGAAAATAGGTCAAACCGGAAGAGATATGCCTGATTGAATAACAAAGCAAATTTCGCGGGCTGGGGAATCCCACCGCGGGATTGGTTTAAAACTTAAACCACAGGCCGTCTGCAAAACCGGGAACAAAAACGCGCCGGCAACCCCAGTGCATGAGCAAATCAGAATTATTTAGACAAGCAAAATAATTCGTTTATTAAAATTGTCAGCATGTCTTGCGTAACCGTATACCAGTGAAATTGAATGAAGAGATGATTAACGAATAAAGACATTTGTCTTTGAATCACTGGTAGGATACTGACACATTTGCAGGATTGCTACAAATACCACATCTGTATCGACGCGTGATGCCTATATCTGTGTATCTTTATATACAGTTAAGCCCACAATTATTCATACCCCTTGGAAAATATGAGTTGTTTGCCTTTTTCTCATATCTATACCAGCTGGAGTGTTGGAACTTCCGCTTTACACTAAAGACAATTAGTTTGCAAGTACAAATCAATATATGTGGGCACAACATTTTTTGCATAACAATAGAATTGAACAAGAATTATGTTTTTATGCCTGTCCAAAATTATTCATACCCCATACCAAGTCTAAGGATTGAGGCCACTTTTTGTGATAATACACATGTTTTTGACATTCCAAACATTCTTTATATTGTGTGATAGGCTTTTATATTGTTATGTAATTATTCCATGATGTGTGCATACAATGTTATTGCATTACAAATGTGTCCTATTGAATGTACAGTGAGGGATATTATAGGACAACACTCTAGCTCTTTGACAGCATGGCGAAGAAGATCAAATAACTTTTTTATGCATATTGTGAATGCTCACAAAGAGGGGAAAGGCTACAGAGCACTACTTGAAACAATTCCAAGTGCAAGAATCCACCACACAAAGCATAATTAGGAAGAACAAGACGTTCAACTCACTAAAAAACATTGAAGGATGCAGTCGGAAGCCAGCGGTGTCCCCTTGTTTGGCAAGAAAAGTATTGCGAAAGGCCAACAACAATCCACAGATCACCACCAATGCTCTCCTGAACAACCCTGGCAATTATTGGACCAAGATATCATGGCAGACACTCCAGCACATATGGCACATGAGAGGTCTCCATGGAGGCCGACCAAGAAAGACTCTACTCCTTAAAAGAGACGCAGAGAAACTTGTCTTGCATCTTAAGCAACCCCAACACTGAAGACCAAAAACTTGGATCTTTGTCCAGAAGTGCTCTTGCAAATGCTAGATGAGTTTCTCATTGTCTCTTTTCAGGAAATGAGTCTTTCTTGGTCGGAGTCCATGGAGAACTCTTGTGTACTATGTCTGCTGAAGTGTCTGCCTTAATATCTTGGTCCAAGACTCACCAAGGTTGTTCAAGAGAGCATTGACGGTGATATGTGGATTGTTGTTGGTCTTTCACCATACTTTTCTTGTCAAACAAGGGGACACTGTTGGCTTCCGACCGTGTTCTTCAGGGTTTTTAACTGATTTGAAGTGATTTGAACTGTCTTGGTCTTCCTAATTATGCTTTTTATGGTGGAATTTGGCACTTGAAATTGCTTCGAAATAGCTTTGTAGCCTTTCTCCTCTTTGTGAGCATTCACAATGCACAAAAAAGGTCCTCACTGAGTTATTTGATCCCCTTCGCCATGCTGTCAAAGAGCTAGAGTGTTGTCCTATGATATCCCTCACTGTACATTGAATAGGACACATTTGTAATGCATCCACATTGTATGGAATAATTGCATAACAATATGAAAGCCTATCACACAATATAAAGAATGTTTGGAATGTCAAAAACATGTGTATTATCACAAAAAGTGGCCTCAATCCTGAGACTTGGTATGGGGTATGAATAATTTTGGACAGGCATAAAAACACAATTCTTGTTCAATTTTATTGTTATGCAAAAAATGTTGAGCCCAAATATATTGATTTGTACTTGCAAACTAATTGTCTTTAGTGTAAAGCAAAAGTTCCACCACTCCAGCTGGTATAGATATGAGAAAAACGCAAAAAACACATATTTGTCAAGGGGTATGAATAATTGTGGGCTTAACTGTACATGTATTGCAAATGCATTAGATAAAGGAGTGCTAGCTGAGTTGGTAGTGCGTCTAGTTTCTATAATAGTTAATGATAACAGATGTGTAGAAGACATCTGAAACGAATACAACTTTCAAAATTCACTTTGTCGCAATTGGATTGATAATATAAATGTAAACAATAAACACCACGGTGTCTTTGGAAAAAGATTTATATAAAACGATGATCACTTCTCGTTTCGTGGAATTTTTGTGTGTAGCTATTACTTTCTTACCGATATATCTTTTTATATTGTCATCCGAGTTTGGATATCTTAAAGACACCTCGTATCAGTACAACTTGAACACACATGACGAATTTCATAAAAATGATCTTTGGGATATCTACTGATGTCAAATTTAAAGGATTAACCTTAGATTGATTTTATTGTTGATAGAACAATCAAACTTGGCAACATTATCTTCGTTGAAACAAATCGGATTTTGAGTAAACTAATAATATACACTAGCATGATGTTTTAGTGTGTTTTCTTTCTTGTTCATGGACTGTATGGTAATTTTGACCATACGTGTTTCTAATCAAATTTGAAACTAACTTGAGTGTTGCGTCGATTCATTATATTGATCAAATTACAAACACGTCCTGTTCAGATTAATTTAATGATATCATGTTATCAGATGTATTTTCTTGGTATTGTTACGGGTTAAGGATTATTTTAAAAGTGCATTAAAGTGGATATCAGCAATTTCTAATAATAATTGCATATTAAGGCTGAAGCGTTTAATATCGGTAGAGTGGAGTAAGATCATAAGATATCTTTACAATTGCGATTGCAGTAGAATTTTTAATTGCATTATGATATATATTTTAAATGAACACAGTAGTAACTATTTCTAACGGCTTGCCCTAATAAAAGTTGCCGTGACAATCCTTCGGGTAAAATTCGAACAAAACCGACCGCTGAGCAAAATGCCGGTGAGAATTTAGGAACGAATGTTTATCACGTTAATTATATCACTTTTGGGTTCGAGGTCGCGTAATTTGAATTCATAGTTTTAAAGGGTTATGATGACGACTTTAAATAAAACTCATATACATTATATATAACTTTGGCCCGCGCTAAGAAAACTCGTACGTGCATAATTTCTCTGTACTCAGTGCCAGTTTATTCTTTGTCAAGTGACCATTTTTTTGTTTGTGATCACGCGGATCCCGCGGAACATGAAACGAAAATACGCGAGATGGAGCAAGTAAAGGTAACTCTCGTCGCTGGGTGTCTGTCGACGTCAGCAGATAGATAATGTTACTCGGACGCTGATATCTGTCGACATCACGCGACGATTATCAACGGCGCAGTATGAACAGGCCATAAAGCGTGTGATAGTAATAATCAATGTCGCAGTGTATAGGTACTGAAGATTCGCTAAAGCTATCTTTAAGGTTGACATTTTGGGTCTTTATAAAGATCCTAATTTTTAATGTGTATGCCTCACAAAATCTCCTCTGACCACCATCTTCTTCTTTTACCCTGACAATGGCGCCATAATGATGGCGGCCATTATCACTTTTCTCGAACTACTTGTCGTAACCACGGTTACTAAATATACATATAAGAGAACGATCCTCAAAATTGCGTCAACCATGGAACTTTGATGTACGTATATTAACGTGTTCATTAAGAGTGAACAACATATATTGCTTCTACATTCTTAGACGAATTTTGTGTCCAGACTTCAACATCTTACCTCTGTTTAAACATACGCCTTAAAAGCTAATGTTTATTGCCTTTAGCTTTAACCGATTTAGATGTTGTGATAGCTAGTCATTGACATATTTATCCATGTTAAAAATCAGGATTGCGCTGCTATCGAATACGCATATTATTGTGTTGACGAGATCCCGGATAATGCTTATGGTTTAGCGCAAACTCTTATTGATCATCACATTTGAATCCTTCGCAGGTGAAAGTATTCTTACGTTTACAAAATGATGTATTGTTTGTCAATATCTTTCGTTGTAATAATGTTATTGTCGACGTAAAATGTATTTCAAATAACCTTAAACGTTAAAGTCTTCATGTTGTCACTACTGTAATCACGTCTCGACGTATATTAAAGGCATTCGAACCATGCCATATAAAGCCATCTGAACTCACCTAATGATGAAAAGCTTATAAAGAAGTCAAGGTTTAAACAGATTAACAAATCCCACAATGCAATAATCAATTTAAATACTAAGATCCTACATGAGACCTGAGCAGAATAGGGCCATCATAAATAAAAAGACACAAAAGTAAGGCCCCCTAAAATTAGATCACTTTCGTTTGAAAAGGAAAAACAATTGGCTACCCATTGCAAGTTTCTTCCTTTCAATATCATTATTATTTTTCCCAAAATAGTCACATTTCCCCAAAATGATGTTTTGAGAGATTCAAACACTTATGAAAACGACTGGCTACCCATACACAAAAAACCCTCTTCTTCAATACCATGATTGCTTTTCCCAATTCAGTCACATTTCCCACAAATAATGTTTCCCGAAAGGTGGCACTTTTCAACTATGCATGGAAGTTATTGATGTGAATGGTGGACACTATGGTTAATAGTCATGCATGAAAACAATAAAAGACAATTATTTAAAGAAAAGACCAGCTAAAGAAAGAAGAAACTTGTAATTCTTGTAATTGAAAATAAAGACCATTGAAATGAATTTAAACAAAGTACTGGAGAAATGTTTGTAACGTTCTTGTATAGGATCTTGAAAAGTGCCACTTTTTCTGTAAACATGGTAATGAAAAGGGAAAACTTTATATGGGTAGCCGAGCGTTTACCCTTTTCATAAACGTTTAAATTTCTCTAAACGTCTAATTGTGTGTGAGTTATGCAAACAACCGTAATCTAATTTTAGGTGTGGGGGGGGGGGGGGGGGGGGGCTTACTTTTCTGTAACCCTTTATATGACGCTACAAATCCTATGAGTACAAAAGTATTACGAGAATGTACACTTAGTACACTTCACCTTCATCTTCATATGGCACGTATCGTGAGAGTCTGAAATGGATTCGTAAGAATGGGCTTATATTATTTACTACTACTAGTTATATTGAGATATTTCTTCCTCGAAAGCTCGATGTTGCCCGACCTAATGATATTTTACTTCCTCAAAAAATGGAGTGATGCCCACCGCTCTCTCACACTTTATTCTACCCTGGTTTTCTCCGCACGTCAACTCTAAATTAAATGGATGGTTTACTAGCAAAGGTGCACGAATATTATCTGATTTGCTAATTTAACCCAAATTCCACATACATACATCTTATTGATCATAGTAGATTAAGTAAACACCTGTTGGTGGTGCCATAAACTATGCATCCTTATGATAAATGATTTGCTCATGAACATGGGAACATTAATATTCCAGTCAAAACATGCTGTATTGTCGGTATAAAACGATATTGATACCGATTCACCGACATCTGATTATTCTCTTTGTGGACTGTTTAATAATGTCACGTGCTCTAAAAAAATGATGTTTAGGTTTGGCTAACCGTGGCATAGCTTCAGATACTAGTGTGCCCAACATGGTAACTGGTTTTAAATGCTTCATAAGTAAATAATGAGATGTAGCTCCATTTTGCACGTAGTATATTACTTATACATTTAAATAACACATAAACGTCAACCTTTTTCTATTGTTGACCTGCCATCTTCTTCATCAAATTCGGAGTATTATGCAGTTGGCGTTTCTAAGTGCACTTTTAAATCTTACTAAATTGTTTTTACAAAGAGAATAGCAACCAACAATATATTCTTAATTTTGCGTACGAATTAATGGGAGCTGCGATATTGGACACTACCATTCTCATGAGAGGTGGTATCACATTCGGCAATTAATTTGATATTAGATTATAATATGATAGTTGTCGATAAACTTAAATCTCCGGAAATGAATTGATCTATCTCTATGGTTACGTGTCTACGATTCTTTGAATTCATTTGACGATGCACATCCCCAATGGCGCCCCGCTTGTGTAATACCCTACAGCGTATATCTAGGTCAGTAGAACGATTACCTTAACAGTTACTATGGAAACCGCTCGTTGCTTCTATTTCGTGCCAGGGGATTTCATGCAACGTTCCCACTGTAGGTAGACAAGGAGTTTTTGGTTTCCATAGAAATGCATCCTCGAGGGACCAAAGTGCGAAGCCGCATCGAATCACGTGGAGACTTCAGAATTATCAAGGCTCGCCTACACCAAATTCGAAAACCCTTACACTTAAATCGTCTTCACACTAGTAGCAAAATGGCAGTGACTTAGTAATGGTCGCCTTAAATGTCGAGTTATCAATGAACGAGCTAATTTGTTAGCGAGTTGTTAACCGATTTATTCATTATCGGTCAACGTATGATTAATTACGTTAATGAACTGAAAGTTTTGTATCACTTATTAGGAGTGTGCAATCGGATTTAAAATAAACTGGTGAGAAATGGTGGATGACCACTTTCACAATATATTTATCGACAAACTGAACAATAATGTTGCATTATCCCTAACGACCCTAAGTAGCCTACTACAAAATACTACTCTACCAGCAGGTGCTGGTAGCTCGCAAGTCCCCTCTCCCTCCACCATCTCGTGGCGCAATTAGGCGAGCTATTATTTTAATATCATATGCGGTTGAAAATCTTGGCTTGGCTATTTAAGAGCGGGAATTTCACGTAGCCGAACCGGTTCGATTCCCGTTCCCAGCGGAGCTGGTCTTTTTCCTCCTTTTACCCAACTTTTACTCTTAATAGTTGTATTCCTAAAACACGCCTCGGGGTAAGAATTAAGCTCATTCTTAGGGTTTCTTTTTTCTTCACATTAAGGACAACCAGGAAATGTAATCAAATCCACTTAACGGTTTATTTTATTTCATTTTAATCCCTAGAAGAGGCATTTCAGTCAAAGTTGACCGAGATTTGATTAAAACACTCGACGACTATAATAGGACATCACAATTTACAGTTGCGAATTTGTATTAGTAATCTTATATTGGGGACGCATTATAATTTTTCCAGCGTGCAGGGCCACGTAATTCTAATTTCAAATGTCTAATTTGGGCACATGCTGTCACAAATCATTGGATATCATAGCACCATGTATTTTGGTATTTTTAAATTCGGCGCGAACCAAAATGATAAATTATTTCAAAAGATAGCTGAAGTTCTTCATGATATTACTTTATGTTCATTTTGTTTATTTCATATGATATGATAAAATGGGTGCAATGCTGTGCCAATTTTGTTACTAACCCCTACCTGGCTCACAGGTCCCCTAGAAAACGAATGATGGAACCCTTATGTATTTGTCAATATGCATACACACCGGAACAGTGTCGAAAATAGATGTTTTTCCTACTACAATCTAATGGAATATAAGCGCGGTGATTGATTAATTGATTACGACAGGATACACTGCGGGTTTTAAAGAACAAAGGTCACTTGCATTATTATGGGAGTTGCAACAGTAACTCGAATTAACAAATACAAACAAGTATCGTGTTGAAAACATTGCAAAAAAGGGGGATTGAGCAATAAATTGTGCAAATAATGAACATATTTTTTTATATTTTGACAATAAATAATTGTATATATCAACTTAAAATTTAATCTTGAACAAATAAATAAAAGTGGGTCGATAAAATGATAAATTGAAAAATCTAAACGGTAATCTAACACAAACTCTTTATTATCCCTGACACTGACTCAGATGCCTCTATCTTTTACCTTGAGTGGCACGTCGGCTGTATGCATGTCGGGCATCATATCCGGTCGGACAGGTCCATACCCTAGTTTATAACAACAAACAAGTGTCCGGATTTCATTGCGAAACGTATTTTCATACACTCCAGACTGCATAGAATAAATAAGCGAGGATAAACTGTCAACTTAGACGAGGGATTTTCTCTCTCGAAACTTCAGACACGTTGGATAAACGACAAGCTTCGTGTTTGAGGAGCTTTATTGTAAATCTTAGACCTAACATCACAAGCTTTTTATGATCAACGTTACGTCTGCCTCAATAAATGTTGAGATAAAAGCAAATTAGTTGAGGTGAGCTCATAACTAACGCTTAGCTCATATTTCAATGTACTAGCGCTCTTCTACAGTGCCAAGATTTGTACTACTATTGCACTAGATTTCAAAGTGATTACCCGCTATATAAGTCAGTAACGCGTCACTTTACCACTGTACCAATTATGTGACGTATGTATGTGCTTATGTACTAATTAGCGGTGTAACAATCCGTCGACTCAGCGGCGGATCACTTTTCCGCCAAACAAACTCTAAATCTTAAACAATGAGCGCCGTATAATTTCTCCCCACATAACATTAAGATACAGATTAATCCAAATCACAAATTAGCGGCGTGCGTAATAATTCTCCTCCATACCAATAAGTGACGAAACAATAGTTCAACTCACACATTGTCTCTGCCATTCGAAAAAAGACGTTACAATACTCCAATTAAGCAATGAGTGGCGTATCGTTCCTTTGCCATAACCAAAATGACGAAAATTACTCCTACTCAAAAATCACCGTGGTATCACTTTTTCTAGGGTGATTTAATCTGATCAATAGTGAATAGTCTCAATATTATAATACATTCATACAATTGAAATACAACAATCTAAAAACTGTGTTTAGCTAGTAAACACTTTTCTAAACACATTCTTGCTATCATTTTGTAAACATGTTCAGAGGCTAAACGTGGCTAATCGTCATGTGTCAAATCAATAAACATTGGTGTTCAATTTCTAAACACTAACAGTCAATACGCTAAACATACCTTTTCTAAACACATCTTTGCTATCACTTTCTAAACACACTTTTAGAGTGAAGGTGACGCGGGTATTGGTAAATATACTACATCTTTCTCCACTGTTACATTCAAAATGTTAGTATAGTTCTCTTGTATTGATATTACATTTGACCATTGAAATATAAACGAAGCAACAGGGCTCGTTATTCAGGTGGCGCAGGTTTCAGTGAATATACATTTTGTCGTAGTAACTGGTAAGTTCAGATGCTAGTTTAAGTTTTCATAACATGTTGCGATATTTGATAATTACAATAATAAGCAAGCAGACGTGATCTATTACACAAGGTATGGATTATTATACAAGGTGACACCGGTATTTGTAAATATTCCCGTAAACAATATGTTGAAATTACATTTAAGTTCTCATGAGGTGATGAAATACCAACGCAGCAGTATGATTTGTTATACAAGGTGACGCAGGTATTGGTAAATACACACTATGTTCAAATGCTACTTAATTTTGATGAGTTACAATGCTATATCAGGAGGCTGAAATTCCGCTTGTTGGGAGGTTAACTGATAGATGGCGCTGTAGTTGGAATATCGGTGACTTTTGTAGTCTGCTTAGGTATACACTTAATTAAAATTTACACGGAATAGTTGGAAAAATTCCTAAAAATTGTGCGGTTTCGAATATTATGATAAAGCTTACGTGTTGACGATTTTTATAATGTTTGATTTATACATTGTAGTATAATTGTTTGTTTCTGACGGACGTGATGAAAGTCTATGTGAATGCCTTTCTTATTTTTGGAAGGCTGTTGACGAATCATCGCTTACGTAACCATGACGTAACCTTAACTATTTGGGGAGGACACTGAAGGATGGCGCTTTTTGTCAGGACCCGTTATTTACGTATGCGCAGTATAGGAGTTTCTTAGTTCAAAATTAATAGAATTATAATTTGATATTACAATACAAGCGAACATCGGGGTTTGTTATGCATTCCTACATCTCACTGACATTCATACTTGGCGGGAATTATAAACTGAATTTGGTGACCCGTGTTATACGAGGGTCATTCAATAAGTTCTACCTTCTCCCTCATAACATCGCTAATATGAATGTCAGCCTCATGAAATTTGGCATGATTATATTTCCGAATCATAGCTACACATTTGTAGTAAATGATAATTGATATCTGTTTCACTTTTTTTCATAATGCGGTCAAAGTCAGAGAAATATTTTGGACAACGGACACGGAAATTACCTTTAAAATATACGCATGTTTTCGGGGTTTGTCCGTATTAATGATTAAATATAAGAGCATAAAAATACTGAAAATGGTAATCACTGAATGATATCTGAATATATTATAGTATTATCATGTATAAATAAGATTGTGAGCAATGTTAGCTCTTGTAGGCTTGCAAATAGTGTAATGTCAACTCAAATGTATTATTATGCCTTTGACATACTGGAATACTGTTAATCAGTCAAATTTTCGTTGGTACAATTTTTAACATACGAGGGGGTATCAAAAAGTTCTTGACATCACCCAGAAGTGAAGGAGCTATATCGATGAAATTTCGTTAGTGTAATCACTGGTCCTTAAAAACATTATGGTGCAAAAATGGTCTCATAAGTATGTTTACTTTTTATACAGGTGGCGCTAGCTGCCAAGGCCGTGTAACTCAATGACGTCTTCCAACGGTGATGTGTACATGATAAATTATAATGGTCCAATAACTGATTTTTGTAGGACGCCTTCCAGAAGAATATTAGGCTCAGATATTTTTTTAAATTTTGACATTTGTCACTCATAGGTCTCATTTAATCTCTGTAAATGACAAAAAAAATTAAACCTCATACTCCTCTGGAAGGCTACCCACAAGGATCCGTTTTTGGACCATTATCGTTTACCATGTACACAGCACCGTTGGGAGACGTCATTGATTTACATGGCCTTGGCATCTAGCGCTACCTGTATAAAAAGTAAACATACCATTTTGGCACCATAATGTTTTTAAGGACCAGTGATTACTCAGACAAAATTTTCATCGATATAGCTCCTTCACTTCTGGGTGATGTCAAGAACTTTTTGATACCCCCTCGTAATAGTCACTTTATGAGTTTTCATTATGCGCAACCTTTAGAAGAGTCAATCAGGTAGTGAATTATAGAAAATAATCGCTTTGAGAGACTTTAATTCCTATATTTAGTCCGGTATATTGAAAATCACTTAATTCTTATCAAAGTAAGACTTTTGCAGGGTTCTCTAGATGAGGGGTTAACTTAATGGTTGTCCTGATATGGTTCCGGCTAATCAGAGGGCATATCCTTTCCAAATAAATCAGTCATCTTTATTATTTATAGTCTGTTAAAAAGATATCTGACAATTAGAACGGTTATAATTGACCGATAGGTATGTTTTGCCTCTTACAATAGGCCAAATGAATAGCACTTCGGCGATATCTTGCTGTTTTTCATCCGTTTTCGTCACATTAAATCGATGTTTGGTTTTTACTGCATCTACAGAACAGTACAGCCATTACTCAGATCAATTTACAGTGAATTTGTAGCTGAGGTTCCAAGCTACAATCGTGTGATATTTGAGAAGACTGGCTTATATAATAATAAAGTTATGAGGTAGTAGGTAGAACTTATTGAATGACCCTCGTAGATTGAATGGAAAGGGTAGACCTTAGAATGTAACACACTACACTATAGGCTTGTCGAATTTGTCTATACTCGATCATTACAATAAATAGGTACTTACCTATTTGCTCAATTGACATATTCTTCTGTCAGCCAAAATTTGCAATAACTGCCATTTCGTTCGACAAGTGTTTGCAGAAATTTACAATGAATTTTGAGACGGTCACAATAAGTTACTTCTTTGTGAGATTTACTTTCTTTCCCAAGGTTAAGATTTAAAGGGTTACTTTTCAATTTGAAAAAAAAGTATATTGTTCAATTTTTCTGGCAATTTGTCTTGCCTTTAACTTGTGTTTTTTTGAAAGATAATTACATTTCTGATCTAAATATACTTACTTTATGAAATAAAACTCGGCAGGGTCTCAGGAAAAGTGGTTGACGCATTCAAGAATGAGATTTGTGCTCATATTGGGTGCAGTTTTTGTTTAAATTGGGTGATTTTGAATATTTAAAAAGTGTTGTGCAAAACAACCTCTCAAAACGATTACATAATCATCCCTTTGGGCTACACCCAACGGGCAGATAATAACAGTTGAGCAACATGGCTTGTGATACAAGGTGATGCGGGTAAAGGGAAATATACTCTATACTGTAATTGCTAGGTTCTGATGAGTTAATGAAATAATTAATATTCGATATTTAACAGATATGGCTTGTTTTACATGGTAGGTATGAGTAAATAACAATGTATCCTTTTAAGGAGTGTTTTGCATACAAACTACTAGCCTTAACCAGGCTTCTAAAATTATTTAAAATAACGTAGTCCCATATTGTCCGTAACCATCTGGCGTTGCTAACAGTAACACAGTGACAAGGAAATCCCACCCTTCTCCATTAAGCTGAATATAGCGTGCTAAGACAAGTGACATAGGATTAACGAACTGAGAGCTGTGCTAACACAAAGCCTTGCACATTGCCAATCTAATGTTTCACTTTAGAAAACCGATGGAAATCCAACCGTTTTTCGTGGGGGTAATATTCCCAAATATGGCGAATATGTATTATTCATAAGGTATAACATCCAATCAGAAGAGACAAGCAGCCTTGGACCGGTAAACATCGTAAATATTCATTAAATTGCGCTATTACGACACTAGTGGAGGCGGGTCAACATGTTTATGAAATTAGCATAAATTACTTCACCAGTCAAAACAGATTGTACAAGGCTTTCGGGCGCAAGCGCCCTCAGTCGAACTTCGTTCTCTCGCGATGGTAATCTCAATGGCGATCACTACAGTTTACACCGGGCTTCGCCCGGCGTGTTCAGTGAGTAATTTGATGGGTCAGTGAAGGGGGCGGCGGCTGATGAATTTTCACTTCAGTTTGGATGCTTTTATCGCACTAAATGAATAAGCTTATATGACTTGTTATTATTTATTAATATCAGTATACAATAGCCCGGACTACTACTACTCGATACAATTTTAGAAAGCCTGATCAAGGCTAAATAAATTTGTATATAAAACATTGATAAATTCCATATATGGTTTACGTAAATATATAGAGCATCATGACAGATGGGTGAACACTCAACTAAATAATGTCTGGTGGCATAGTGCATTCATTGATGTCTGTTATTCCGGTCTGACATTTCAACATACAATGTGCTATATTATATTCATAGGCTTTTGGTGTAAGTGTCCGCTCATGAATAGTCCACGGATTTCAAATGTAGCTATTTTTGGCTTCCTTTTAGTTTTAGTCCAGCTCCGGCCGATTGTCATATCACACATCATAAGATGTCAGTTCGAAAATCCGATGTATATAGCCACCTTTCATAGGTATATACTTTCCCATTTCTCTGTCACACATGCATCATGCCCACTTGATGCATTTCACTTTGATAACAGTAGCATTTGTGTGTACCATGTAATTGAGAGCAAAATATTGAGAAACTTGCAAATTAGATGATACATATAAGTGTTGAGATCTTAAACAGACATTTGTGAGAATTGTTATGTTTTGTTTAAGGTACAAAATCCATAATTTGGATTGTTGAGGAAGTTTGGTTTCAAGAAATCTGGGACTAAATCTATTAGTACAGTTAATGTATGCTTGACATCTTGACTTGATAACTTTAGTTATCGCTTGGATAAGTATATGTTCAATAAGCTTTTAACAATGAAGACAATTACTTAAATCAGGACAATTATTCAAAGAGCCACTAAGGAACAGTACTTTCTATTCATCAGAATTTGCTTCGAGATTTTTAAAATTGAAATTAAACCCTTTAGCGATGTTATACAAAAACCTTACTGATGTAAAAATATCTTTTAAAAACAACTCTTTATGACCATGTCACATTCACTGTATGTTCCTGTCAATTTAAATTCGCTGACAGGGTGCTCAATCACCCATACCTATATTTAGCTGACAAAAGGCCAATCATGTATTATGTATGTACCTTTACATTTTTTTTCTTCTTTTCCCTCCTCAAACTCATAGATATGAAGACATGCTTGCAGTATGTCTGTATTAGTTTGATTTCGTTCTTTTGTCGACCTATGTAACTATTTATGAAAAAGGTTGTTTTGCGGACGATAGAAATATTGCTCAGAACAACATTGGACAAGTGAATAACGGAAGATCGTACATGTATTATAACGTGTTCTCCATGAATATTACAGTTCTCTCTCTATTTTTTTCTGCAATGGCGTTCACACAGCGCGTGGTATATTGGTTGCAAATTTAATATAATTTATCATCGGCGGTACTCCATATATGCATTTTAAAAGATTGATATGATGTCCATGATCGTCGAAAAGGATGAGCATCTAAATCAACTTAATAGGATAAATCAAATTGCAATATCGTTCGAGTAGATAGCCGGAAGTTAAGACTTTCCTGGAGAAATCTTGCCCAAGGGCAGCATTAAATGATGAGCGCATTCTGTGATAAGACACTTATGTTGCTTATGACACTGATTAAGATGGTGCACACTGGTGTCGTGAAAACATGCGTCAGAGAGATTTATAGAGTTAAGATAAACATGCTATATGTTCCTGCATAATAAATGTGTATCCTTGAAATTCTGAAATACAAATTCACTTGCCTTTGCAAAATGACTGTGCGTCATTTTGCACATGACATAAACATCATATCTTAAATCTGATGATTCTAATTAGTGCTTAGAATCTTTCAAATAATTTGATGATCATTATTTTCCTACTACAATTATTATTATTATAGTATATTTATCTATCACTAGACAGTGACCTAACTGCGTCATTAACTAATTGCAGCACAATCACGCGCGACTACTAGTGGCACTGGCGTATGCACGCGTAGAAAGACGGAAGATGCACACGCGTGAGTAAATACTATGCCTGTAAAGGTACGTCACTGTCCAGAGGAAAACAAATGGAGTATAGTACACAAAACATTTCAAATTATATTTGTCTTCTCTTTGTATGAAATATTAATAGTCCATATCACTGTCAAGACTAAGAGACCTGGTGTGATGTTAAATTGCCAAAACATAATGATTAGAATATAGGTTAAAGGAAATCCGTGCCATGGAACTTTAGCGCTTAGATATGTAGCATTATTATTATACAGACCTCTTCTGAAGGTTAAAGTTTTTAAAAGTACCGCGTAAAGACAAAATCGGCTTTAGAAAGAAAAACAATCACATGCATGGACGTCGCCATATTGATCAAAGCTATGACGAAAGACTTACGAGATGTCAGTATCTCTGTTTCATATATTGATATTATCGATTTATGCATTGAATTCCTGCGTGATACTGTCCAGCGACATGTTGCTAATGAGGTGGTTCAAATAATCACAGGTTGGGGATGGTGCAGTTTTAATTCGTTTTATTGAATATTATAGATCTGTGTTCAATTAAAATGGTCAATAAACATTAGATAATTATTTTCCTACCATATAATGCATGGTTTAATGAATAGAACGGCATTCCTTTACGGGTTCGTCATCGGAGAAGTTTTAAAGTTGTCCGACGGCAAATCTGTAAACCTTTTTTTGAATACCCGTCGTAAAAGGCTATCTCACAATCTAATGAATATAATGTATATTTGCTGTCAAAGTGTGACATCAAAATCGATAGTTGTTATTGGCAACAGGTTCATGTTAATTATGGTTATGAACCATGAGCCAAATGATCGCCACACAAACTCAATGGGATCCTAACAAGTGAGGGATCGCAATGTGAATCAGAATCCGGTATATGATGTATTCACCTCGGCGGTGAATTGTCTAACATGATTGCTTACATTTACAACGAGAGGTGTCCTCTGTTCACTGTTAAATTTATTAATCATTTGTTTTTACGCACTTGTTTGTAACCCGAAAACTTATATTACCGTATCGTTTATTCTCACTATTTTTAAGAAATTTCTTTTAAAATGGGTCAATATATATTTATTTTGAAGACGACCTTCAAATTTAATATTGACAGTTCTACCTCGTCAGACCATGTTGCGTCGGCGCAAGCAGAATTTCTATTAATGAATTAATGTATATTTTGCATTTCCTTTCATCATAATGCATCATACTTATCATGTAACGTACACTAAACGGAAGTTCAGTTAATAAGAACGGACGTTACGATGAGAAACGAATAAACTGACGAATATCGAAATGTATTCATTGGGGAAGATTTTAAGGATGGGTTGAAATGACGATATCAGTATATAATGAATGATTAATGTTGAATGTTAGCCATGAAAAAAGAGACATTTAATAAATAAGTAATGTTCACCGGGAATTTTCCTTACTTCCCAAAAATAGGTTAGCGTGGTATAAGTGAAACATAAACTATGTAAATCTGACCAAAACATTTCAGAAATGACAGGAAATGATATGCTTTATAAATATTTAGATCTTAATTGAAATTCGATGACGAATTATAATAATAATTATAAGCCTGGAATAAACAAAGTGAAGTGTTATTTATGAAGGTAATCCATCAGATCTGATTGCATATATTCGGACTTGCGCAATTCATTAATGATAAACATGGTACGGTATTATTTCATTACATGTGTTAAACCCTTTACTGGAAAACTGAAATATAAAAGAAGAAACATGGCTTGTTATTAGGTGACGCTAGTTCGGGTGAATATACCTTTGTTCTAATAACTATTACGTTCAGATGCTAGTTTAAGTTTTCATAAATTGTTGCGATACTCGATAATTAGAATATAAGGAAGAAGGTATGATTTATTACACAATGTATGATTTGTTCTACAATGTGACACCGGTATTTGTAAATATTCTCATTGTCCTGTGTAAACAATACGTTCAAATGATAAAGTTCCATGAAGTAGTGAGATACGAGGGGCATTCAATAAATACCTGCAACCATTGAAAATCTCTAAACCGTGACACGTGTCAGTAAAATAAACTTATGATACTTAAACTTTAAGTCTTACTCTTTTCTCACAGAAAATCTCGAACACGTAGGTCATTTATATCATAACATTTCAACACTGTGAATACCATGATCTCAGGAATTAAATGTACAATGGCGGGAAATTTGAAAGACAAAGTTTATGGCACGCATTAAGTGCAATATTTGAAACTGCATCATTTGTTATTCAAATGGCCACTGCTTCATCAATATTGGTGCTATCGTGACAAATGAGGTGTCAAAATGCGCAAGAAAAAAATCATGTTTTTTTCCATATTTCGAATTTATTGAGGGTTTAAGGAATTAAACACAGAGTGTCTCTAAAAAAAAAGTGGTTACTATATTTGTGTGCAGTGTTTATATGCGTTAACAGTGTTAATATTGGCGCTTGATTTATAATGCTGATTCTTGTCAATTTTCAGTGCCCAAAGACCATGATGTTTATAGTACTGAAATTACATGATAAAAATGACCCACATGTCTGAATTTTTCCGTGAGTAAGGGGTAAGGCTTGCAGTTTAAGTATCATAAGTTTATTTTATTGACACATGTCACGATTCAGATATTTTCAATGGTTGCGGGTATTTATTGAATGCCCCTCGTACTTGTAATACATACGGGGATAAGATACTTGCAATACCAACGCAGCAGCATGATTTGTTTTACAAGGTGACGCAGGTATTGGTAAATATACATCGGAATTGTTGAAACAATTCCCGAAAATTGTACGTGCTTGAGGTTTTTTTACAGTTTCAATGTTTATAAGTATCATCGCTCACGTATCCTACTAGTTGGGAAGGACACTGAAGGCTGGCGCAATTTAATATGACCTCTTTTTACGTGTGCGCAGTATAGGAGTTTCTTATCTATCTCGATATTTATAAAATTGTAATTCGATATTACATTACAAGCGAACATCGGGGTTTGGTATACAAGATGGCGCTGATATAGTTAATAGACGTTGTAAAGCTGGTTAGTTCTCACAAATTGATGTTTATACTCGGTATTTAATTAAAAATTGAGTAGCATATTTTATCATCAACTAGTTGTCATGTGACCAATTGTAGTTGGGAGTTAATATGGCACTCGATACAATACAAGCGAGAATTTGTGGTAACCTATGCAAGGTGACGCAGGTTTTGGGAAACATACGCTTGTCTTTATCATCTTATGTCCTAATTCAAAATGCTAGTTTAGTTCTCATCAGTTAAAGTAATTCTCGATGTTTGCAATACACACGAGACAGCATATTATTTGTTTTAACAAGATATAGCTTTAACAGAGCTAACGATGTAACAAAAAATATAGTCTTTGGCCTTATCGTCCATTCAAATGTTAGGTTATTTTTCATGCGTTGATAATGCAATACTCTTTAACAGGACATGGGAAACATCGTGGTTTGAAATACAAAGTGACGTGGTTGATCTAGACAACCTTCTAAATCAAACGCCAGTTTAGTTGTGAGTCAGTCGTGGGTTAATACGATATTCAATATAATACACGCGATGCAGCAAGCTTTGTTTTAAGGGGACGCATGTATCGACAAATACTTTCTATCCCGTCCTGCTAAATCGCCTGAGTTTATGTTGTATGTTTTACTCGATCATTACAATAACAGTTAATATGGTTTGTCTTACAAGGTGACGCGGGTTCTGGTAAATATACTCTGAATTCCATATTGGCAAATAGTGTATAGTTTGTTATAAATACAGTTGTTATGACGCTGGTATTGGTAAATTTACACCTCATACAAACAACAATTCAATGATATCCCATGCAAAAACCGTTTTCCCATTAGGTGTCGTTACTAAAAGCATCATAACTTTAAAAGTATCCAGTCAATTGTTATAAATGAGGTGTCATATTGTTGAGAGGTAATTTGCTCGTCTGATGTATGTCACAGTACGTTAATTCTAGTTACTAATTTTAAATAAGCTAACATTAAATCATCTGGTCCGGAACTTTATTTGTGTTAGGTGTACTCTTTGTCCCGCAAAACCACTAAATTCAAATGCTATACTCTATTTGGCTTCCTCTAGACAGTGACGTAACTTAACAGGCGCAGTTTTTATGCACGCGTATGTATCTTCCGCCTTTCAACGCCCGTGTGTATACGCCAGCGCCATGAGTAGGCGCACGCGTTATGTGCTGCAAGTGGTAGTATCCGCGGTTACGTCACTGTCTCGTGATGGCCAAATAGACTATAGTATAGTTCGAATGAGTTGATATTATACACAAATCCATTTTTATGCATTCCTACATCTCACTGACAGTAATGACAGGGGCTATGCCATTTAAAAAAAAGAATACTGGGCGGGAATTATAAACTGAATTTGGTAACCCGTGTTATAGATTGAATGAAATGGGTAGACATCAAAATATAACACACTACAAAATCGGCTTGTCGGAATCGTCTATACTCACTCGATAATAATAATTAAAAAAAATAAAAATAATAGTGAACATATATAAAGCGCGCAAATCTCTAAGACGCTCATGAAGAGTAACAAAACCAGCAGGAAACAAGATAAGGATCAAGAGGGCAAAAAAATAATAACCAACATAAATACAGACATATATGGTTTATTTTACAAGACGACGTAGGTACCGATAAATGTACTCTTTATTTCTATTTGACTAATAATGTATGGTCTGTTATACAGTTTGATGCTGGCATTTGTAAATATTGATATATTTGATCATCAGAATAAGAAGTTTGTGATAAAATGTGACACGGGTAAAGGATTTTATTTGGTTAAAATTGGTTGAGGAAATCCCATTTTAAGCCCAATTAGATAAAAGTGTACATTATAAAAACCGAACAAGATTTGTGATATTTCTCTAATAAAGCTATTTTGTATTTCACTATGTAATAACATACACTTTAATCCGATCATCACAAAAGCCCAATTTTATCTTTGCTCTGCTGAATTCACGAAATAATAACATTGTTTTGTCATTATTTTGCATTTATTGTATGAAAATAATATCTGAGCAAGTTTATTTTGTTTTATTAAATTGATTCTAATGCATATATCCACTTATTTATAAATATCATGCGTCATTGAGTATAATACTCATTATTTTGTTCGGTTTCAAAAATCAGTAACTTTATCAAAACAATCATAACTGGATAACAGTACTATGGGATGTAGTGATTCCTTTTGCTGAAAACAGAAAATGAATGCAGCTATTGATTCAAGCATTGGTTGCCTTCATATTATGGTAAGAAATTATATTAAATATCTATTTTTAATTTGGGTACAGTTTGTTTGTTTTTACTCACCCTGTACATACGATATATAGAGCATCATTACAAGTGGGCGACTATTGTGATACATACGGTTGAAAGTGTCTGGTGGCATAGTGCATTCATTGATGTCTGTTATTCCGGAGGGTCTGACATTTCAACATACAATGTGCGATATTCTATTTATATCATATCCATTTAGGATAGGCTTTTGGTGTAAGTATCCGCGCATGAATAGTTCACGGATTTAGCTATTTTTGGCATCCTTTTAGTTTTCATCTTAGTCCAGTTTCGGCCGATTGTCATATCACACATCGCAAAATGTCAGTTGGATGCATATAGACACTTTACACGGATATAACGTTTACTTTCTTTCCCAGGTCTCTGTTACATGAATATTATATTGTGTAGCGGTAGCGTATCTTGCATCATGCCCAGTTGATTCATTTCACGTTTGATAATAGTATAGTAGCATCTGTACCATTTTGTAATTATGAGCAAAATGTTGAGAATGTCATCCGATATATTCAAACTTGATTAATTAGTATTGAGATGAAAAAACAGAGATTTGTGAGAATTGTTATGTTTTGTTGGAGGTACAACATTCATGGAAATTATTGCCACTTACTTGGCTTGTTGATGAAGTTTGGTTTCAATAAATCCGGGACTAAATTTAAATACGTTTGATGTATGTTTGACATTACATTCTTATTGCTTTTGACTGAATAACTTGATACTATACTATGTTCAATGGGCATATTACAATGGAAATTAACCAAACTATGTGCTTAACTGTGAAATAAGAAGACAATAATTCAAATAGCCATTCAAGAACATTACATTCTATTTCTCATTGAAACATTTGCCTCCAGATGTATTTAATTGAAATTGAACCCTCTAGCCATGTTACGAAAATATAACAGTTGGGAATATTCATACGAAAACAACTCAATGTGACCATGTCACACTCACTATATGTTTTCAATGGTTGCTGTAAATTCAAATTCGCTGACATGTCGCTCAATCTCCCATGCCTGTTTTGGCTGACAAACAGGCCAGTTATTTGTATGTGTATCAACAACCTAAACATTGTCTAACTTTTCCTCTCTTCTATATACCTCTCAAGATTCGAATGTCATTTCCTTCAGTTCTTTTTGTAGTTCAGTAGCTATTTATGAATACCCAATTTGATAATAGCGTTTATGATACTTTCTTCTGCGGACGTTAGCAACATTTCTTTTTGATTGTTCATGATGTATAGTATTTTTCGTTTCATTTATAAATTTTCGCTCAGAATACCACGGGACAATTTAATTACGGAAGAAAAAAATCAAACATCGTATATGTATATTACTCCATGATTATTACAGTACTCTACCTGTATGGTATCTTATTGTCTGCAATGGTGTTCAAGCACGTGTTATTTTGATGGCAGTGTAATGTAACTTAATTTCGGCAGTACTCCATATATGCATTTTAAAAGATTGATATGATGTCCATGATCGTCGAAAAGGATGAGCATCTAAATCAACTTAATAGGATAAATCAAATTGCAATATCGTTCGAGAAGATAGCCGGAAGTTAAGACTTTCCCTGGAGAAATCTGGCCCAAGGGCAGCATTAAATGATGAGCGCATACTGTGATAAGACGATTATATTACTTTAAATGACAATGATTAAGATGGTGCAAACTGTTGTCGTGAAAACATGCGTCAGAGAGATTTATAGAGTTAAGATAAACATGCTATATGTTCCTGCATAATAAATGTGCATCATTGAAATTCTGACATTACATTTACTTGCTTATGGTTATGACTGTGTGTTATTTTGCAAATGACGTTAAGAGTGATTTGTGTAAAATGTTGATCTTAAAACTGATGATTTAATTAGTGATAAGAATCTTTTTAATCTATTGAATACCATTGACTTGTTTACAAATGTTCCTATTGTTTTCCTACTACAATTATTAGCCTATTTATCTATCAAAGTGACGTAACTACGTCATTTACTAATGGACCTACGGCACATATTCTCCTGACCACAGTCCGACATACGCGGGCGCACTTCGATCAGCTGCGCGCGCCATGCTTTAAAACTCACAAAATGCCGCTAACAAATCGAGCTTATTGCGCACCATGAATGCCCGTTGCACCGTTTTTGAGGTGAGGTTGACCTCGCGTATGTGACGCGCGTCCATTACAGCACATAAACGTGCGCGACTATTAGTGGCGCTGGCGTATACACACACGCGTAGAAAGACGGACGATGCATACGCGTAGGTAAATGATGTGCCTGTAAAGTTACGTCACTGTCCAGAGGAAGACAAATAGAGTATAGTACACAATCTGAATTCATTTCAAATTAAATTTGTCTTCTCTTTGATATAATATTATTAATAGTCCATATAACTATCAATACTAAGAGGCCTGGTATGAGGTTTAAATTGCCACAACATAATGAATAGAATATAGGTTAAGAGTTTAACGGGTTCGCCGTCAGACAAGTTAAACTCTTAACCTATGAATACTCGTCATTAATCTCATAATATAATTAATATAATGTCTGTTTGCTGTCGAAGTGTGACGTCAAAATTAATCATGTTGTTGCTAGGCCACCCGGCTCACGTTAATTGTGTTCTGAACCACGATTAAAATGATCGCTACACAATCTCAATGGGTTCATAACAAGTGAGATATAGAAATATGATATCATATCCGGTATTTGTCTAAAATTATTTCTTACATTTACAACGTGAGGTGTCTTCTGTTCACCGTTAAATTTATTAATCACTGTATATCTTATTTGCACGTGTTTTCTAAGCACGTGTTTGCTACACGAAAACTCGTATTACCGTATCGTTTAATATCACGATTTGTATACATTTCTTTATAAAAATGGGTCAAATATATATTTGTTTTGAAGGTGACAGGTCTACCTCAGACTATGTTGTGTTATCGGAGCAAGTAGAATTTCTATTAATAAATTAATGTTTATTTTGCATTTTCTTTGAACATGATTATCATACAATGTACAACGGAAGTTCAGTTAATATTTGAATAGACGTTATGATAAGAAACGTATAAACTGAGGTAATATCGAAATGTATTCATGAGAATAGTTTAAGGATTGGTAAAAACGAGCTCGGTTTGTTTTGAGGAAGAAGCTTAAGCAAGAAAGAAGTGAAAATTACGGGTCATGAAAAAGTTCTGATATTTTATAAATAACCCAGTATTTAATTAATATTCTAATTTTTTTCACTATTGATACTTGATGCGACAAAACTGTTTTAGTAAATTTGTAATTTCGCAAATAACTTTCGTTACTTTCGGTACACGTTGATAACGTATATTTTGTTTCTAAGCCTACTGTATTGATTTGATATACCAAAATAACGCCGAAAACAACTTTTTAAACCGAACTTGAATGTTCTAGTTACCGCAGATCACTCCCAATGGAAACGATAACACCATTAAATATCTCCCGGGCTTAATGTGATTTGAATATCGTTTCGAATGTGATTTTTTCTCTTTATAATGATAGAGCAACTCGTTCACTTCGAATAATTGTTTTACATAATGATGATGAGTCCAAAAATGAAAATGATTTTGATCATGGGTTGAATAATGTTCCACGGGAATGTTCCTTACTTCCACGAAATAGATTGGCGTGGTATAGGATACATACATTATGTTTCAGAAATGACAGGAAATGTTATGCTTTGCAAATATTTAGATCATAATTGAAATTCAGATGAATGACAAATAATACGCCTGTAATAAACATATGAAGTTAATCCATCATATCTGATGGCATATATTTCAACGTGCGAAATCAACAATGATTAACATGGTAATGTATTATTTCAAATTGAAAGGTGTTGTATATTCATATGCAGCGATGGAAATACCCACATGACTTTCCACCCAGGGTAGACAGTCCCGGGGCAGGCAGTCCCTGGGTGTACCAAACCTGGGTGTACCAACCCTGGGTGGACCAACCCTGGGTGTACAAACCCTGGGTGTACCAACCCTGGGTGTACCAACTCTGGGTGGACCAACTCTGGGTGGACTACAATAGAGCGCCCTCACGGAATAAACCGCAAACTACATTGATTATAAATTGTATGTTAAAACACTCAGGGGGTTGGTGGTCGGGGAGGTAAGAGGTAAAACAAGGACGGATCATTCTAGAACAACTTACTGTTTCACTTGTTGTTGTTGTTGCTGTCGTAAACGAAATAGCGCTTTATAAAACTCATATGTATATATGAATTATATTTATGTATCATATATGTATACAAATAGATGGTGTCAATACAGTAAACACCCAGACTGTTGTGTTTTTATATCGTGTAATACTAAAAAAAACCAGAGAAACGTTTTGCATGAAGAAATTCTTAAATCGCGTACGTCAAGGTACCTAATCAATCTTGCCCCAAAGATAATTATTGATTTAGTCCAATGAATTATTCAATGGAAAATCAACGTTTCATCAATTTAATAATAACTTCAGCGTTTTCCTAAATCTTACAATTTTTGAAGGGAATAGTTCTTCTGTTTCAATCAAACAGTTAATTGTATATCTTTCGATGCTTCCACCAAACGATGTTTTACTAGAACCCTCATATTACGATTAACTTCAATTTCATCATTTGAAATTAAGCTAAGAACACTGTGCTATGGCTGGGAGAGATGCTCTAAAGTCTCGATGTCGCTCATGCATAAATAATCACACAATTCGATTAACCCTAACCCTACCATATACCACAAAATACCACGACTGCGCAAGTTGGTACCACCTGGCGTTGAAGTATTTCGATGAAAAAATGGACCCAGCCCACATACTTGGCGCAGTATATACTGCGCCAAGTAGCCTTGACACCCGTGGTGTAGTAGGGAATCGCAAGCCGCTGGTGCTGGAGGTCCGTGGTTCAAATCCCGGGGGATCGGGGGGATATTTTGATCAATTTTTCACGGTGAAAACGAAATTCTGAAAAAAGTAAGGGGTAGAGTTAGGGTTATTTAATATAAGAAAATTTGAACAAATTATAATTAATGCCGATACATCTATGAATAATATTAAGCTTATAAGTCTTGCATGAGAAAGCAACGTGAGTGAATGTGTCGCATAATTTGAGTATTTCTCATGACTTTTGTGATATTCAGTGTAAGTTTGCATATATATTAAAACGTACAAGTAAGGTAATTAAGGTAAATGATTATATATTATTATAACCATGTTGAACTAATCCTTCTCTGTTTAGTGTCTACTGATAAACAAGTTCAGTAGCAAATGCAATAAGGAATTGACTTCACGTCTTTACATTGTCATACTTTTAATAACCTACCATGTGATATAGCAAGGAATATTGTCAGACCAAGACTTGCTTGCTTATAAGAACAACAGAGATATCCATAGCATAACATGAGTACAAAAACCTGATAATGGTAAAAATAATTTTACTTTCGTGGTGTTGCCATGGTTATTTGAAGATGCTCGGGTCACCCAAGTAATTAATATTGTTGCTGAATTGCACTAGCGAGTATGCTATCCGCCCTTTCTAAGTGTGCATCCACACAATATAAAGGTTCAGCAAAAGAAAGTATACCACTTTGTTTATGTCATTTTGAGTAACATTCAATTATTTTTGACCAAACAGGCTAGATAGGCATTTAGATGAATCTTTTAGGCATAATTTGATACCAAATTTGCTCCCTAACAACAAAGATAAACCATGATTAGCACCATTTAAAGAAAATTGGTCAATTTTCAAAAGTCACATTCTCAACGCAATGCTGTGCGTGGCACTTTGAATGGCCGGGAATTAAATGGATATTGATCACACGTTGGGTTGTGCCTGAGCGAGCGGGCTATTTGATTATGAACAGGTAACATGTTTGTTTACACGGTCGGTCCATACGGACACACGCTTGGGTCCTGAAGGGACCATGCTCAAGCAAAATGCTCGGGCCAGGCTTAAAAAGCCTATATAAGCATGCTGGCTGAATGAAATAAAAGTTAGAAAAGATGGAAGAAAAGAATGAAGTAAAAAGAGCCACTTCATGTGGTCTTTTCTTCCCGCGTATGTGTATTGGAAATGTGACTTTTGAAAATTGACTAATTTTCTTTAAATGGTGCTAATCATGGTTTAATGGATAGCACGCAGGGTTCATGATACAAAGGTTGTGAGTTCTAGCCCCGCTATAGCCAAGCAACATGTTTGTATCCCTGGGCAAGGTACTTACATGTAGTCTCTTGAATTGCCTCGTCGACCCAAGCGAGATTGGGGAGCTGTTAAAAAGGGTGATATTACAATCTAAGTGCTGATATGGATGTGCGCCTAGCCGGCAGCCTACGATAGATGAAAGTGAAATGATTGTGACGATTTCCTAACGAAAGCGTAATAATATGGGCTCCAGCGCCATGAGCGTCGCTTGCGGCGGATACCGGCGCTTTATAAATATCCACTATTATTATTATGCTGAAAGCAACCTTTTATCGATAATGGTAAGTTTCACAGAAACAATCATTACAGCACGTTTTCAAATTCGCATAATGCGTTTATAAAAACTTTCAAAAATCGTGTTATTTCTATTATGACAATGTGTTCCTAAAATGTAAGTGGAAACATCCCGCACTCAGCGTATGATACAACTTTGTGTCTCATATGTGACGGATAATTGTCGCACTTAAGATCCCCTATGAGGTAACCAGATATCCTTGGATAGACATGTGCCCGGCGCTCACGATTTGTTTTTCAAACAGTTGAATTCGTTATTGTATTATATTATGATTATGGTTACCTAATCAAAATGCCAACTATAATACGGTAGTAAACTTATATAACGTCCTATCGTTTACACTATTTTTTAACATGCTTAAAGGAAAAAAACAAAAGAATTTGGCATTTTGTGTGGATTATTTGAATCTTATATCGGAAATTATGACTACCTATACGCGATTTCTACTAGATTCATAATGTTACGATACATTAAACATGTTAAAAGGAGGTGTGTTGAAGTGGCATTTTTGTACCTAATTACGCTAAAGTATTTTAACCGGCGATCCAGTGGTGCTGATTGATAGATATAACGGGAAGTATATTCATTTTCAAAAATTGGCGCCATAAAATTAATCATTTTTTGTCATTGAAATAACATGATTTGGAATTTGACAACATAATTATGAGAATGATGTGACTTGTAACATATGATACAAGTCATCTATAATTAAATGAAGTAAAACACGTTATAAAAATTAAAACGGCACACGAATCTTACAATATATTTGTATATTTTACAAAAACGACCAAATATATTATTATATTTGCTTGGTTACGAAGTTTAACATGATGAAATGATAACGGTAACAATGGTTGCCGCATGATTCCACTTTTTTCTTCTTCAAATACTTTTGATATATTATTTACTCATGCGTCTTTGAATAACATTGAACCAATTTTACTTCAATTAGCTGGACTGTAAACTAACATTCCCGCAACCTTCTCGGTGATTAGATTAACAATCACCCACGCATCCTCCGCCTCTTTCTGAAATGAGTTCTCACATCCTACAGTTTTAATGCTTCTCGTCAGGGTTTCAACTTGAATTGAAGACCAATGTTATTGTCCTTCGTGTTGAGCACCCAATCCAAGACATTTCGTATCCTTGGCACCAAACCGTTGCCCAGATACGGCGATGACATCCACCCACGCTGATGACGTCACAAGATGACTGCATCACATGGGTATACGGCACCTAGGTTTTTTGTTTTAATAATGGAATCACCCAGTCTCGCTCGTATTACGTAAAGCAACCCATAGATTGAGCCATCCTGCACACACAATAAGGTCCTTCTACCGCAAGACGTGGGAGTAATAATACAGAGATGAAACGGATCTGTGTGGATGGTATTTCCATGGAATTGTTCAGTTGCATTTTCCCGCTCAAAGCAGGCAACCACTGTTGTTGCGGTTTGTAATTTACTCAGGTAGTTTATTGCGATACCATCCACCATCATTATTTGGCATGGGAATTTCATCAGTGCGCTAGCACAACAGGAATACAACGGCAATATCCTACAGGTGTCGCACACTGCAGTGATTGACAGACATTGATTTGTGAATTGTTTAACGGCAATATATCTGCTCAATGTGTGTAGTGATGTGTATTTGAATCGCTGGTAGGTTAATGCATAATCTCGCGGGGTAGAAATAGGTGAAATTACGACTGATGCTTATGATGAATCGATTTGTACAAAATACAGGTGTAAATATAGTGCAAAATCAATACTTATACGTATTATGTTGCGCGTTTGTTTCTAAAAGGTAATGTATCGTCATGTATGCAATTATTTATTAACAGTGTTTATATCGACTCTTGAATTTTAATATTTGTTTTCAATATTACTCAATTTAATAAAACATCATATCAAGATAGTTCAATTTATACACGTATTTTTGTAAATAAAGGTACTGTTAACATTTAGAAGTATACTTTTGATAAGGGGATTGTATGATAAGACATGAAGACGATGCGCATTTAATAACAATTTATTTTAGTTTCTAGGTTTTTCAAATAATGTTTAACTTTTCAAAAATTCGTAGTTGAAATGTATATGTTGATTACCAAGTTAGAGAAATTTAGTTTGAAAATATCCCTTTAAATCCCGTCAACCGAATCTTGTCTCAGTGGCATAGTGGTTATTGTGGGTGTTTTACTATGTGACATTAAAGGTCAGCCATACATTATTGTTAGAGGATGGGTAATTTCTGATTTAAAAGTATATTCTTGTGGTTTAGTTCGCTTAGTTAATATTAAAGTAACAGTAAAAGAGTAAGGAAAATATATAAAACTTACCTTATATTACTACCATTTACGTATAACAACCCTACAAGTATAAAAACACGAACATGCTAACAGATGCGAAATCATCCCTTTCAAATATCTAAACCAGTCATGAAATCGCCATCTTGCATCGCATTACAGTATACAACTAATTACTAATCTTACTTTTAATTTATTAATGTTTGCATTGTCAAAGTACTTCGTTTGTATCGACCACCCTCCATATCCATTCCAAGTCTATTCCATGCATCATCAGACCATTGTATTGTTTATGTTTAACCCGTTTTTCTTTTAAAGATGAACACAATATATTTTGTAGTAACCAAATCTCGCTTGATTCCTTTTCAATCCTATAAAAACCTTCCCCATTATAATATTATGTTTCCGTTATATTTCATTTCATTTCAGACGTACAAACCCAACCACTTTGACAAGCGTATACGCTTTCTCGCTAATGACGTGCGATCACTACTTCAATTGAGCCGCAATAAAGTCAATCATACGTCTTCAATAAACGACCAAAAATACCGCGGCTCGGTGTGGTCACGTTTTTAAGGCATATAAAGGAGAGACTAATCAGGTTTAAGACGTAAAAAGGAAAAACTATCCGGGATATAATGCCAACTTTCTTCTAAGATCTCTTGTGGATACTGAGGTCTTTTCTGTTCGTCCATTGATAGCTCACGAAGTCTCCTGAGGAAATCAGTATCTTCGTAAATGGCACGTTAAATAGCCTTACAATATCAAAGTGATGGAAAAACAACTCTAAAAAACCCGCGTCTTTTTTTTCTTGTCTTCTGAGGGGAACGTTCAACTATAACCCCAACGCATGGATCCAGATAATAGTGCGAACGGGGTGAGTATCATAATACGGGCTATCTTAATTAACTTGTATAAATGTGGCAAGCATAAACACACAAGAAATCACTTTGCTCTGTCTATTGAACTAATAATATACCACTAAGAAAACAATAGAGACGTTCTCTTAAAAGAGAGAGTGGTATTTTCAAATTGCTTTAGACACAGACCAAATCAATTCTAACCACGTGTAACCTAATGCCAACGGCGAGGTTCTACGTGATAGGGCGCTTTATTTTCCTGCCTTTGAAAGAAACAGTTGAACTTACACATTTACATTGGGTAAACATTTAAAAGTTCAGTTTGTCCAACCGAATGAAATGCTTGAAAAGTAAGAATAATACATTATTTAATGATGTAACGCAAGGTTTCGTGGTAATTGGGTAGAATATAATTAATGCATGCTCTCTACATCTTGAAAAAAAAGTTGAGTTTGTCCAACCTAAATAAAATTCTTGAAAAGTAAGAATAGTACATGTTTTTACGTTATTTAATGATGTATACGTGGTAATTGGGTAGAATATAAGAGTCTAGACAATGGTTTTGTCTGTTTCCATTGTTGTTTGTGTTTCATTTTTAACATGAGTAGTTGGCATTTGGCACAGTAAAAGATGTCTCTGCCACCAGTTATTAATGTATAAGTCTGCCCCATTTGTAATTAGTCTGAATTTAGATTCTTCACATTCAACATTTTACTCCCAAAGTCATTGCTACAGTCTAGAGTATAAAGGTTGTGTTCACTCTGGAAGCAAGAATGATGAGTTCAAAACAACGCCTAAATTCTCATATACACGTCAATTAGTAAGGCTGGAATTGAAGGAAATTGAAGTTTATACTTTGCTAGTATCAACATCTTATTCAAACATTTTACCATGCAAATTGGCATAAACCACATTGATGGTTATACTCTATTTGGCTTCCTCTGGACAGTGACGTAACTAAATAGGCGCCGCTTTTACGCATGCGTATGTATCTTGCGCCTTTCAACGCTCGTGTGTATACGCCAGCGCCGCGAGTAGACGCGCGCGTTAAGTGCTGCAATTAGTAGAATACGCGGTTATGTCACTGTCTCGTGAAGGCCAAATAGACTATTATAGTAACTAATACGAGGGGCATTCAATAAATACCTGCAACCATTATAAATCTCTGAACCGTGACACGTGTCAGTAAAATAATCTTCTGATACTTAAACTGTAAGTCTTACTCTTTTCTCACAGAAAATTTCAAACACGTAGACCATTTTTATCATAACATTTCAGCACTTTAAATACCGTGATCTCAAAGCACTGGCTATGGAATTAAATGTTACAATGGCGGGAAATTTGAAAGACAAGTTTATGACATGCATTAAGATACGTGCGTTTACGGTGTTAATATTGGCGCTTGGTTTATAATGCTGATTCTTGTCAATTTTCAGTGACCATGATGTTTATAGTACTGAAATTACATGATAAAAAGGACCCACATGTTTGAAATTTTTCGTGAGAAATTTGTAAGACTTACAGTTTAAGTATCGTAAGTTTATTTTATTGGCCCATGTCACGGTTCAGAGATTTTCAATGGTTGCAGGTATTTATTGAATGCCCCTCGTAGGCCCGATGGGATTTACCTTGAGTGCTTTTTGTAAAACTTAACAGAAAACACAGTTAATGGTCTTGTGTGTGCGGTATGCCCAATCATTTCGGACCATGATAATCGTAATTTTAGCTGAAGCACAACCCGACAATCATGACTACGTTTTAATATCTGCTGGGGATGGGCTACACTGTATTGTCATGAAACGAGCAAAACTAGCGATGATTGCTGTGATTATAGCATTGTAGCTTAAATGACCAGGATAGATTATTTACGATAAGCGAAACTCTAATTTTGAGTTAAATATCCCTTTAAAGGGCACCGAGAGATACGTATGGGAGTGCGCCCTCAAATTGTTTTTGGAAATCAGTTTATTTGCACTTACATAATACTTAGGCATATATTAACTACAATCTGAAACCGTTTACCTTAATTCGCCGTCTATCATGTAATATTTCACGATTTGGTCATTTCGATGTAGATCACATCGAAATTATCATCATCACTCACCACATAACTTGCTTCGACCAAATTTCAATCTAGCGCCATTATTCAACCGTTTTTCCATAAATCATTACTCTTCAAGGTTCCTACGTACATGTACCTTATCTATTGAAACAATTCCTTTTTTTTTCAAATTTCATTTTTTTTCTCTGCAATCTCTCAATGCCCCTTTAAAGCATCAGACTCTGGCATTGCATCGATGGTAGAAGGAAAGGTCAACATTTTTATGCAGTTTGCAGTTAAACATTCGAGCAATTTCACTTATCTTTGTGGTGGTTTTAGCGGAGGGAGTGTATATTTAGGTGATAGTTGAGCGAAACCTGTGTAACATCTGCAAATCTGTCCACAGTTAAACGTAGCTATGTATATTTATCACCTTCAAGTTATGACAAATAATGGAATGAATTAAATCTTGATATTCATGTGTTATTACTGCAAAACTGGAACTCAGAGAAGCACTTTAATTTCCAGCGCTTGTTGTTCGCCGATATGAATTGTATGCATTTTGTTATTCTCTAAAAATAACCAAATAGGCACGTAATTTATTAAGTCCATCGCATCGAAAGAGACTAAGAAATCTCAGTAGAAGGACTAGAGGGATTTTGATTTGTCCACAGAGAGTCTACAATGGTGATAAGGATTCATATGCATTTATTTGAACTAAGTATGCAACTGTGTATACTGTATTTGATGAGCAGTGTCACTGAACTGTCACAGTCCTGCTATTAAACTATGTCCCAAAGTTAAGGTTCAATGTTATTTCAGTCATAATGAAACCTAAGATGATGACATATCACCAATGATTGTGTGACTCAGTATTATGCTCCAATTGCCTGCTGTCTCAAATGCCATTTAAAACCTATAAAGAGTTTTATAATCTGAGTATGAGACAAGATCACAAAATCTTCAATACTTGCATAATTGATGCGTGTGTACCCCAGTGGCTGTTGAGTTAACTGTCGTATTGCTGATGTTCAAGCGTGGAGCGCGTTGTTAAGGTTTAATTTACCATTAACGTAGCAGGATTGTTGAACGAAGGAACAACAACGAAGATTGATGGGGAATTCAAGGAGAGCAATTGTGGAACGACAAAAGTGCTTTTTAAATTTGATAAATAAGTTAAAGAAAATATGTGGAAGTTAAGCTACATTACCTTTTCGATATGCTTTATAAAGGTCTTGTGGAAACGTGGAAGGGAGCTGAAGATATCCTAGATATCTTTATTTTAATTAAGACTGTTTAAAATTCGTTTACGAATGGTAGCCACGATCTCTATGATCTCTGAAAAATACTTCATGTAAATTTGCCTCATAATAAAACAGATTTGGGTTCAAATGGATTTTGTTCAATCATTCAGAAACTCGGTGAAAGGTATGAAGCTTTTTATGTTCAAAAATGTGTTTTGGTGAACAATACTGAAACGATTTTATTTTTAATAATTTTGTTCCAGTATCATTTTATATATGCCAGTATCGAGTGATACTGGAATATTGACTTTGTACCAGTATCTAACGAACGATACTGGTGTTCCAGTATTGGACCATACTAGAACATGAGATGGGGAGCACCAAAGATCGTTTTTTATAAAATTTGTTTTTTGTTTGTTTTTATTTGATTTTTAAATTTTTTTCTGCAAAAAGAAAAGAAGTCAGGGTCGGGCGGGTTACGCAAATACAACAACAAATATTTGGGCCCAAGAAGGCTTCGTTTCACTCTGGCAGGTTTTCTGACTCACTGCTGAAATGATCGAAATAATTTAGATAGACTTTCCAATTAACCAAAAAAGAAAGAAAGACACCCACAAAGAAAGACACCCACAGGTATCATCATCTTGGCCGAGTTTGAATAGAATTCATTTCTTTTGCGATTACTACAGTACATCTATTCACATTTGTAATGCTTAAGCGTATTTCTCTAACGGTATTTTTTCATTTAACTGAGAAAGCGAAAGGAAATGTACAAAATAATGTTCGCATTCTTTGAAAATTATTAATATATTGATTCAAAATCAGGTCTTTAGTACAGTACATGCGATTGAGTACCGTCCGTTAGTGTTTTTCAATCCGTCATTTAAAATCCAAGATTGAAATGAAATTCTTGAAAAGTAAGAAACATACATTATGTTTACATTATTTAATGATGTAACGCAAGGTTTCGTGGTAATTGGGTAGAATATAATGTATGCATGCTCTCTACATTTTGTTGAAAAAAAATTGAGTTTGTCCGACCTAATAAAATTCTTGAAAAGTAAGAATAGTAGGCCTACATGTTTTTACGTTATTAAATGATGTACGTAAAGATTTCGCGGTATTGGGTAGAATATAATTTACGCATGCATTCTGCTTGCTGTTAAGAGTTATATAACGTCTAGACAATTATTTTGTCTGTTTCCATTTTTCATTGTGCATCATTTTTAAAATGAGTAGTTGGCACTTGGCACAGTAAAAGTGTTAATAGGTAATTCAATGTTAAAATGATGTCTCTGCCACCAGTTATAAGTGTTTAAGTCTTCCCCATTTGTAATTAGACTGAATTTAGATTCTTCACATTCAACATTTTACTCCAATGTCATTGTTACAGTCTAGAGTATAAAGGTTGTGTTCACACTGGAAGCAAGAACGATGAGTTCAAAACTACGCCTAAATTCTCACATACACGTCAACTAGTAAGACTGAAATTGAAGGGAATAGAAGTTTATACTTTGCTAGTATCAACATCTTCTTCTGATAGCACACATTTTAAAATGCGAATTGGAATAAACCACATTGATGGCTAGATGGTAACTAATAGGTCCTATGGGATTTACCATGAGTGCTTTTTGTAAAACTTAACAGAAAACACAGTTAATGGTTTTGTGTATGCCCATCATTTTCGGAGCATGATAATCGTAATTAAAGGTGAAGCACAACCCGGCATTTATGACGTTTTAAAGAGTGCGCCTTCAAATTGTTTTTGGAAATCAGTTTGTTTGCACCTACATAATACTTATTAACTACCATCTGAAACCGTTTACCTTAATTCACCGTCTATCATGTAACATTTCACGATTGGGTCATTTCGATGTAGATCACATCGAAATTATCAGCATCACTCACCACATAACTTGCTTCAACCAAATTTCAATCTAGCGCCATTATTCAACCGTTTTTCCATAAAACATTACACTTCAGGGTTCCTACGTACCTTATCTATTGAAACATTTCATTTTTTCCAAATTTCATTTTTCTCGGCAATCTCTCAATGCCCCTTTGAAGCATTAGACGTTTTAATGGTATGTGTAAGACACTGTTCCATCATCTCGCATTGCATCGATAATAGAAGGAAAGGTCAACATTTGTATGCAGTTTGCAGTTAAACATTCGAGCATTTTCACTTATCTTTGTGGTGATTTTAGCGGAGGGAGTGTATATTTAGGTGACAGGTGAGCGAAACCTGTGTAACAACTGCAAATCTGTTTACATTTAAACTTAGCTATGTATATTTATCATCTTCAAGTTATGACAAATAATGGAATTAATTAAATCTTGATGTTGTGTTATTACTGCAAAACTGGAACTCAGAGAAGCACTTTAATTTTCTAGCGCTTGTTGTTCGCCGATGTAAATTGTAGGCATTTTGTTATTCTTTAAAAATAACAAAATAGTAATTTATCAAGTCCATCGCATCGAAAGAGAGTAAGAAATCTTGACTAGAGAGATTTTGATTTGTCCACAGAGAGTCCACAATGGTGATAAGGATTCATATGCATTTATTTGAACTAAGTATGCAACTGTGTATACTGTATTTGATGAGCAGTGTCACTGAATTGTCACAGTCCTGCTATTAACCTATGTCCCAAAGTTAAGGTTCAATGTTATTTCAGTCATAATGAAACCTAAGATGATGACATATCACCAATGACTGTGTGGCTCAATAGTATGCTCCAATTGCCTGCTGTCTCAAATGCCATTTAAAACCTGTAAAGAGTTTTATAATCTGAGTATGACACAAGATCACTGCTCTTCAATAGATGCATAATTGATGCGTGTGTACCCAATTGGCTGTTGAGTTAAATATCGCATTGCTGATGTTCAAGCGTGGAGCGCGTTGTTAAGGTTTAATTTACCATTAACGTAGCAGGATTGTTGAACGAAGGAACAACAACGAAGATAGAAGGGGAATTCAAGGAAAGCAATTGTGGAACGACAAAAGTGCTTTTTAAATTGATAAATAAGTTAAGAAAATATGTGGAAGTTAAGCTACATTACCTTTTTGATATGCTTTATAAAGGGCAAGTGGACACGCGGAAGGGAGCTGAAGATATCCTAGATATCATTGTTTTAATTAAGACTGTTAAAATTCGTTTATGAATGGTAGCCACGATCTCTATGATCTCTGAAAAATACTTCATGTAAATGTGCCTCATAATAAGGCGGGTTTGCGTTCAAGTGGATGTTGTTCAATCATTCATAAATCGGGTGAAAGGTATGAAGGTTTTATGTTCAAAAATGTATTTTGGTGAACAATACTGAAACGATTTTATTGTTCACAATTTTGTTCTAATCAGTATCATTTTATATGTGCCAGTATCGAGTGATACTGGAATATTGACTTTGTACCAGTATCTAACGAACGCGATACTGGTGTTCCAGTATTAGACGATACTAGAACATGAGATGGGGAGCACCAAAGATCGGTTTTTTATCTGTGTTTTGTTTGTTTTATTTGATATTTAAATTTTCTTCTGCAAAAAGAAAAGAAGTCAGGGTCGTGGGTAAATAAGGGTCGGGCGGATTACGCCAATACAACAACAAATGTTTGGGCCCAAGATGGCTTCGTTTTACTATGGCAGGTTTTCTGACTCACTGCTGAAATGATCGAAATAATTTAGGTAGACTTTTCAAGCAACCAAAAAAGAAAGCCACCCACAGGTATCATCATCTTGGCCGAGTTTTAATAGATTTCATTTCTTTTGTGATTACTACAGTAAATCTATTCACATTTGTAATGCTTAAGCGTATTTCTCTAAAGGTATTTTTTCATTTAACTGAGAAAGCAGAAAGGAAATGTAAAAAATATTGTTCGCATTCTTTGAAAATTATTAATATATTGATTCAAAATCAGGTCTCAAGTACAGTACATGCGATTGAGTACCGTCCGTGTTTTTCAATCCGTCATTTAAAATCCAAGATTGAAATGAAATTCTTGAAAAGTAAGAATGATACATTATGTTTACATTATTTGATGATGTAACGCAAGGTTTCGTGGTAATTGGGTGGAATATAATGCTCTCGACATTATGTTGAAAAAAAGTTGAGTGTGTCAGACCTAAAAACATTCTTGAAAAGTAAGAATAGTACATGTTTTTACGTTATTTAATGATGTAATGTAAAGATTTCGTGGTATTGGGTAGAATATAATTTACGCATGCCTTCTGCTTGCTGTTAAGAGTTATATAAAGTCTAGATAATGGTTTTGTATGTTTCCATTGTTCTTTGTGTTTCATTTTTTAACATCAGTAGTTGGCACTTGGCACAGTAAAAGTGTTAATTGGTAAATAAATGTTTAAATGATGTCTCTGCCACCAGTTATAAGTGTTTAAGTCTTCCCCATTTGTAATAAGTCCGAATTTAGATTCTTCACATTCAACATTTTACTCCAATGTCATTGTTACAGTCTAGAGTATAAAGGTTGTGTTCACACTGGAAGCAAGAACGATGAGTTCAAAACTACGCCTAAATTCTCACATACACGTCAACTAGTAAGACTGAAATTGAAGGGAATAGAAGTTTATACTTTGCTAGTATCAACATCTTATTCTGATAGCAAACATTTTAACATGCGAATTGGCATAAACCACATTGATGGCTAGATGGTTACTAATAGGTCCTATGGGATTTACCATGAGTGCTCTTTGTAAAACTTAACAGAAAATACAGTTAATGGTCTTGTGTATGCCCAATCATTTTCGGAGCATGATAATCGTATTTAAAGGTGAAGCACAACCCGGCATTTATGACGTTTTAAAAGAGCGCGCCCTCAAATTGTTTTTGGAAATCAGTTTGTTTGCACCTACATAATACTTAGGCATATCTGAAACCGTTTACATTAATTCACCGTCTATCATGTAACATTTCACGATTGGGTCATTTCGATGTAGATTACCTCGAATTTATCAATATCACTCTCCACATAACTTGCTTCAACCAAATTTCATTCAAGCGCCATTATTCAACCGTTTTTCCATAAAATATACACTTCAGGGTTCCTACGTACCTTCATCATGTTTATCTATTGAAACAATTCCTTTTTTCCACATTTCATTTTTCTCGGCAATCTCTCAATGTCATTTTAAAGCATCAGACGTGTTAATGGTATGTGTAAGACACTGTTCCATCATCTCGCATTGCATCGATAATAGAAGGAAAGGTCAACATTTGTATGCAGTTTACAGTTAAACATTCGAGCATTGTCATTTATCTTTGTGGTGGTTTTAGCGGAGAGGGGTATATTTAGGTGACGGGTGAGCGAAACCTGTGTAATAACTGCAAATCTGTCCACCGTTAAACTTTATCATCTTCAAGTTATGGCAAATAATGGAATGAATTAAATCGTGATGTTGTGTTATTACTGCAAAACTGGAACTCAGAGAAGCACTTTAATTTCCAGCGCTTGTTGTTCGCCGATGTGAATTGTAGGGATTTTGTTATTTATAAAAAATAACAAAATAGGCACGTAATTATTAAGGCCATCGCATCGAAAGAGAGTAAGAAATCTCGACTAGAGGGATTTTGATTTGTCCACAGAGAGTCTACAATGGTGATAAGGATTCATATGCATTTATTTGAACTAAGTATGCAACTGTGTATACTGTATTTGATGAACAGTGTCACTGAACTGTCACAGTCCTGCTATAAACCTATGTCCCAAAGTTAAGGTTCAGTGTTATTTCAGTCATAATAAAACCTAAACATATCATCAATGACTGTGTGACTCAATATTATGCTCCGATTGTTAATCTGAGTATGAGACAAGATCACTGCTCTTCAATAGAGTATGAACGCACCTTAATGCGGATATGACTGCTAAACTGATGCAAATAAGCTTTGCTGGTTTTGGCGTTGCCACGATTTTTTCTTCTTCTTTTTTCTTCTTTTTTTTTTGGGGGGGGGGGGGGGGAGTGGCAGACCTAATTCATTAATCATGAAATGCTAAAGATGAGGCACCTGAAAGGAGCATTATTTGATTATGAAAACCCCCAAACGAACAAACAATATTTGTAATCTTCTTTTTGCAATTAAAAAATCATCATGAATATAAGATGTATCATTCTCAGGTTAATAATCTTTTCTAAAAGTTTTTTGATCAATTTGTATTTAATGTGACTAGAGAATAAACTCACAAAGGATTGAAATTAATACCTGGTTTATGGTTGAAAACGTGATCGTCTGATGCTTTAAAACTAAATTCAAGCGAATGATGACTGACGTCATGGTCGATACAGAGTATCATTTCCCTTGAGTAATTTCGGTATACGGTAATATGAAATTAGTTTTCTATATTATATCGTGATATGTCTAGGGCTCAACTTTCATCCGACAGTCAGGCCTAAATAATTTAAGAGCCGTGTTCCATTTTAAAAATTAAATGGCAACTGCACTTGTTAGTTTTATTTATTTATTTACTTATTTATTTGATTGATGTACTTTGATATGGCAAATTAATGTATAGTTTATTCTATTTTATCCAACTCACTTACTCAAAACTCACGACCACCTTGACATGTTTGTGCCGATGAAGGCGCTATTCCTCTCTGACAATATTCTGTCCAAACACTTTTACAGATATTTCACATGATCAGTTCAAATTTATCATGTCAATTACTCAATTGTCATTCTTACACCGCGACATCGCAAAATACGATCACTTCGATAACATTACCATTATTGAGCGTCATGTATTTTGTATAAAGGCTCAGATGTAATGAAGAATATGATCATGTATGAAGGCATACGCGTAGGCCTAACAGAATGTAATCAATTTACAGAATTGATCAAGTAATCGCAAAACAGAGTGGAATACTATTCAAAGTTGGTCCAAAAGATTATACCTATACAGAAAGTAGTGGGCCTAAATAGAGCTACAAGCCGAGGACGATATATTTTAACCAATTCATTTCTATTTTGGTTAATTGAATAAGTCGTGTGTCCTTTCGATCCACTTATGTTGTTATCTGCATAATGCGTTATTATAATCTAGTTTATCCTCAAAAAAGATGAAAGTAATCGACTGATAATAGGCAAACTATGATAAGTTTTTGTAAGCTGACTGCGTTTTTCGCCATTCCAATGGGATTGACACCCAGTAAATTGGTTTTGCTAAAATGGTCATTATAATCACATCAATTGTAAAAATGTTCCTGAAATATCAATTCTTTAACTCTGTGATAAGCAGTTAATCTTCTCATACCAAAGTGTCAAATGAAAAGACAAATCTGAATACCAGTGACTGGTGATGCAGGACTCAGCATCACCAGTCAACCTTCAAGAAGTTGAGGTACGTGTCAGAGCCTAAAAGTGACATCCCTGCGTCGCAACGGTGCTCCATATCATCATGCTGCAGTAATATTCATGTCTTTAGTAAGTCCCATCGGAATGGCGAAAAACGCGGACAGTTTACAAAACGTGTCGCAGTTTGCTTATTTTTCAGTCGATTACTTTCATTTTTGGGAGGATAAATTAGATAAACAACGCTTCATATAAACAACAACATTTTCATGGTTCAATGCACGCATCAAGGTCAAATGGTCGTTTCAAATCGTGCACAATGTTTTTTGATTCACCCTGTATAAGCTGTGTAATTGTATTATAATTGGTTGTTAGGAATCTTGTGTGACATCATAATCAACTCGGCGAATAGAATAAGAAGAAAAGAGTCCCCAAATATACCTATATTGCTACATTATGCAACAGTTAACCCTACATTGTTTGTTTTAAAGTTGGCACATCACGCTTTGTTTTTGAACAAATAACACTGCATATACTTTCATTGGTGTAATTGTAATAATATTTACACAAATCAACTTTAAATAATGATGTACCATGTCCCCTGATACTAATAGCAACGGCGTATCATGCTTCTTGGGTTTTTCCGAGAATGCAGATGCTCTATTTTATATGTGTCATTTTTGACAGCAGCTCACGGTGCCATGACTACAGGTCGATGTCATAGAACTGAATATTTAATGCGTGATATGCGGGTTATTAAACACTACATGCGGAAACAGGAATAACATGTCGAGGGATCAGAAACAAAATGCCTTATCTCAATTTTGACCGTTTTGAGAAAAAGTCTATTAAAGATTTTTAAACACATTGGGGAGATAAAGATGAGGCCTTGTGATACTGACTATAACTTTGAATGGGGTTGTGTTATGGCGATAAGAGATGTGTGTTACGGGAAAGAGAATTTATTTCTGAACATTTTGATACCAAAATCTATTTTTTTGAAAAAATGGAGATGAGTCCTTTTGTTTATGAGCCCTCAATGTGTGTCATCTCCTTTCAGATCTACATACAGATCGACATAAATATTTTAAAACAAATCATTGCCTGAAATACACTGATTAATAAACAACTTATTTTCGATCAAATATAACTTAAACAACTTGATACCCTTAAGACGACATTTGAAAGTCATTTTCCAGTATTCGCTAGTGTGTATCAATCGTCAGGCGTGTTGGGACCAAGACATTGTACATGTACGTTATACATCGCTACTACTAACAGTAACACACCTCAACGCTATTATTAAAAGCCGGGTACAATATTCTAGGCAATACATTAATTCCTATGGAAGGTTTTTGGCTTCCGTTTAACCAAATAACTCAATAAGTATGTTGAGAACGCCTCGGGGTTAACGGGAATGCAATAACAACGCTAAGAATCAACGTAGTACTTTGCAACTATAGGGATATTTTCGAATCTTGGCAATGTGAAATCAGCAAAAGGCTTAGATACTCTTTTATCGCTGAAGCCAAATTACGTACGCACATACAGCGTGTCCCAAAAAACTGGGTCCAAAAACTTTATAGCTTATAACTGAAAAAGTAGAAAACATAGCTGCTTCATATTTAGGGTTATAAAGGTAAATATATTTGACCTTAGGTGAAGAAATTGTGAAACCAATCAAATATCAACTTCTTGAAATACAAAGCTTTGAATAGAGCATGGTCAGAACCCGTTTTTTCTCGATTTTGCCCATGCCCATGCGTTACATTTGTGAATTACTTCATCAAAGTTTTTATTAGTTACAATGACAAAAAAATGTAAATACATATGACATTTTCTAGAAAAATTAATGAATAACCTTGTGACATTCTTTGTGGCAAGTCGAAATTTCTTCGAAATTGGAACCAGCCATTAAGTCATTCATCTCATCAAAGGCATTAGAGGCTCTAACATATGCTATTATTTACATTTTTAGTAACAAGATTACTGCAATGGGTATATCTATTTAATGCTGAATATTGATACAAAATACCTGCAATTGAACCCTTTCAAATCGGGAAAAGGCAACCCCTTTAACGAAAACAGAAAAATTAATCATGAAAATAAAATGTAACAGTGTAAACTTATGCAAAAAAGACAAAATTACTATTGAATACTAGACGGAAAAAACTTCTGTTGTTAATTGCTACTTATGCTTCATACATCTGGTGCTTCGTCAATGGAAAGATATTTATATTTGCAGTTATTTAATTATAAAACAAATATTTTGTGCAAAAAACATACTAATATCGAGAAAAATATGTTGGTGCAATTATAAACTGCTCAAAAAAAGTCTGGCATAAGCTTTTCAAATTTCGCGGGGTGTGTTACACTCTTAGAAAAAATGGTTCGTTTAAGAACCCTTTTTTGTCCCGCGGGGAGCACCTTTTGGCCTAAAAGGTTCTAAAAAGAACCTTAGAATGGTTCTTTGAAGAACTTTCAAATTTTAAATAAGACATAAAGGTATATTTACTTTTTTGTTTTTATGTAATATGCAAATTCAAGAGAAATGTAAACAAATTTAGTCCTTTTCAACTGTTAAAAATCATTTCTTCTTGGCTAAAAACATTTTTTACCGTTTTACCAAGAACCATTGAGGGTTCTCCATAATTTTTCCCAAAAAGGTTCTTGAAGCTTGAGGAACCATTTTCTTGGCTAAAGAACCCTTTTAGAACCTTTTTTGGTTCTAAAAGGAACCCAATGAAATTTCTATAGGGTTCCTTTTAGAACCAAAAAAGGTTCTAAAAGGGTTCTTTAGCCAAGAAAATGGTTCCTCAAGCTTCAAGAACCTTTTGGGAAAAAATTATGGAGAACCCTCAATGGTTCTTGGTAAAACGGTAAAAAATGTTTTTAGCCAAGAAGAAATGATTTTTAACAGTTGAAAAGGATTAAATTTGTTTACATTTCTCTTGAATTTGCATATTACATAAAAACAAAAAAGTAAATATACCTTTAGGTCTTATTTAAAATTTGAAAGTTCTTCAAAGAACCATTCTAAGGTTCTTTTTAGAACCTTTTAGGCCAAAAGGTGCTCCCCGCGGGACAAAAAAGGGTTCTTAAACGAACCATTTTTTCTAAGAGTGTATATATCCATGTAAAGCTGATGTGTTCATCTTTACAATGATATCCAATTGGAAGCAATCCCTTGTTCTAGTGCTCAGCCGGTCGCAATCTATAAAAATCAATAGATCATCACACTACACTGTAGTGGTCAATGTTACACTTCATTGAACAGACGACAAAGATGTTCTTTTGAACACGAAATAGTGTTGATTTTGGCACATTCAGATTGTGACCTCCCCATGTTCTCAAGCAGGTATCTGAGCACGGGAGCAAGGGATTGCTTCAAATTTAGTATCATTGTAAAGATGAACACAGCAGCTTTACATGGATATATAACACTTAATGAACATATCCCGCGATATTTGAACATCTTGTGCTAGAAAAAATATTCCAATTTTTTTTTGAGCAGTTTATATTCAACTTATTACTTCAGAAGAAACTTCGGAGTAACAGAATTATGCCGAAACTTCTTAAGAAAGTGTTTTTGATTTATTGTTTTATGCTCGCGATTTGTAAATACATGTGTATATATATATATATATATATATATAGAGAGAGAGAGAGATGTAGATTAATACTGTCCGATATCAAAGTGCTCGATTCATATGAAGAGCATAAATATAATTAATAATGTACAGCAAATTAAAATCCTAACATCGTTGTTGTTACTGGCAGTTTCATGTGACCCTATCGGGGCACAATCTTCAGACAAACTGATGCTGTATGTACAGTACTATAGACATCACATTGCATCATATATACACTTGACCTAAAAATTGACCCTAATGCACAGATCAGGGAGCATTTGGAGTTAATAATAACTTGGGCCAGACAAGAAAAAAGTTACGTTACATCAAAGGCAATGAGTTTGTATTTGCGCTTGTGTCTACATTTTGATATGAGTTCAGATCGTTTGTTGAGGGTGGAGTCTCTTGGTGCAGTCAGGATATGATATTTCTCCGCAAGGCACAGATTGCAGCGCTTGTTGGCTGGGTTGTAGGGCGCTGCCTTCTGAATGATGGACCATTTGATGTTGTACGGTGTGCCTTTATCCTTTAAGTTCCAAACGTATTTCGACAGTTCAGTTGAAAGGGATAATGATTTATTCTTGAAAGATTGTGTATGGTTTCTTAGTCTTTCTTTAAATGTAGTGCTGGCTAGGCCGTCTTTCTTTAAATGTAGTGCTGGCTAGGCCGTCTTTCTTTAAATGTAGTGCTGGATGCAACATGTGTAAACCAATGGAAATCCACCACTGACACTATAAACTGGTTCAAATCAATCGATGACAAACCAAATTGCAGCTTTATGGTCTTCGATATAGTAAATTACTATCCGTCTATTAGCACCGATCTTCTCACTAAAGCGATTAATTTTGCTAGACAATATACCACAATAACGGAATCTGATGAAAACATTATCCTCCATTCCCGCAAATCTTTTCTCTTTACGAATGAAAAAACTTGGATTAAAAGGAAAACAACCGGCAACAACCCTTTTGACGTGCCAATGGGCAGTTATGATGGAGCGGAAGTGTGTGAGCTCGTAGGTCTTTATATCCTGAATCATATATCGGATGTGTTTGACATGGACAATACATACGTAGGCCTGTACAGAGATGATGGCCTTGCCATCATTCGCAATTCCACCCCTGCAGTAAATGAGCGCAATAAAAAACGCCTATGCTCAAAATTCACTACAGCCTTCGACTTGAAAATAACCGCAGATGCCAACCTGAACAAAGTTGATTTTTTGGATGTCACCCTCAATCTGCAGCAAAACTCCTTCAAACCATTCAGAAAGCCAGATGATGAACCAGTTTACGTCAATGTCAAGTCCAACCATCCCCCAATTATATTCAAGGAAATACCCAACTCTATAAACAAGCGCATATCCAATCTATCAGACTCTGATCAATCCTTCAATGATGCCATCCCACTCTACAAAGAAGCATTGTCGAAATCCGGATACTCGACTCATGATTTTGTCTTTAATGACAAACCTCAACCAAATAACCAACAAAGGAAACAACGTAAGCGCAATGTCATCTGGTTTAATCCTCCATACTCAAAAACCATAAAAACCAATATCGGAAAGGAATTTTTCAAACTCCTGAACCGCCACTTCCCAAAGGGATCTCCGCTGCATACGATATTTAACAAAAACACTGTTAAATTAAGCTATTCATGTATGGAGAATATGAAATCCATAATAAGCATCCACAACAAGCGTGTGTTGACGAAGGCCCCCGCAACAAACGACCGTACATGTAGTTGCCCAAGTAAATCAAAGCCTAATTGCCCACTAGACGGTTACTGCCTATCCAAAAACATCGTTTATAAAGCATCTATTACAGCTGATTCCTCCCCAACAAAGCAATACATCGGCCTAGCCAGCACTACATTTAAAGAAAGACTAAGAAACCATACACAATCTTTCAAGAATAAATCATTATCCCTTTCAACTGAACTGTCGAAATACGTTTGGAACTTAAAGGATAAAGGCACACCGTACAACATCAAATGGTCCATCATTCAGAAGGCAGCGCCCTACAACCCAGCCAACAAGCGCTGCAATCTGTGCCTTGCGGAGAAATATCATATCCTGACTGCACCAAGAGACTCCACCCTCAACAAACGATCTGAACTCATATCAAAATGTAGACACAAGCGCAAATACAAACTCATTGCCTTTGATGTAACGTAACTTTTTTCTTGTCTGGCCCAAGTTATTATTAACTCCAAATGCTCCCTGATCTGTGCATTAGGGTCAATTTTTAGGTCAAGTGTATATATGATGCAATGTGATGTCTATAGTACTGTACATACAGCATCAGTTTGTCTGAAGATTGTGCCCCGATAGGGTCACATGAAACTGCCAGTAACAACAACGATGTTAGGATTTTAATTTGCTGTACATTATTAATTATATATATATATATATATATATATATATATATTGTCTAATTTCTATTTGGAGAGAGCGAAAAGTATTCCCTTGTTTTCTTTTGGTTTCGTTCATTAATCGGTATCACTAATACAAAGGTATGACATCTTCATTAAACAATACGCTGAGTAAATGAGAAAAAACCCGAAAAATCAATGTTTGTAAAATTAAAAAAAGTAAAGTAAAACTCACAACATTTCCAGTTGGTGCCATCAAGTGTTTATAAATTTTATCCAACATATTTCTATGGCAACAGTCATATGTAGATGAAAAACACTTAACGCTTTTTCATTGACCGTAGTTTGAATATGATATTACGTCAATACTATCAAGTCGTTCTTCATCTTGTTATCACGTTATTGCTTATATAGAATTAGCATTTATTGTTGTTTTGTTTCCCTTCTCCGGACGATCACAAGGTCCTTCGAACACACGCATTCTTTCAACGCTCTTAAGAGGAATAAACTTTAAAAACCCTCAAATTAGATGTAAGATCATGGAAATTGTGACCAAATTAAGGAGCACTTTTGTTAAAAAGTGATTGACATTATTGAGTATTATAAATACTGATTTAAATTCAGTTTCGAGGGAAGTCTGTTAAAACACAATTACGTTAATCCCCATTCCAAAGACAAATGGCCGAAATGGGGCTTGCGATTACATGAATATGGACGAATCTTGTGCGCCAGAACAAAAGGAACACGATTTTTTTTATAATTTAACAGTTCAAACTGGATACTACATGTAGCATTCACTTTATTTGAATATTGAATAATATGACATTTATGTATTCCTCTTGAGGAAAAACGTATACATGATTTAATCTGCGCTGTTTTCTTATTCTTTTTATTCTTTATTTATTTTCATTACTTACTTTTATAAACAATGTCATTCAATAAAAATATAAAAATATGTGTCTGAGAGTAGATCATAATTGTAAAGTGCATCACACAAATTCATTTTGCCCACGACTTTTATTAAAGATATAAGTGCATCTCACAATTTTTGCCCACGTGTTTTAGAGTACTGTATTGCTGAGTGTGTTCTACGGATTAGCCTATTTCCTGGTTTAGAACTACAATCTTGGAAAAAAGTCCTTGGAACGCGAACGCTGAGCACACGTGTTGGGTATTGTGCTGATGTATTGATACTAAGTGTCTTCTGTTATAAACGGAAATTGTTCAATTTTTTTTTCTCCTTCCCCCCCCCCCCACCCCACATCGATCAATGTTGGAACACTCTGGCAAGCTGCAGGAGCCACTGGCCTTGGTCAACATTGTACGGGGGTGGGGGTGACACTTTTCCGTTAATCACACGCAAGTGTTTCCAAGACTTATTTCAGGATTGTAGAACACTTTTTGAGGTATAAATTAATATTTGCTTAATGTGTTTCCAAACGAAATGTTAGATTTAGGTTTTATTGTTTCGCCGAAGTGTAACTAATTCTCACATTAGCGCTTGTATAGAAAGAACCATTACAAAGACAAACGAATCACTGCAAATAACGGGCCGTTTAAATATCTTTTTAAAAAGAAAATAAGATTTTAAACTACACAGAAGACATTTTTGTTTTAATACCATTATTACATATTCATTGAGTTGGGAAAGGAAAGGTGTCGCAAATACATTTTGTGTGTGCGTTATTGATATTTTAGGTGAATTGACAAAAAAATGAATTTAAACTCATTTGCAAAATTTGACGCCATCTTGGATTTCAGATGACGGATTTTCAAAAGAATAACGATACTTATTGCATGTATTGGAGATTTATTTTTGAAAAACGGAGACATTTACTCAGATAAAACAAGACGATATGTACTGACATGGTTTCGGCGATGAGGGCGTTAATCCATTCTGTCAATATTCCAGACGACGGTGGATACGAACGGCCGTTAATTTTGAATTTCCGTTGGTTTCAATGTAACAGTGAATTTTGATTATATGACCCAATAAAATTCATCACACGTTGGAACTAAATTATTTCATCCTAAAACCACTGAGGATGGCTAACCATCCCCATTGTCAGTATCATTTTTTGAATTTAAACCGTTGTTAAGCGTTCGTCCCATTCACTTGATCACGTAACCTCGTTCGCATATTTTTGCCTGAATATTCGTAAATACGCCCGTGTCCAGCGTCGTCTGCAATATTCCGTCTATTGCAAAATGTAATCCCCAACCAAGATTTATCGCTTGCCAAATTCTCTTGTTCTTCAATGTCATCCTTAAACATTAATTAACGTCAAAAGATATTTTCTTCCAAGTTCGTCAAAATGAAAATTGCCAAGCGCAATGCATTTTAGCTCTAAAAATCCCATTACATGGGGTACATACATAAGATGATAATAAGTGAAATACGTGCTTAGGTCTAACAAATACATTCCTGATAGTTATTACCAAAATAAAATAAATTCTGATCACAGTCAACCAAGATGATGATACCTACAGGTGACTGGGCTTTTTATAGTGCTTTTTATAGAGTTTTAGGCTCAGAGTGGGATATTTTAACCAATCTCTTTCTGTTTTTGGTTGATTGAAAATCTGTGTATCCTCGCGGCCAAAGCATGAGCTACGTAATTGTTTTTAAAAAATGGTGAAATGCCAAAGTACGAGATCAATCAGATTGAACAATATCATGTGACATTAATATCAATTCAAAAATACAATAAGAAAACAGTGGGCTCAGTACGAACTTCTAATTCGCTACATACATAATAGTAAATAATTTGACCTTGCCTGTTGATTTTTTTCTTTCGCCACACCACGTGTTTTAACTAAAATGCATATTCTAAAGTCGATATTATTTTGTTAAATATTTACGCAAGTCAACACGAAATAATTATGTGCCATGTGTTATGACACCATAGCAACAGTGGGTCACACTTATATTATCCAAAGCCATGTGGATTGTCTATCTTGCTCTTGTCTCTTATTCCTCCGATACACTGATGATGTGTCTAGAAGATGAAGGAAGGACGACCTAGGCTAAGAGATCATATATATATGGAATGAAGCAATACCAGGGATAAATTATCATACATGAGTCAGAAGCTTCACTTTAAGGATACTATACTTCGAACTGTTTTCTGCAGGAATATAATTGAGACTGTAGGCTAGAGCATAACGAATATAAGATTAGCTTCGTCCAGTGAAAAGCCCTCGTTGGATTCAATAAATGTGATGATCTATTGGTTTCAACTACTGGTTAGTTTCCGATAGTGTACCTTAAATGATTTACTATGATGAAGAAATATTAACGCAAACAATAAACATTTATTTGAAATTCCTTTCAGTAAAAGCTCATTTTTACACGCGTGTGTGATGGATGAAATCTTATTATTTTACATAGAAAGAAACGAGCGTAATTCCCGTAAATGTTCGTTTCCAAAGGACACAAACATCCGTAGCCGCAAGCAAGATGGAAATGAACTTTTTTACTTGTACTCTTTCATTTGTTCTGATATTGCATTCGTGTCTCTCTTTTTTAATATATCACAGGGAAGCCCTTCTGACGCATTGACCGGTAATCCACTGCTGACAATTGTCATTCTCTTTTGCGGAGTAGCTGGAGGCCTCGCCATTGTCATTGGTGTTATATTCTTCTGTAAATATTGTGTTAAAAAGTCGAGACATCGTGACAGGTAGGTTGATCCCTAAGGGGCCCTTTACCAATTCAATATAAAGGTTTTAACAGTAACAGGTTCAGGTAACAGATGTCTTTTAAAATGAAGCTCAAGTCGAAGCGTTTTTACTTCTATAATGAATCAGTTTAGCTTGTTGGCTAAGCTCGGCTGCAAGGTCAGGCTCATACGACTTCAAAGACGAACTTGGATTAAAATTGGGTCCGATATTATGAAGCTCACCGGATTGGATCAGGGGTATGCCAGTGAGCTTGCCGATCGGGTCCACTTTTAAATGAAAATTTGGTCAGCATAGAACTGGTGGCGCTATACTGATCAGGCGTGATTGTAGCAGACGACACGACGCTGGCCACGCGTCTCTCAGACGACCCAATATGTCAACGGGAGTGCACTATTTTGAATTATTTTTAACAGTCATCGCCCGGTTAACGATGACAATTCTTATAATTATGATGAATTTGTCAAAATGATAAGATTAACATTCGCGATTACGTGTTATTCACCTTATTCATTACGTATTCAACATTTAGGTTTCGCGTGGCCACCGTCGTCTGTGTAAATCCACAACGCCCTCAAAACCTATGCTGACCAAATATTACGTTAAACCTGGTTAAACACTGTTAAACGCGTTCAACGGCGGTCACTGACACATTCCGATGATTACCATAATTTATGTAATTTATGCAAACGGCCCCGTTTTCGCTACATGTGTTAGTATAGGACTTTCCTATCCCAAAATTAATAGTATCCCTGATTGGATATCGGACGCGTTAATAAAAATCAATGATGTGATTTAGTTTGCAGGGCATCAAAGTCTTTATTCAGAAAAATCAATGAAATAGTTCTCGAGAGAGATATTTGTAAACCAATTATCGATTTTGCCCTATCCGGTGTCATCTTATTCTGTAGATTGGTATTATGCTTGTGTGTAATAATATTCTCATAAATATTCAGTAACATAATGGTGGAAATCGTGAATTTAGATGACTTTTAGCCCTTATAGAGTTTAACTAGGAATAAGCCATCTTTGATTTATACCCTTGAATGACATCTCATGATGGATTTGGAGCAAAAAGATTAAAACAATATAGTGACCTTTTGAGATTTTTGTTGAGATTCAAAAGCAAGCGCCGAGTAACGTCCATTATCTGAATTATCGCATCGTCAACCGGTGAGATTGTATCACCCAAAATGTCACAATCATCATCAGCCCACACAATGAAGACAATTGTCGCTTTCTTTTCCAATTAATTACGATTGCGAGAAAGAAAATCGTTCCGCGGTACCCCACACGGGTCAATACTGTCACGACTAAAGGGCAAGTTTCCTGTCGTTAACAATAGCGTCCATTTATCAGAATGAATTGGAAGCTTATGGTAACGTTTGTAGCAGTTTGAAGGGTTGCTTTGACGGCCACAGCAGTGTATTGGCTCTGACATGTCGACAGGATAGACTGGATAGATATGGTGCAAACGACATTTTAGCTTAAGAGTATTTTTTAAAAATTGTATAAAACAATAAAATAATAATAAGCGTTTTATTGTATAAAACAATAAAAAATAGTTCCACACTGTTGATGTTGCAATTAAATCTCGTTAATTGTTAGTTTGTAAAAAGTGTGTTAAAAATCATTCAGATTATATTATTGTTATTTCAACACTTAATTAGAGAAAAACAAGCTCTATTGTGATAACGACTTACTAATACTATCTTAGCCCTGACCCGATTGCGATCCATGTACAACCGTTTGATTTTGGTTGATTTTAACAAAAGGTTGAAGTACGACCTGACAGTACGGAACTCAGAATTTAGAGTCAAATTGAATCCATTGGTTGCATTTGTGGTTTTGAATGATGTAGATGATGTACTTTTCTAGCGTCTTTTGAAGAATATCAAAAACAAACTTCAAAGTTTGTCAAGAATTTTCGATAACAAATCCATATATTTTATCAAAGTGTTCCGGTTCAACAGGAAGTTGCAATATAATTTATTAATATTCTAGTCGATACAAATAACGAATCAAAACTAGAAATTTCAGACTATATCGGGAACAAATTAGCGAAAACATCCTGACTGAATAAGCTCCCAGTGGATTTTACTATGATAACACGTAATTGTTTTATACATCAAATACAATGATTAAGTGTTTATGAAACAAGTGATCGAAAACAAAATGAATCTCTCATACCCACGAATACCTGTGGGCTTGTTTTCTAAGCAATGTTTTTGTGTCCAAGTGCTACGTAAATGTCACATCCCACGATGATTCCTATCAAGTCTAAACTCCACAATGATTGTCATTTATTTAACCTCAACAAATGTTGTGACGGTAGGATACATTCACCGTGGGCATGGCATTATATTCAACAAAAATCGTACTTGAGATACACCAGTATTTTTGTTTTAAGTGCCACGTAAATGTTACATCACACAATGCTCTATTAAGCTTATAAACCACAATATTTGATAGGTTATCCGTGTCGCCATGAGCTACGGACTACAAAGGTGAATCGCACCCGGCCTATTGTACATTCAATTGAATTGGTGCATGACGTCCAAATCATTGAATGAACCGTGGTATCAACTTGTCTTACATATCAATGAAACAGGTGTGTCTTCTTTCTGAAATTATTGAAATTATTCACAAAACAAGATGGCACTTAATCCAAAACACGGATACCCGCTATTTATATACGGTACATGTATATAAATAGCGGGTATCCGTGTTTTGGATTAAGTGCCATCTTGTTGTGAATAATTTCAATTTTTTTTAATTATTTTTTTTATTTATTTATTCGGAAAACACTTTCAAAACAGCGGCACCCACCCGAAGGTGGTGCATCCAAAAGAATAAGAGTAAAATACACAAAAATACACAAATACAAGGTACAATATTAAATATGATATAAACAAGAGAGAGAAGTAATTACAAAAAAAACATCAATATAAAATCATACACGGGAATGGGCTCATAAAGTCATATGAAACCTTACGTGGAGTGTGTATGTTGATTAGTTAATATTATTATTATTATTATTATTGTTACTTAACAACGCTGTCCTACACGACCATGCACGTTTTAAATAGGATTTACAGAAAGTATCAAATTGTTTTTCGATCAATGTATCATCATATGAGTATTTACTCACCATGGGGGTGACATTCAAACAAGTATTACCTAAGATTAAGCAAAGTTGTGTATTATTATCACTAACACTGAAGAAATTCCATACATATGAAAGATCTGCACGGCGAAGATTTAATTTTAAGTTATGGAGCTCATTGTCACGGATTGCATGTAAAGACTTACATGAGAGCATAAAATGATTAATATCTTCACAACCACTTTTACAAAGTAAGCACATACCGTCATTATTAACTTCCCAAGAACTTAGCTTGCCATTCAGGGGAAGCGTGTTAGAACGCGCTTTGAACTTCAAGCTTGCCCCGTAAAAATCAAGCTTGTCCTTCAAATAACTGGCCAAATATGGATGTGTTTTGAACTGAACATACAATTTTAAAGACGATTTATCACATACATTTTGATACCATCTATCATAATTTTGTTGAGCACTTAATTTCAGAAAGATGACACACCTGTTTCATTGATATGTAAGACAAGTTGATACCACGGTTCATTCAATGATTGGATGTACCTCTATTTATATACATGTACCTCCATTTATATATATCCTCATGTCAGTTTCAATCAACCGTCAACCAGGGAACTTTGTGATATTGATTTTTTCAGTAAAATAAACGAACGATCAAGTCTGCTGGCTACCTCATGCAGATAGCTATACAAACACAATCTTATTCAATGGATAGAATAGGTCACGGCTAACATATCTATTCAATGGATAGGTCACGGCTATTAAAAACAGATCATGTGCTTTGGAGTATTGTAAGATGTTTGTCTGCACTATAGATTGATGTTATTTACTTAAATAGGTGAAGCAAACAGAATTACTATGATACTGTGTGATGTGGACGGAACTATAAGTTTGGACCATTAGTTCAGTTTACCTTCCATGAATCACCGTGGAGTGGTTCTTACATATATCTAAACTATCTGGAAACGGTTCATTGCATTCACCGCTAGCATCGGCACTATAATGTTCAACAACAATTTCGTCATGATGCATAAAACCAAAACTATTCTATCTTGAAACATGCAGTATATTTATGCTCAAACATACTCTGCATGATATAACAAAGGAAATTATTTAATTTATTGTCAGAGTATCATCATTACAATTTCATCGTCGTAACGCTGACAATTTTAGCTGAAATGTAGATCCAAACTAAATGCAAAGCATCTTTTTCTCTTAATTTATCGCCATATATAAAACCATTATGTCTTTTTCATTTCACTCTGGTGAAAAATTAAATTACTGTTTGGCGCCATTTTGTGCTGTAGCAAGTCACACCAATTATCGGCAGCTTAAATGCCAGCTCCCATTAAGTTTATAGCCAACATTCTATTTGAACTCGGTGTGCAGAGATGATTGCAAGTTGTTCGGCACGAAAGGTCTTCTTCGGTTGCCATGGTATCATTGTGACGTCATTCGTTGAATCGATGTGCCGCGTACAAAACGAATATAAAGGAACACTGACTAACTCAATGCCATTTAGCTTGCTTCTTTGCATTCTTTTAAATCACTCAATTTGTTTCACTATCCATTGGGATATAATTACTATTAGCCGTTTTCAGGATAGACAACGTTTTTCTGGAATTTCTTAAGCTCCCAAACACTAAAGAAAAGGTCACCTACTTATTTGTGCTTAGATAACTGATTACCAATTAGCAAATGGTGGTCAGCTCGGGCCCGACCGAAGTGCTAATTTACCAAGCAGGTAATATTCCCATCATACATCGCGATTGTCACTCATACAGTGTGATGTTTACTCGGTTGTGTGTTTGTTTGCTGATGTCCTGATGAGAGCAGACTTTATGAGGGAAAATTGCGCGGGTCATACAGGCTTTAAAAGCTATAGCATGCTGGATGTATGATATGAATTTATCAAAACGGGGGAAATGTTTGAGAGAGCGACACAAAACCAAAAAAGTGAACGATTTTACTGTCAGCCTTATAATAAGACGTGAGAAAAAAGATTAATAATGTTCTCATCCACTCAAAAATCAAAATGGCATTGCTCAGCAGTCAATTGTATGTGCGTATTTTTGTAAAAATTGTTTGGTTAATTTTTGACAGTGCAAATTATAAATTCAAATGATACAAAGGAAAATGAATATTATCAACAATTGAAACCGATAACGAAATTGCTTTTAAATAGTAAAAAATGCTAACCTTATGACTGGATTTACAGAGAATTCTGGCCTCTGGTTATAAGGTTTTCGTTATACCTTGTTTATACCTTGCTTATACCATCGGCTTTGTCTGAGGCTGAATTTATGAATAACATTTTTGATGAATATTTTCAGCATGGTAAATAGTATAGTAATGCGTGTATTGGTATGTTAGTAGTGAAGTGCGAAAACCAAGCGAAAAATATGAAAATGCTCGATGAAATTGTAACTCATTATATTATAGGGGGAACATTTTCAGCGGAGTGTGTGGCTAATACAATTCACAGACTCAGCAAAGTGTTGAGCCATTGTGATGGGTTTAGATGAAAAAATCCATCGCGTAGGTGTTTCAACTTATCAAAACGCTTATATTATGAATTTTTTAACGAAATAATACCCCACCTGAAATAAGCAATCACCTGCCATTGATGGGAGTGGGCGAGTACCTCGTAGTAGTGATCTACATCAACCGATTACGGCTTTTCAAATATTTAGTGTGTTGGGTTATAGAGTGGACACCATTATTGGGGTACACCTGTGGTATTTTTTATGATACAATCCTGTCGGGAAGAGGTCAATGAATCTTTTGATTAACATGAAACAATCTATGCGTAGGTTGGTGACTATTGTTTGAAAGACCGTTAAATTGCTTTCTAAGAGGTATTGTCAATATTTGGAATTACTTTCCCTTCGTTAGCAAGATGACTGCACTGCTATTAAGCAAACGTTGTTTTAATATTACATCTTTCAATTAATCAAATACATGATAGAATGCAAACTTATTATATTCAAGCTCATCATATAGTAGTATCACTTTTCTATGAAATTGTACGTCCTACCACACTAACATTATATGCTCGTCACAACTTAAGAAGGAAAACAAGCAATATAGAATTAAACCTATTTGATACACTGTGATCTATTACATTACGACATTTAGGCTGCTAATCTGGAAACAATGTGGCACAATGATATACATTTTCTCAATCATCAACAACATCTTAAAACCCATGGTCAGAGAACTTCTGGCATGCCAAGATAGAGCTTAGGCTGTTTTAAAAAGTAAGTGACCGAAAATATTGAAGGCGTCAAACCAATAATAATATATCGTCACCGATACAGGTGTTTCAATCGTCACCATCGCATTTAGGAATTAACATAGGAACGTGTATATATTTTCCTGTGTTTTTTAAAACCATCTCTAAATTTAGTCTTTTTTTCATCAAAATTGAAAAGATCGCAAGAAATTTTCTTTTCCTTTTATCTTGAAAAACGCTCGAAACGGAGCTGTCGAAACATAAATGTCTTACACATTGTACTAGACATGCTAGAAGTGAGCTTCACCGCATATACCTTTAAATTATGATTGACCTTACAGTAGTGTTAAGAATCACGAAAAAACTGCCACTACTCTCCGTAGAAGAGGGTAGGTTTCACGGTTTTATGACGACGCGCTTTATAGAATGATTGTGTTAGGAGACTTCGATGAAGACAATACCATTCATCACCTCGACGTGCATTTTACTTCAATTTTTTTTGGTATAGGCTAATAATTAAATTATATGAATTATTATAGGTTGCGTTTTATACCAATTTAAATACAATTTTACTGTACGAGCGCTTTAAACAGCGACAACATGCTTTTCATCCAATATCTGCAATTCCTTACCGACAGTTTTGGTATCATGACGAATCCTATATCTTGATGTAGACAATTTATAGCACATTTGCAATGTCCATATCCTCTTCTAACGTATTTATAAAATAAGCAAGAGCCAATTCGCTTCCGTTTTAATATTATTTCCTTTTAAATAGGTACTATTTTAAAAGGATACACCAAATACGGAGAGATGTTGTCCCATAAATGTCGTGGACTACGGACGGGTCGTTATACAATTGCTAGGGGTTATTTTAGAACATCGTGATATGTAACTGTTAGTGTATAACTAATGTTCTATCTCGCTCTTTTGTATTCAAAAGGACTGCATTTTTCACGCCATTGCCCGTCGAACACCACCCTCGTCCTACCCTGCTGGAATTTAAATCATCCAGTGAAACCGATCCATTATCCACTACCCATTACAAAGAAGATGGCTCACCAGAAAGGTAAGATGATCGTATGTGGCGTTTATTGACGATAACACCTTAGACATGTAAGAATTAGCCTATAAAATACGATTTTCAGAATAAAAATTCATCCTTTGAGGCTTAAAATTAAATAGGACATCTTAGCTAAATTACCATGTGAAAAGATGTTTACAGGTTAATGTTTAATTGGCATAAGTCTTAATATAGATTGACCCGACCAGGAGTTACAAATCTGCAAATGAAAAGTATGTTTGTTCAAATAATTTATTAAAGGGATGTGACTATAAGTATTAAGTTATGGAAAACGTAAAGAAGTTTGGACGTTAACTAGCAAAAGATAAATTCAGAAGCCCTTGACCATTTGTTTAAACTAGGTCGCATTTGTGAGAAAAAAATCGAATCGAATCGGTTTATAAGATATTGATTCAGTCAATTTGCAGAACCGCACTGCACGAGTAAAACGTTAATCAGCAGATCAGAAAAGGTTGCACGCACACATGGCCTGTGTGCTTTAAGGAATACCTACTGATATCAAGACCAATTTATTCTGCATATAATTCAACATTCTCTTGAAGTTTCACAGTAGGTAGAAGGTTAAGGAGGAGGAGGGGTTGGCGTTTAGTGGAAATTCCGTTTTGAAGACATGTCAAAAATAATCATACAGACCGAGTTCTCATCAACTATTTCCTGACGCAGGTTGTATTTGATACCCTTAATGCATGTGGGCTGCTATCAAACCGGTGATTGCATGATTATATCTGACGGATGCAATCTAACAAGTAGGACAAGGTTCCACAGAAATAATGCAATTCATGGTCAGCACATCTTTAGACGATTTTCCTTGCTCGATTAATTTTAAAGTATTCTTATTTATGGGTATTGTGAGTTACGACACAATTGAAAGCCGCTCAATGAAATTCGTCCGTGAATAATAACTAAAAATGTAATTCAGAATGACGGGACGGAAATCCCGCTAAAATGACGAATTTAGTAACCATTTCAAGAAGAGTACCTGAGTATTTGACCTATGACCCGCACTAGTTAATTGTGTTGTTTTGAAAAATGTTGATCGAGTGGTATTGGAAAATATATCGTATCACCCAGATACAAATGAGACACTTGTGTATATATATATAGCTAACAAAATAGTAAAAAGGTTTAGTGAAATAATGAAATACGGAAGCATCCGTTTTACACACAAACATGTATGCAATTTTGCCTTGAGTGAGCTTCACTACATAATCAGCAATAGTTTTTGTTTATCTCGAGATACGTGTTGTCTTACCTTGTGCTTGTATTTTACATAGAAGTGCAAAGATGACCTTATCGGGCGAAAAGACGAGTACAAAGATGACCTTATCGGGCGAAAAGACGATTACAATTACTTCATACCGTCATTGTCCGTCTCGCTTCGTAACAATTTAGGTATTTTAAATTAAAAATATACGACAATTTTTTCTTATTGGAAAGGGTTTTATTGTATTATGGATCGTCTGATTAGGTCTGTATTAACCTATATTTTATATTGAATTGTATTTCCAAAAATAGACCTTTCCACCCACACACGTCTCCTGTAAATTATGCAATCTATGAAGACGCACCACATTAATTTAAAAGATCCTACCAGACCGATTTATGTTACGTTCGCCTAAAAACAGAATGAAACATTGTTTTAGTTGTATAACGGTTGTATAACATCCTCTAGTTTATTCTGAATTCATATCTACAAATAATATTCGAGTTCTCGCGAATCCTAATGATGAAGATGACTGACTGCATACTCCAGTGACGCAAGTTATAAATCAGTTATCATAATTCATAAATTGTACAAAAGCACCACACAGTAACTAAATTAGAAATTATATATAAAAGTAAGCATTGTTCAAATAAAGGGACAGATCGTTTTGGACTCGGTTCAAGAACCTCTGAAACGACAACAATAAACCGACTTCAATAAAATAAATTGTATTTTAATAATTTACCATTTGATACTGCATATGTATCAAATTAAAGTATAAACAAACGTTGATTATTGGACACCTTTGCAACGCTTGTCAGTCGGCAACTGATGTTCGGATTGAAATTTACAACCATTATTAGAATAAACAAACAGTTAAATGAAGGGTCCCGCAAGCACAACATTGAGCATTATTTTGTTAGAAAAATAATTATCGAACCGAAATTACGTAAATATATAGAACAAAACACCATACTAGTCAAAAAATGAATGAAAACTGCCATCACTCAACATGCAATTTTTAAAATTCGCGGCGATCGAAAGTCCCGGTGTCGATGACATCATGGGTGTCGGTGCTCAAATTTGCGCATGTGCATTGTATAACTATGACATCATCAACACTGGGACTTTCGATCGCCGCGAATTTTAAAAAGTGCATGTTGAGAGATAGCGGTTTTTATTTGTTTTTGTCATAAGTGTGGTGTTTTGTTCTATATACTTACAAAAGTGGGGCTCGATAGTTATTTTTCTGAAGGCCCTGTCACACCATAGCGTGTGGCCTGAACGTGGCCTGAACGTATGCGGATGTATTAAAAAAAAAACACTCGAACATTGTCAGAGTCCAAGAACGTCCAACTTCCCAACGAATTGCGTAGGAAAAGTCGACATCGGTGATGGAATGGACGTATCCATAGCGTATCCATAGCGTATTGAACGTATACATAGCGTATCACTAACGTATTGATAGCGTATCACTAACTTATAACAAACTTATGACAGCGTATCACAGCGTATGCGAGCGTATAACCAACGTATGCTTAACGTATTCGTAGCGTATGTCTGCCGTGTTCGACGTATCCTCAGCGTATCCTCGGCGTACAACGAACACGTGACTTATGCCGCTGCAGAAATTGAGTTTCGTACACGGCGGGACAAGTGTTGCCAGTTCAAGTAAACGCAGCCTAGATGATAACTATTAAAATATCTAGAAGGATAAATCTATAGGTCCAACCTATAACTTACGAGTAACGTACCTCTAACGTATGTCAGCGTATGTAAACGTATGTCTAACGTATGTCAGCGTATGTAAACGTATGTCTAACGTACCACGAACCTATCGGGAACTTATGCAGAACGTATTAAGCAAATTAAGTACGTTGAGAAATTTTGAACATGCTCAATAATTTTTCGCGGGCTCGACGTGTTCCAAATTTTCACAGCGTATCACAGCGTACTCTTAACTTAAACAACGTATCCCCAACTTACCCCTAACTTATATCAGCGTACACCAACGTACACCAACGTATTTTTCGATATTTCGCATATGTTGGCATACGTTCAGGCGATACGCCATGGTGTGACAGGGCCTTTACATATAATGCACACTTTTATGCTTGCGGGACACCTCCTTTAACGAGAATGCAGGTATGTAGGTGCGTGTGTACAAATAACAGATATTCATATGGACCTTTGACATAGCCGATAGGAAACCACGTTGTTTGTGATGACACGATAGATGGCATTGTAGTTGGAATGTCGGTGACTATTGTTGTCTACTTATGGCCCTGTCACATTGAGCTTTAACATGTGCCCGACGTTTTTGGACGTCGGCTGTTCGGCCCATCTGTTTGTTTTGATCCCCGGTAAACAGCTTAAAGGTCCTGTCACACCATGGCGTATGGCCTGAACGTATGCGAAAATATCGAAAATACGTTAGTGTACGCTGATATAAGTTAGGGGTAAGTTGGGGATACGTCGTTTACGTAAAGAGCACGCTGTGATACGCTGTGAAAATTTGGAACACGTCGAGCCTGCGACAAATTATTGAGCATGTTCAAAATGTCTCGGCGTACTCAACGTGTGCTTAATACGTTTTGCACAAGTTCCAGGTACGTTCGTGGTACGTTAGACATACGTTGACATACGCTGACATACGTTAGAGGTACGTTACTCGTATGTTGGCATACGTTGGTGTACGTCAGCTGAAAATAGCTATCGAGCATTGATAAAAACCAACATATTGCAATTCGTTAAGAAGTTGGACGTTCTTGGACTTTGACAATTTTCGAGCTATTTTGTGTATACATCGGCATACGTTCAGGCGATACGCCATGGTGTGACAGGCCCATATACAGTTTGTTGGGAAGTTGGACGTTCTTGGACTTTGACAATTTTCGAGCTATTTTGTGTATACATCGGCATACGTTCAGGCGATACGCCATGGTGTGACAGACCCATATGCAGTTAGTTGGGAAGTTGGACGTTCTTGGACTTTGACAATTTTCGAGCTATTTTGTGGATACGTCGGCATACGTTCAGGCGATACGCCATGGTGTGACAGGGCCTTTACGAATGCCAAGGCCCTGTCACACAGCAACGTATACCAACTTACGAATACAACACATGAAATCCTTGATGGGATCAAATTTACTCTATGCATATATTAATGTTCCGTCAGGATAGCAAAAGACACATGTAACCGCTAACTGTGAATCGTGTATTTGTTAAAAATATGACCGATTGAATTCTGATTTTTCACAATCATAATTAAATAACCTCTTAGTTCTCAATATTTGACCTCTCCGCGCAAAAGTAAATTCAAATTAATTCTGCATCATCCCGTACTCGAGAATTTGCATTCAAATGTTAATTGGAACTTAACCCGGGGAACTTAATTGGTATTCAGCAGATGCAAAGTAGAAATGTGCCATTATGTTGCTTCAGTAATCATGGTAATGTACATCAATGCTATTGCATGTATTGACTGACTTAAAGTCACTATGTGATTACCTCAACTACGGGTAAAACATCTAACAAAATCCTTTGTGTGAGATACCCCATAGTGCTATACATGTCAATGTTCTATGGTTTTGAATATAATTTGTTAACATTATTCACAGTCGGAGATTTCTAATAATAATAATAATAATAATAATAAAAACAGTGTTTATATAGCGCACTGTGGATCACAATCCCTCAGAGCGCTTTACAATATGATACATCATAAAATAATTAAAAAAATACAAGCTAATCGCGAACTGGGTTTATTTTTAATAAATTGAAGCCATAAACCGGCGTTAACATCTACCGTAACTGTTTTCTCATCCAAGGGATTAATGGTGACTTCATGTACACCCAACGAACTTCCATGGATTAATCTTAGTTCCTCATAATGATACGATCATATTTGAAAGAAATTTGTCTGTGTAGGTGACATTCAAAATGAGTATTTCGTTCATTCTTAGACGACCAATCGAAATGGATTCATTGTCCTTGATACAATATTTTTAAGAAACACCCACTAGAGTTTCTGTTTTACCCGTTCATGTTTCTGGCGCTTGGTGGGTAGATTATTTCATCATTTCGATTACACCTATTTTAGTTCAAATACATTCGCATTATATAGAGGCTCGCCTATTTTGTATTGTACAAACTCTAGATAAACGAATATTTCCGACACACACCTTACATTATGCGTTAATGAAAATATAAAGACAATGGTACCCGCATGGTAATTTCCCCTTCAAACTCTGTGTATTGACTAAATTGTCACACACGACTAGGGACATATTTGAAGTGGAGGTCAATTCCGGTGAAGTTGTTTTAAGTGGTATCGAAGTTTGCACGGCTGAGGGCATTGACAAATACGTAAAGCTTTCTTATTTATCAGGTATAGTTTACATGTCACGTCTTGTTACCATGGAAATACTAGTCACGGTATGTTTGTGAGGTTTTCTGTCACGTGTTATTACCGGATGCAGGAGTGGCCTGAACCTGCGAATTATTCCTAGACCGTAGTAATCTTCCACTGAGCACTGCGTTTTGTTTGCTTGCTCTTCGTCTTTTCTTTCCGTCATCTTATTTATTTCTTAATGTAGGAAATGATTGTAAATATGTTCTATTAATATAACTTGTAATATATAATGAACCAAACAAAAACACAGTACACCGGATTGACAAGATTACTTGAATAACCATCTTTCCCTCGTCTCCTCCAGCGTGCGTACTTTAACCACAGTGCTCTGGAGATGGATTTATACATATTTTCATACATATTGATGTTCGCCATAAAATTGACAGAGACTTTTACTTTATACAGTGTGTCCAAAAGTTACTACACCGTTTAAAAACATTGTGTTCTTCAAATGAAAACCCATATCGACCAAATATGCTTGAAAATATTTAGTACCACACTAGCAACCAAAGTCTTAGGAAACCTCATGCTATGAATTAAGAGAAAACACTGGGAACCCATTGAACTGCTGCGTTAGCTTTTTGGTATTTTAGGTTTACAAAGTGATGAAAAGCTCTTATAATGACTTTGATCAATTGTTTTGTCATTAACGGTGAAGAATTAAAACATTTACTTTGGGACTTAGGAATTTCACTCGGAGCAATTACTGTATTTGGTTCCAAATTGAATGTTTTTTATTTTATTTTTCACAGTTATCTCTAAACATGTGATACGCAGTCATCTAAATAATTCTACGCATGTTTTCTATAGTCTAACAAGATTTGTTTTACCGACGATATGAGTGACGTCTCATGAAATTTGAGACACCTAGTAAATATTATACATGTACAATATAGGTCAATTGGTATTCCGTCATATAAACAAAGGCCAGGTGAAAGATAATCACAGATGATGAATGAGGACAAAATCAATATGAACGTTTGTATTAACCCTGTTTATCGTAATACGTCATACGCCATCATTTAACCCTACCCTTCGCCACCTGTTTATCAATGAGGTTGTACGTGACTTATTGACGCGTATATAATATGGTTACGGGTAATATTGCGTCAAAATCATAAGTACAATATCCATGTTTTGACTGACCGTCATTTATTAGCATATATATTCCAAAATAACAACATAACAGCCACTTGGAGAGACACAAATACACAATTGTTCTTGTGTTTTTACATTTTTACTCGGCCGAAGCATTTCCAACCTTCATCCTCAAAATGAATAAGTCATTTGCATAAAATTTAGTCGTATGAAACACTTATATGAATTTGTTGACTAAAATTGGTCTTAAATTGGTCTTATGATCTTGTCTCATCCAACTAATTTGTATGCGAATAAATTACGTAGTTTGAGAATTTGGAATGAATCTTCGACACTTCAATATTGACAAACATAATAAGATGTTTCTGTTTTGAAGACCTTCGACTTGTCTAATTATTGCATCGCCTATTCGGGCCGACGCAGACGCTAATTGTATCTGGAAATGATAAAGTGATATTTCCGAAACCGAAGCCTTGAATCTAGAAATATATTACAGTAAATGAAATTTGGATTAGAAAATTGGAATTAAAGATTTAATTAAATGCGCTGCTATTTTGAGTCCATTTGATCTGTATATGAAATCTTTGGTGTTCTAGTGTCATTTAATATTTGGGTGGGTGTTTTCATTCTCGAGACTTTTCATCTGGATATATTGGGATTTCAATACGGCAATAATTAAAAACACTGTAGATTCATATACGAACAATATTGGCCTAAAATAGCGGTACATAACCCCTTTAAGAATTAAAATTCGGTTAATGTTCGCGCACTTTAATTGTTTAAGAGCATCATTCCAATGTTATTAAACAATTAGTTGTACCAAGAATTTAACTACAAATACGTGTATCTAGTTCCGTACGCAACCCGTGGGCCAGGACCACAAAATACCATTAACCGGAATCCATTCTGATTAGAGGGTTGACGCATTTCGACATTAGACATGAGACGATACTAGACACCATAATGTCATGTACCATCATTTAACCCTGTCCTTTACCACCTGTTTATCAATGAGGTTGTACGGGACTTGGATATTAAGTTACGTACGATATAATGTCACAGAATTGGAAAATATCAATATTTCGACAGGCCTTCAATAATTAGCATAATTGTCATTATACGTTCAAGGGATCAACATACCGTATAAGAAAACCGGCATCTGATAGGAATGGCACCCGTTGACATAAATTACTTTATATTGTTACTATGCCAAAGTAGGCCTCTAACCAGTGACGAGGCTAGGATTTTTTTCAGGGGGGGGGGGGCAAGATTTCTGAAATTTTCGTAAAAGGTTGCCCTAAAAATTTGCAGACACCAATTCGTGAATTTCACGTAAGTGTGTGGGGGGGGGGGGGGGGGGGGGGTAGGTAAAAAAAAGAAAAAAAATCGCACAGTACATGTATACGTATTACATGTACAATTTTGCCTTCAATTTGACTATTTCGGTGGAATATACCCATACATAACCAGTGCCCCAGCACGCCACCTCGGTCTTTTATCATATTTGTCCCTCTTTAAATTTTGTGTGGGGGGGGGGGGGGGGGGGGGGGCACAAATGGTGTTTTTTTCGTCAGGGGAGCATTTGACCCCCCATGCCCCCCTCCCCCCCCCCCCCCCCTGAGCTACGCCACTGCCTCTAACAGCAAAGTACTACTTTCATTATAAAATAAAGCTTTTTAAAAAAGAATCTGTTCAAAATTATGTGTCAGGCGACTACTTTGTAAACACTTCAATCTTGACAAATAAAATTAGACACTTCTGATTTGAAGACAAAATTATTGCAGCCTTGAATGATTTCTTAAAATAAAAGAAATAGAAATGTAATTTGGATCAGGAAGTTGGATAAAAATATCAATATTTTTCTCGCACAATAGGCACATATAATATGCCAATTATGGTAAACAATCGTTTGCGCTCAAATGAAACACCACATATCTAACTCCGTTCGCCACTCGTGGCCGAGGACCACAACATAACCCTTAACCTTAACCAATTCCAAATAGGGTTACGGTTAGGGTTCGGGTTGATAAGCATTTCGATGACAGACATATCAAGCGATACTAAAGAACATTATTCATGAGGTATGTCATTTCAGATTTAAAACAACCCTGATATCAAATTGGTACAAGTAATATGTCATACAAAGACCGGTTATTATTTCAAGGGAGGACTTGCGGTAAGGAATAGACTAAACATTGTGTTGGCGAGAGAAAAAGGTATTTGAAAATCCTGAACGTAATACAAAAATGCAGATGACCTTTGAAATTTCATGAAATAATTTGAAAACGTCTGTACAAAATCTGTCATAAATTTTAAAAGACAATGATATGAATCATATATACAGCTACACACTTGCTAAACCCTAGACACAACTTGAAATAAATTAATAAGGAAATCATGCACATAATTATATAAGTTATTTAAAATGTACTGTTTGAGTGAAAAGTTCCAACGTCAATCTCTATGATTGTGCCAAATCAACCCAAATTTTAGATTTTTAATTTAAATTTTAATTAAAAATTGTTGCTACAATTGATAAATTGAAACTATGTATTACATTTACAGATTTGATGAGGGCCAATGCTAATTTGAGTGAAAATGTAGTGCAAAAAGACACAATACTGATATTTTGATGAAACATAAGAACTCTAAATACGCCTTGCGAGTAAAATGTACGCTGACATCCCATTGTTTACGTGATTTACATGGACATGATGGAGAAGCCATGTATTTAGACCAAATTCGCCCACATGAATTGTATGCAATTTATGATATTTTGAAAGGAAGTATATTTCTGAATCAATGCATTTTCAATTAATGATTTTACGGTAATCTCATCAAATGTCATTGTTTTGAGTAGTAAATTAGACGAAGCATACGCAAAGCTACAAGCCGTCTGGTTTTATTTGTGGAACTTACAGGGTGAGTCAAAAAAAAGTTTACCCTACTTGAAAAAATCAAAACAAATATTTCTGACCACAAAGTCAAGCCAAACAAAACTTTAAATGATTGCGCCATTTCTTTGCTACCATCTGGAAAACAAATCACGCTATTTGATGATACCGTTAAGTAAATATGACTATTTCTATACAGGAGCTGTTTTTTCACCAAAAACACGGTTTTTAATTTCGAGCTTAATAATGTTTACTAGGATTATGATGTAAAGCATTACACATCTTGTTTATTAAACGAATTAAGTAGACAATAGACTTGTTCAAAATTGTCTCCTTGTAGATTAAAACAATAGACCGCTTTAAGGCCTATTTATGACACAATTACCACACTTTAATCATTTCATAACAAAGGAATTGATCCTTTCGCTGTCGGTATTGTAATTTTTTATTGGTCGTATCTTATGAAATATAATGGTCAAGATCTGGAAGCGTGTTCGGACGTTAAATTGGTCACTTTTATTCAAAACAGCGTAAAATAAGTTTCCCTCAACCAATCTTAACCAGATAAAATTCATATTAAAGCTAATTGATTTTGTCTTTATACCGTAATGAATTGGTTTGAAAACAAACGAATACTTTTTTCTAAAAAAATTCGCTGAAGTTGAGTAAACTTTTTTTTGACTCACCCTGTATATCTAATAGCACAAGTGAATTAAAGCAGGAAGATGGTACGACGTTGTGTCTTAATGAAAGATTGACATTTGTCTATTCATTGGTATTTATAGCACAGATGCAATTGACAATTTTCCATTTAAGAATATGGACAAAAATCTAAAGAAAATACTGTGAAGAAAACCCATTACACTGGTATGCTTTGTAAACAATAATCCCAGGAATTCTGCTCACCTGATGGCCAGAAAATAATTACTAGCCATCTACTTGCTGCAAAGGAATATCAGTCCGCAAGACCCATGCATGGTTAGCAAATCCGCTCTGGACGATTGAGAATCCTTTAAATTAAAAGTGGGTGCCGTGCATAGATTTAAAGAACTGACGGGCTATCCGAATTTGCACGCGCAATACGGATAGACTATAGATTGAAGTGAAAACAAACGAAATACTGGAAAATGGCTCGCACGTGTACGTATTTTGTTCAAATAAAAAGAAACAACATTTACCTTTTAACACAAATTATTTATTTCAAAGTATATATATGAAATTCGTTAATTAAAATGTTACTCTGATGTCATCGTGAAAGTAAACATAATCTTATTTATTTCGCAGTAACGACTTATATAAAACATTATGGTTTTAACACCTATCCGTAATCAGTTCTTAAAACATTAGGGTTTAACACCTATCTTTAATCAGTTCTTAACACATTATTATGGGTTTAACCCCTATCCTTAATCAGTTCTTAAAACATTATTGTTTTAACACCTATCCTTAATCAGTTCTTAAAACATTATGGGTTTAACCCCTATCCTTAATCAGTTTTTAAAACATTACGGTTTTAACACCTATCATTAATCAGTTCTTAAAACACTATGGGTTTAACACCCATCCTTAATCAGTTCTTAAAACACTATGGGTTTAACACCCATCCTTAATCAGTTCTTAAAACATTATGGGTTTAACACCCATCCTTAATCAGTTCTCAAATCATTATGGGTTTAACACCTATCCTCAATCGGTTCTTAAAACAATATGGGTTTAACACCCATCCTTAATCAGTTCTTAACACATTATGGATTTAACACCTATCCTCAATCGGTTCTTAAAACAATATGGGTTTAACACCTATCCTTAATCAGTTCTTAAAACATTATGGATTTAACACCTATCCTTAATCAGTTCTCAAAGGCAGAGGTCCACTTCGACCAGTTCACCCAGGGTGAACTAGCTCACACATGGCCATGTGTTTGAACTGACCACCCAAAAAGGGTGGCGGCGTTGCAGTTTTGGTGACAAATCATCCATCTCTCTCTATTAACTCAACAACTAAATGTGGTAGAGCTATGGTTCAGGTGTCATAAGCCTATTCTAGCTACATTGTGTGAATATAGAAAATGTTCCCAGGTGTACGTTCAATTTACAATAACTCAACAAACGTGTCAACTATTATGTAACAATTGTAATCACGAATCGATTGCATTGTCCTTGGCTTTCTCACTATTCGCTACACAGTGAACTTGCCCTAATTCATCGGTTTTACATACATGACTATAAAAAAAAGTATTCAACCGATGATATCAAAATTATACATATTTGGAAAGCTCTCGAATAGGGGAATTCAAAAATGCCGTTTAAATCAGGATAGGGTGTATATCAAACCAAATATATATGAAAACTCTAATAAATATAAAATTTAAATGTTTGTGTTCATTCACTTCCTAATATAATATATTTCAATAAGTTACACTTGACAATTAACCATTATGTTCCGATGGGTAAATTGCATGAGGAACTAATATGCACAGTAAAATCGATATTTTTGAACATTCTTAATCACAATGTTACCATTAGGTTTTATCTAAATTCCAATAGCATATTTGGATACCATTCAGAAAATATATACTTTTTATGGGGTAGAACAAGTAGTTATTGTGATATGCTATTTCGAATCTCAGATGGTGTGAAATGTAAAAATGTTAACATGCAACGGGAAGGGTGGCGAGTTCAAAACACATGGCCACATACCTGTTCAGTTTCACCTCGACATATTCCCAAGGGATCTGGCTGGTAAGCGTGGACCTTTGTAAAGTAGTTTACATGGCGTTACTGTAATCTGCTACGACTTGTGCGAGAGCTGGATTAAATAGTATTTGATTATACTATTAGAAAGGAATCAAAAGTAATTTTGATGGCCGCCAATCTGATCAATATTTGTCATGTCATGACGCAGCATTTTAAATAATTTTCAAACGTTGTGTATGTAATAGCGTGATTCAAGGGTGACGTGCCCGATGTCTAATAAATAAAAAAATCTGCTTCATTTTTCGATGGAGAACTCTTTCAAATGATCAAGACAAATTTCGAGCAGTGTATACATTATTATAATTATATTAGTGGCATGACTTTTCCTACAGTCCTCTAACAAGATGTATCGGTTTCTTTTACAAGCATACACAAGTAGTAATATTCTTAGGATCGGTATATTATCTGAAGCGGACACCATCACTTAAAATCTAACGTAGCAACCTACATACTGCGTTATGTAGTGTAAAATATAAAATATATATATACCAGATTGAATGGCATAAGTAGATATACCAAACGTATCTTAAGTACGGAAGTCCTGAAGTCACGTGATTCGTTTAAGTAGTTGGATTCGTTAACAAGCCGCTACTTAACAACTACTCATTCAATCTTACCTTGCCAAGTGTCCTCATTGAAAACACATCAGTTACGTCATAGCGCGGTTTTGTGTTGATACGGCAGCAATTTCCCTTTCACTTTATTCAGTTTAATACGGAATAAAGTAAAATTCACTAAATAAAAGTGATTTTTTAAATAAATCAAATATTTTAACTCAACTCATGTACGAAAAAATGAATTGCCTCCCGTCATCTAACTGTGGTTTGTTGGCGCCTGCGTATACGATAAGTCACGTGATGTGATATTAGAGCTGGTAAATCATTTATAACTCAGTCTCTATAGATGGGGCATGATGGGGTGACAGCAATGTTTATCAACAAACGCAACGGTCGAAGGGCCTGGACTGTCGATACATGATTGAGGGAACAGCATATTACCACAACACTGCGTGAGTTTTTAAAAGCACGGGTCCTGAACAAAACAGGATGCGCGCGCAAAGAACAATGGCAACTGCCGACGTCACCTGTCACCCCATAAAAGGGTTTAGAAATGGCATTTTACGGGGAATCTTATCAGCTTGTTAATATACGAGTATTTTAATTACCGTACTTAACACGCAATTAATTCCCTTAGGCCTATAGTCGGGATTTGGACATGATTTGATCGAATTCGCGCTTTCGTAGGTTGTTGAATTCGTGAAAACACTTAATATGAATAGCGCGACGGTCACATGAGGTATGCAAAGTGACCCCAACCTCACTAAGAGCGTGTTCACACTATAGCTAGTTTTCTTCACGACCCGGGTCGGACCCGGGTCGAACCCGGGTTGAAGTCTAGTGTGAACAGAAAAAATAGGCTCAAAAAACCGACCCGGGTCGAAAATTACAACCCTGCGAAAGTGAAGGGTAGAACCCGGGTCGACTGTAGTGTGAACAGAAATCGCTGTTCGACCCGGGTTGCCGGAAGTAGCTAACCTGACTGCTAACCTCTGACCGTAGTTGTTTACGTCAGTTTTCAGCTTTGCTTCGCACGCTCTCGTCTGCTTCTGGTTCTGGTTGAAATCTTTATCAAATTTGTCAAAATGGCAAATAAATGGAGTCAAATTGAAACGGAAGCCATTATGGAACTCTGGGCGGATGAGACCGTGCAAACTATACTCTGTTTTGCCATCTCGAGACAGTGACGTAACTTAACAGGCACAGCTTTTACGCACGCGTGTGTATCTTCCGCCTTTCAACGCTCGTGTTTGTACGCCAGCGCCACGAGTAGGCGCACGCGTTATGTGCTGCAATTAGTAGAATACGCGGATACGTCACTGTTTCGAGATGGCCAAACAGAGTATAGTTTGAACTCAATGATCCACAATAAGGATATTTACGCCAATATATCACGCCAGATGGAGGCAATGAGTTTTCACCGTAACATTGAGCAACATTGAGCAATGTCAAAATAAAATCAAAGCACTCAAGAAAAAATTCACAGATACTGAAACACATAACAACAAGTCTGGAACCCAAATCTTTCTTTGGATTTGCCAGTGTTTTAGAATATAGATTGCATGTTATATTCTGCACCAGATATTTTGTTTCAGACCGGCGTACAGAATCCCTACATACGTATTTCATAAACTTTTTAGCTTAAAAATAGTTTGAGATAAAGCTTAAATATCCAGTTAAAAAAAACCACGGCCAACACTTGCAACAAACAGAGTTTGACATACATAGCGCTCTAGTGTGAACAGAAAATGAATTATCGATCAATCCGGGTTCGACCCGGGTCCGACCCGGGTTGAGGACAAAGCTATAGTGTGAACACGCCCTAAGAAAAAAAATCATAATACGCAAACCATGACGTTTGCTTGAACGTCTGCCACTAGCTGTCATCGACGTTGACCAATCACGCAACGTCTTATGTAAGTGGCCACTTATTGTCTAGACCATTGGTAACGATAGTTTAATTACGAATAATAGAATAATATTAAAAGGGCATTTATAATGCGCCTCACATTGTGAACACAACCCCGAGGCGCATAACAAACATGTATGAAAAAATATAAGAACATTACATCATAAATTACACATCAGAAATAACTTAAAGTACAAATACAACAACAACAACTTATAATAATAGTACAGACACAGTCTACTATGCACAATTCATAAATTAAGTTGTTTGATGTAGGTAGGTGAAAGATTGTGCAGGGACTTAATACAAGAAGGAGAAGTTTAAAAAGAATTCGCTTTCTGATTGGCAACCAATGTAGATCCTTTAAAATTGGCGTCACATGGTCCCATCTTCTGGCACCGGTAACCAGACGTGCAGCCGAATTTTGTACGCGTTGGAGCTTTGAAATGTCTGTATCCGGGAGTCCATAAAGAAGACAATTGCAACTGTCCAGTCGCGATGAAATGAAGGCGTGAACTAGACGCTCTGTTGTAGAACGATCAAGGTATTGACCGAGTATAGAGTCCGTAATGAAATAAGGGCCATGCGACACACATTTTTAATGTGATTTAACATCGTGAGCTGGCCATCAATGAATACACCAAGATCACTTACACCATCCACAGGTTTAATATCCGAATTCCCGATCTTGACACTTGGAATAGCTCTGTCATTATGAAAACGTGATCTGATATACACAATCTCAGTCTTTGCATCGTTTATTTTGAGTTTGTTTGACGTTGCCCAAGATCTGATATCAGTAACACAAGCTTCGATTGATGCTATGGCTGAAGGAGCAAACACCTTATACAATTGTGTGTCATCTGCGTACGAAGACAAACATTGTGTAGGATGCTCTGCGTCCTCAGATGTTATGTTTATGATACAGGGCATGTCGGCTAATAAATTGCTAACCATTACAATCGATATTGCTAAACGTTTGGGACTAGTTTTAGTTGTAGATAAGGTAGGCCTACTCTAAGGATTGCCAGCTATAAACGCTAGGCGCCCCTTTTTGGGGCGGAGGCAACGGCCTCGCCTCTATTATAAGTATATAGATATTGCCCTTTTGGGAAAACGACATCTTACCTACGGTTTACACGCACGCGACAATAAATCCCTTACGTCTCACGTATGTCACAATACATAAAAACAGATCCTTCCTATAATAGCGTATGCATATTATCAAAGAGTGTGTCCTGACCTATTTCAATTAAAACCGGTTCAATCAGTATTAAACAGGTTAATTACAGATATTCATGGAATTGGGCTACTTTTTGGATAGGAGCCGAGACTTTTAGGTGATATTTGGGATGCGGTTATAGCAACACTACATATCTGATCAAATAACAGTGTTTACACAGCCTGTGGTCAATTCATGGACTAGCATCCATCAATAAACTATGGACTTAAGTCCATGAATAAACACATCTTCATTGACTGTCAAAATACTTTATAAAAAAACGAAACGCTTTTTATTGTTTTAGGAAAGTTTTAATGGCAAAATAGGAAAAAACGTGGCTTTATTGATATAGGTACCCCTTTGAACGGTAGAAATCGGATGGATATTAATGAAGTTATCGAATACCAATATTTTTTTCAGTACGTGCAAAGGGTATATGTTGCGACGTTATTTGTTCACGATATGTTTTCTCTGTTATGTACACGATGGAGCATAGCGTTCACAAAAACAAGCAAACAAATCGTCACTGTTCTGACATACCTGCACATCTCTTTACTTATTTCTGTTGTGATGTGCCGGTATGTCAGAACAGCGACGAAATGTAATATCGCAACAACAGCCCCAAAACATCACTCTTGATTTTCAAGCCAATTTCTTTATTCGTATTTTTTAACTCAATGTACATGTACATCAAGTTCGTTTCGAGTTTATTATATTTATCAATTTACACAGGAGGTCCTCCAGTGTTCCCATTGCGTATGCATTACATCATCGTTTTGTATCGTATACGCTTCACTGTTGGGCCATGTTGGGCCACTTGATGACCCATGCGATGCCGCTACATCACGCTATGTGTTTGATAGCAAATTGAATTTGATAGAATTCGTATTTTCTTTGGGTGTTGAGTTCCCATTTTACCTAGCTAGTAAATATTCAACCAATCACAGGAGCTGTACTAACCAATTCAGAAGAGACTTGGCTATCAGACTATACCTAACTCCTGGAAAATACAATCGTTTCTGAATTGCGCTGTCGATCTCTAAGTTCGAGAAATCGAGAAAAAAAAGTGGTTTTAAAATTTTAAATTCAAAGCACTCTGACGCTATTGCATCTATAATAATGATAATGGTCCACTAGCATGTTTTCAGGATTAATTAGATACCAAATTGATGTTATATGATGATCGAGAAAGCGAGCAAATCAGGAAATTAGTGCGACATGTTGAAATATATTTTCAGTCAAGTCAGTGCTTTGATACGGATACGCGCCGCAACACACGCATCTCCCATTGGCCAAGTTCCAGCTTTGTCTACGGTTTTTGTGGTCTTGAAACTCATACATTTTCAGGTATTTTGACCACACACAACAAGCAACTGGCATCATGGAAGTAAGCTGGGGGGGGGGGGGGGCGAGAAATGAAAAGTGAACCAACACGATTTTTGTGAGTCTAGAAATGCGCGCGTAGGGCGCGATTTTTTTTTTTTACACCTACACCTATTTTTGGCACGATTGAGGTACATTTTGGCTCTAAACAAGCTTGTAGCGCGCGAAAAAATTCATCTGTGTACTTTTGACCATTATAATTCCATGATTCCTCTGGTCAAATAAACCAACAGTGCCAATCTCAACCGACACGACGTCAATATTGGGGGGGGGGGGGGATGGGGGGGGGGGGGGGATTTGACAAGGTTACAATCTCCATGTTAACGCTGTACTGTCAGTCCACAAGTGACAGGTGTGTAACCATTTCTATGTGGTAAAGTCTGACAACGTTGTATAAAGGCCAGCTTTAAGTTGTAACACACTTGAATTCTAAAAATCCTTTAATGTTCTTACTCGTTAACATCGTCCTGACTTTTTATAGTATTATTAACAGGATTTAATGATTTCTATTCATGTTATATTGATAAATAAAACTTATGACATAAGCACTCTATGTGTTACCTATATCACACTCTGCTATCTGTTTTCTTCAAATTTATATGACCGCCCCTTCCTTTTTAAAGGAATTTTTATAAATAAGAAGGTTGCGTTATGTACTTGATGATATTAAAAAGAATGAACAGTACTCATACTTGTAGGGCTATATTGACATGGTGTAAACAAAAACGATAAGCATTTTAACCAGGATTTGTACAATTTCGGAGTACACATGTATTGTATAGTCCGTCGAGAAGTCCCACACGCCCAGGGAGGTAGTAGAGCGCCAACAAGCGGGTATAGGATAGCTGTCAAGAAAATCAAAAAATGACCGTTAATCTGTTTAGTACCATTTACGCATTCTGATATTAATATATCAAAATGCAGTTACTTTATAAACCAAAAATAATATATGTTTGATAACAACAATCCTTAGAAAAATTGTACTTTAGGTCCCAGATTCTGGACTTAACTAGTATCGTCCGATACTGGAACACAATTATGTACCGGTATCGTTCAATACTGGGACAAATTACTACTGGTAGCATGTGTACAGTGTCGAACGATACTGGACATACATAGAAACGTTCCAGTATCGTTCGATACTGGAACACAAATTAATGTTCCAGTATCGACCGATACTGGTACGATACGACCGATACTGGTACGATACGATAGATACTAGAACAGAAAAATCGTAACAGTATCGAGCGATACTGGCACATTTTATGTTTCAGTATTGACCGATACTGGTATACCATTTGGGACCTAATGTACACTTTTCCCAAAAGCTTTTGATATCACAACAACAACAACAAATTAAGATGCAAGCAGACTTCCTCACCCCCAAATCATGGATGGACACGATTCTAAGCCGTACTAACCTCTGCTATTTCAAACGGTTTGTACTTTTTTTAAAAGTTAATCGCTCGCTTACTTTATCAGTCACACTGGCCGTATTTACACTGAGGTTAGATATATCGCTTGATATGTGCAATCTTACACTTGAGGGATTTGCCCAGGGTAGTCTCAGTAATATCAACTTACGCGTGTAGCACTGATGGCACTGAGAGCCGTCTTGTGGAAATCCATTCCAAACCAAATCAGACGTTATGCCTTACATTTTAATAATCGGTAAAATTCTAAAAAGGAAAGGAGAGTTCACCCTGGTGATGCTGCACTATTCGATGTAATATATAAAGGGCACATATGTCGACATCATTGATGCTTAATAAGTACAAATCCCCGCAGTTATTTTAGACGCTTATCGCCATTTTTAGACATCCTTGTATTGCAGCTATGGGGTTAACATATTATAAACTCCGGGCGAATTAATAAGACACAAGTGCACATGCTGCCCTCTGAAATTTCAATAAGAGGCTTATAATCCAACAGACGCTAAACATGATTATAGCATTACTTCGAGACGTATAAGACTACGGCTGCACATTCTGGCTAGAATATCAGCGGCTATAACTTTTCAATCTTTCGTGATGGGATTTATTATAAAATCTTCAAGCCCCTAGGTTTAATGGAGATTCCACTTTTGAATATCGGCCAAGACCATATTTTTCAAAATTAAATTCTCATGTCATTTAGTGCTGACAGCAACATTTTCCACTTGATTTGTTGGGAGTGGCACTGGCACTTTCATCTTTCCTTCATTTTTTCGTACTGTCATACAACCAATAATCTTATAGGCCATTGTTTAAAAGCGTGGCCTGAACTGGGTTTTTTATTCTGGTGTAAACAGGACCTACACGTGTGTCCAAACGAAACGACCGGTTTAAACACCCAAACAAACGCCAATGCAGCCCAAACCCCAATACATTCTCGAAAATATAATACTGTTTAGCCATTTTAGCCTTTGGTTTGGTCAATATCATGTACACTGTAAAAAGAAGCGTTTATATTTCTGATAACACTTAATAAACACTTGTTTTTATGTTTTACGTGTAAAGGTATATAGGAGGCATTGCATACGATAAACGTTTGCATAAACAATACAACACGTTTATAGAGGTATTTGTTGTATAATAATTAACACCCAACATGTTTCTTATTGCTGATATAAACATGTTGGTGTGTTAATAAATAAGTATTAGTATCCATTCGATCTTTATGAATAAGGTATCAAACTACGGAGAAGAAATTTGTCAATATATTTTTATCCCAGATTTTTGGTACCGATTATTGATTTTGGATTAGCCAACATCAAAGCACCTGGTCTTTGACTTGTTGTGCTAGGTGTAGTCCTGCAATGCCCGGCATACTTGATATACTCCTGAATTAGGTTTAATTGTAGTTTCCTTATGCAAAAGAAATATAGCAGATGCTGATTGATGTCATTGTCTTTTTTGTTAACTAAATCATGACATTTGTAATTGGTTGAGCCCTATTATTGAGCCCTATCTGATATATACTTTCAGCATCGTTCTTGTAAAAATCCGAAATAAATGACGCCGCGGCAGCTTTTTAAAATGCACCTTTTGCGAAGGAAATGTCATACTCATGACTATCTGTAATTAACGGTAAATCCCTGGGTATATATTGGAAGATTGTTTGACATGCTCCTTACCATTTTAACAAGGGTTTCATGCATAGCCGGCAGGGTTTTGTAATAATCGTTTATTGCTTTTAACTATTTTTGATTACATCTTTTTATCATCATTTTTTATGTCTTCAATTTGTTATTTATTACAATATGATTGTAATAATGATTTCACATAACAAAATGACCTTTTGCTTTTTTGTTGTAGGGTTTTTGAATATTGAATTTCTTGTTTATTTACGAAAGCTTTGCATATTTACCGTTTTGGATAGTTGTATTTCACTTTATATGTTATAATTAATAGGGGACGGATCGTAAGGCCTCATTTTAGATGTATGTGATGCAGAGGTTGTGGGTTTGGGCCGGCAGTTACCAATTTCGAATGTACTTGTCTACCAACACCATGGGTGAAATGGGCGTCAACATTTGAATTAAAAGTAAAAGAAATTCGCTATGTGGAAAGAGTACGAATATACCATACAATTATGATATTGAAGGGTTTGGTATACACATCCGTCTATTCCACCTTTGTATACGTACTGCGTGATAATCTACAAGGTGTACATGTTTAAAAAAAGAGCCCAATTTACAAAAGCCCAATACGTAACAATTTGATACGTATTGGGCTCAAGTGTTGTTACTTAGAAGATAAAGTGGAAAACAAACTGTCCAATACGTAACAATAAAAAAAACTTTAATTAAAATCAAACATTTTTAAACGTTAATTGCATTTTTCACACACTCTCCGTTTGAAAAAATGGAGAAAATTGAATGCATTATGTAATAGACAAGCATACCATATGGCCCAATATGTTACAAAAAATGACACAATTTTGGTCTCATCGATCCAATACGTAACAAATCAACATGATTATGAAATCCTGAAGAAGCACCTTAATTTAATCAATACAGAGGGAGTGGGTATGAACAATGTAATAAACTTATAACAATCTTTGATTTCAATTAAAGTTTGTTTATTGTTACTTATTGAGCAGAACCAGACTGTTTGTTTGCCACGTTTTCTTTGAAGTAGCAACACTTGTGCCCAATACGTATCAAATTGTTACGTATTGGGCTCTTACATCCGTATGCTGGTTCCCTGCACCCTGGATCCCCGGCCCAACTTATCCATAGGTGCAGGTACAGGCAAATCCATTGCCGTCCGTAACCGTAAGCTCAACACATTGCATTGTCGCTCTGTTATGGCATAAGGTAAATAACGATCAACACACTGTAGCTGAGATACCGCATCGAACGCTGAATGCATTGTCGCGCTGCCATAGCTACGGCGCGTTGGGGAGCGCGATATGACATGCGTGCATGTGCGTGTGAAGTCCGGCGCTGTGGTTAGCGCAGATACACGTGTAGTTTGTGCCAATCAGCAAATTTGTTATCATTCTAAGCGTGATGCTGGCTTGATCAAATTTATTTGAGGATCTATTTTGTGTCAATCATGAATATGCATGACTTTTATGCTAGCAAATCAGATTTGAGTGGAAATCGGCGCGTACCTGCATCTATGGATAAGTTGTGTGGAGCCCATTGATGCAGGGAACAATCATTACATCCGCCGAGTCAATGATCTTTTGATCAATTTTTGACAATCCGCGTTAAGGGTAGTTTTTGAGAGAGCATTCACACGGATGATTACAACTATTATACATGAGTTGCCCCCTCCCCCTCCCCCCTCCCCGGGCGACGATCCCTCGAAACAATCTCTCAATGGTTAGCAGTAGAATAATCTACCTTGGCTGTAATAGACGAGGGTTTCCCTCTTTTGACATTTGACAATTTCATACGCGGTTCCTGCTCTCTTCGTAATAACAAATACAGCATCAGCCGGACAAATTATGACGTCATTATGTAACTTACAAGGTTAACCGTAGAGATTCAACACGGAGTAATTAAATCATCAACACTGACGCACAGAGACAGGCAATCTTCCTAACATTCATTTATTCCACCAACATCTTAAATGCAAATTGACAATTACGAATGGATCGAGATCAAAGACTACGAAATTTGTCCACGATGAGTGCTCGGCTGACGGAACGAGTAGCTGCGCCACTTGAGAAAGAATAATGGTAGCAAATCGTGTGTGTACTCGTATGTACTTTATGCAATCCTAATTTTTAACAACTTTGTGTTTTATCTCAATTATATTTTTGCAGCAGACTACTTGGCAAATGCGACATGGATGGTGACCCAATTCCCGATAACGATTCCGAGCCAGATAGACTACCAGGTAGGTTATTTTGTGTAATTATACAGGTTGAGTCTGAAAATGTATGCTCTCGAAAAAAGACTCTTTGGCGTCACATACGCTGCACTGCACTGTACTGTACATGAAAACATATGGCATGCACTAGCGATATAGTATCCTACACTGCAAAAACCGCAGAACGTGTTCAAATGTAACAGATATAGAACATGTTCTGAACATGTTCTGAACGCGTTTTAAGTGTTATTGATGTGTTCTGAACACAAAAAGAACACATCCAGAACACGTTCAGAACATGTTCTAAATCTGTTACATTTGAACATGTTCTGAAACACCTGGAGAACACACCGTGAACATGTTCTGAACGCGTCATGTGTTCTGCACTTTTTGCAGTGTATTTGAAGTCATATTGGCAGATGCTCTGAAACCAAATTCACGACGTGTTTGTTATAGTCATATAATATTGAATGGCTTTAAATGTGATATTTAGTTATCCCCTGTTTGTTCACGCAATACAGGAAAAAAGCTATGGTTTGTTTCCAATTTCACATGAGGCGATAACAGGGGATAACATATTTATCATTTAGTAGACATAAATGCAATTTAAAATGTAGATGAGGAATAATTAAGCATAAACATGTCCGAACCTAAAACACTGTGAACCATCACAAAGACACTGGAAATCACACAAATATATTTTGTCAACTCACCACATCTCTTGCCCATCTCCAACATAATGTATGCAGTATTGAGGGCTAAAACAACACGGAACCTAAAACACTGGGAACTAAGGAAATGATACCTGGAACCAACAAAAATACAGGTCAAACCCCTATCCTCTACGCCCCCCCCCCCCCCCCCCCCCCCCCACTCTACCCCACTAACATCCTTAACCCTTAACCCAAATCATACAGCTATTCTTCCCACCACCTCTAACCCCTAACTATGATAGTGGATCAATCCAAACAGTGATTAAACCAATCAGAGCGTATACGAGTAAATAGTAATACAGAAAATATGTATTGGGACTTTAACCAATCACATTTCAGCATTCATGTCTACTAAATGATAAAAGAATATATTGCACGTGAAAATTGCATGAGTCAAAGACGAGTGATATATTATTATATCGAGTACAATATATTCTTGTATCACACGAAAATAAGACATTAAATATTATTTTTATTATTTATAAATCAATTAACCCGTATTACGTTAATCTCAGCGAATTGAAACGCCGATCTCAAAAATGTATTGATGTGGGTGTTCTCTGCGCATGACATACTCACTCGCATATCGTCTGCGCCGCACATGGACACTTTTGGTGGACAATATTCAATACGCAGTTTTATTGAACTGTTTGGGAGGCCTATATAAATAATAATTTGAATTATTGATTTTGAAGAATGAAGCAAAAATGCTTCGAATTCTTGGAATAGACACTTTTGATTTTAAATAGCGAAGACAAAATTCTTAATTCTTGAAATCGATCCTCTTGATTTAGAACTTTAAGATGTAGAATTGTAAGACAAATATTTTCGATCATGTTCTTTGTGCGTGTGGTTTCAATGTAGAATGGTCAATTTTAAATTATATAAAAAATACTGTTTTTGTTATTGTGGCAATTGATTAATAAATCAAGGTCATTGCTCTCCAAAAAAATCACTTTCAGTGAGTATACTTATTTCTGAATCACCATCCCATAGAAATATGTATGTACAAGCTATTTGCATTCAAACCGGTAGTCTAGAAGCCAGCTATATTGCGTGACATTTAACAATACGGGTCACGTTTGTGTCATGATAGAAGTAAAATGATCAGGTTGATATTATCTCTTATAACACAAGAGAATCGCAGGTGGATTGGTTGGAATAGTGACAGTTTTGAATAGGGCAAAGGTTATTTAGTAGTAACTTAAGAAATGGGCTTTACAGGTAATAAACTAAACAAATAATACAAAATATATCATAAAATAATATTAAACAATGAAAAGAAAAACCATTCTGTTTCGTTATTATCAAATCATACCATTCTGTATTAACACTAATTGTTCCTGCTGCTGGTACATCATGGCGGAAACCGCTAAATTATTTAGAAGAGAGAGGTGTTATGATTGTTACACTGTTCTGTTCTTTAGGCTCCCATAACTGTCACCAATCATACTTTCTGTAGTATTAACCTAACTTCACAACCGGTTTCCATCTGTTTCCTTGGCGTATAGTGCAAAAACTGACAAGATACCAATCAGTGTCTAAACTTCATTTTAATAAAAATAGATTCCGTATCTTAAGAGATCAATTGTTATTTGATCTTACTACGTGCATCATACTTACAACTGCGTCAATGTATTGAGATGTGTGCCTTTTTCTCTTGACTGACCGCGATAATGATCGTGGTGAACGAGAAACCTATTTTCGAATGTGCATTATCGTAGACAAGATTATTAGACGCTTGATCAAACTATCGAGCATTCAAAATGTTCCTAATACTCATTACAAGATGAAGCCAATGATAAGAAAGCTTTTAACATCATAACCTTCCAAGATTTTATCAATTCTCTATTCATGCTTTAGTTACGATATCGACAAGTGGTTCTTCTTGAAACATGCGCATAATACTGATGATTTCCACTCGACAAACCTACAAATATTTGAATTGAAATTGATTGTGCTCAATTGATTGTACTGTAAGGCTTATTTTCTCCAATTAGCTTTGCTGAAGCTGACAAGTTTCAAAACATCATCTATTTTAGACGCACCGAAATGTTTCCCAAAAGATTTAGGGTTTCTATTAAAATGTAGGGTTTGCTATAAATATCATAAGAATGTTAAGAATGCTCTCCCACTATGCCCACGAACTGTTCATATTGATCGTGTTCAATACAAATATAAGATGAAGTAAAACATGAAGTTAAATCGTTCTCATTTATATATCACGATGTCTGTCAACTCGTCACATAGCGATAAATGGTATCAATCATGTCGAACTCTTTGTGTAAACATGGGCTAATCGTTTGAAGTTTTCAATGACCAACTACTGTTGAAAGACAATCTCACTAATTGTCGGAATTGATCCCATTTTGGAAATAACGGCAACTTCACCGTTTCCACGAAACAAATAAGAGGGGAGTATAGAGTTGAAGGGTTCGTGGAGTGTCGGTATTCACACAAAAAATGCTTGAACGCATTTCAACGTTCTCTCTTGAACCCTTCGATAAAAACATTGACAATCTAGATCGAAAAGTCAATTTTGATTGTCAGGTAGGATAAAATAACATGATAATTGTAGGCCTACGATATACTCATCAACCGGATTTTGTCCTTACAGAATATTTATGCTGAAATACATGTCTCTGAAAAAGTGTGAATGTGTCGCAAAGAATCAGCGTTAAATATTTCGGATAACATCTACACATCTACACCTATACATGCCTTGCGCATACGTAGTCGTGCGTCTCTGAGAGGCGTGAAATAGCATTAATTCAGCCTACCCTGTACCGAGTACACCATAACAAAATTGTTGTATCTTTTATCGAACCAAGAGTTCATTCGTAGTGACAGTTTATGATTTAAATATTATCGTTAAGACCTTAATCCCACGACTAAATGACTAAATGCTGCTACGTCAAGGAAATGAAATCAGGTACAAAATAATGATAATGAAACTCGCTAATTCCTTTCCCGTCTGAAACCCCCTTAACACTTTCCACGCGGCCATTAGTTTTGTCATAAATACTAAACAGATTTTTTAGAAACCTTTCCCAATTTTCAAAGTCTACCTCAAGGATGACTGAACCAAGATGTTTGTACCTCTTTCAATGTATTTCTCATGGTGATTCCAAATAGGTATTGAAATTCAATACAATATGATATTTTTAAAACATTTTGTGAAATTTTGGAATGTCGTCTGCAGACGCCTGCCGCGTGGAAAGTGTTATCGAGGTTCTTACGCTACTAATTGTAAGCGAGTTTGAAGGGTGTATGATAATAACAGTTGCCTAGAGACATTACTTACAGAGGCTTCAAAACACAATTTAGCATGTAATTAACATTTAACGGAACTTCGGTTATACATGCATTATCGGGGAACACTGTGGGTAGAATCATGGAAGCTTACCATGGAAGTAAAACATCTATGGTAAAACCGACCGTAACATTACAGTACTGCTTGTATATTTTTCAGAGAGGTCGATCAGGAATTTTGAGATAGCCTTGTTTATTCAATGCCGAATGCAGGGCCGTAAGACACTTTTTTCAAAGGGGGGGGGGGCGTTTTCCAAAAGAAATTACCGGAAGATTTTGTGAGTCAAATATGCGCACGTAGCGCGCGAAAATTTTCGAATTTGCACCTATTTTTTGCACGATCGAGGTACATTTTGGCTCTAAACAAGCTTGTAGCAAAGAATATTGCATTTTTTGGAAGACAAATGCGCGCGTAGCGCGCGAAATTTTTTCACCTGTGTACAAATTTTCCGGGGAAGATTTTCAAAGGGGGGGCGATCGCCACCATCGCCCCCCCCCCCTTCTTACGGGCCTGGAATGGGTGGGAATTTGGATGATTTTGTTGTTTTCCGGTATCCTCTATCCGCGGACAACAGAAATCACGCTTGGCGAGTGTGTTAGTTCAAACAAGTTAGACAATCACAAAATAATATCGTGCCAGTTTAACTGACAGTAAATACCAGGGTGACGATTGGTCGATGAGTGCGTTGATTTACATATTTTATATTTTTTTGAAAGTCATTTTTTAATACGTAGTATGATATGTACCTATGGAATAATTATGATAAGGCATTACAAATACGCGGTAGTTTTCTCGTACTAAACGAGGTTTTAACCTTAAAATCGCCGCTAAAACTCATGTTTAAGTTAAACGCAAGTTTGTCTTTTAGACAGGACGTTTAACAAAACACATTCTTTGACATCACGATGAATATCGTCCCCAGAAATGTCGTTTAAGCGTGCCATTGTATTGAATGGTATGTATTCAATAATCGCTATGGTTTGACAGACCCATATGCAATTCTTTGTGAAGTTGGACGTTCTTGGACTCTGACAATTTTCGAGCTATTTTGTGTATACAGGGTGTCCCTAAAAAAATTGTGCACATGTTTGCGCAACTTGTTGACCATGAAGTCTTAAAAGTTTGATGTAATATGTTTATACACACAGAGAGGATGCCGTTTACTTCATCTGATTTGGATTTGTCAATCCTGAGATATACCCAGTATATCAAGGCTTCCCAAAATCGATGTTGTGCCACTTTTACAGAAAGAATGATTATGAGCGGCAAAACGATACTAACTTTGGTCTATCCATGGGCATCAATCGTCTTGAAACATTGGGGTGGGCATTTGACCAGAATTGTATAAAACAGGCTGAGGAACACAAGTGATGTCCTTGGAATATGTGGTAAGGGATTTCTACGAGCAGTTATTCTGGGATCCCTCTGAAGTGCACGCCGCACGTTATCAATGTGTTTTTGTGTCCTGCTACTTTTCATATCTTAGTCTTCCAATGTTCTTTATTCATATTGGTGCTTGTACCATCTACCAAGTATTTCCAATGACTCCTGTGTAGGTGTATTCCTAGATGGTACGTGAGTGTTTGGGAAATTAATGGCAAACTCTATGGTGACTTCTGCTGGACTTTTCGTTTCATGAATGTTAAGACTACGAACACCCTGAGGCCGCACCCAGCCATATGGACGTCTGTCCTGTTTTGAAAATGTAGGCCCAAAAACAATTTGTGAAACATCGTCAAAAGGACAGGTTCGAATCATGTAACAAACATCTTTATATTCAGTTCCGCTTGGATACACAGGCACTCATTCTATTATTAAAACCTATTCAATCTCTATACAACAATGTTATTTTGCATAACACTGGTGAAGGGCAATATTGTGACTGATCCATGATGTACCCTGCGTAAAGAATGTTGTGGTAAATGACGCACCCATGACGCACCTCTCCCGGGGTTGTATAGTGCACCATACAACTGACAGGTGCATTTAACCGCGTTTAAATACGTACAATAATACAACACATGGTGCTTAATAATGGCGCTTTTTACATTTATAAGCGATTCCCTCCTTTGTCACAACGCAAAATATTATCTGTGCGCATTGCGTATTTTCTATTGTAGTTTATACAACGACACCATACGTAGACAAATTGTTTTAATATCAAATATGGCAATCTATTTATTTACAGACATACCGGAAGAAGAGCCACAGGGCCCTTCTGATCCAGATGACATTCTACAGTACATCGAGGAAGTAAAGAAAGAGAATGACAAACTGGAACATCAAGACAATGAGGAGGAACAATCACCAAAGAAAGTGTCTTTCCAGGTGTGCCAACCGCATAAGCCGAAACGTGCAGAATATATACGAAGGTATGAAAAGCACTATAGATGCATAAACAACATAATCTCAAATAGTGATCGTGTAATAAGGCAGGCACGTTGACAACATAACCCCCTTAAAAATATGCTCCGGGCCCACGGAATTTTAATTAGAACCTCGAAATTACTTTGCGATGCCTATCAGCTCACAAGAAAAAACCGGGCCTCATCCAGGCTCGGCAGAAATTGTTGCTAATTATCGAGTCCACAGTGCCCTTCTGAACATGTTTGAACAACAACAATTATTCCTTACCAATTAGCTTACTTAAGGATGTTGTGGGAGCATTTCTTACTATACTCTCCATCCAATCAGGAAGTGATTTAGGTCATTATGTAATTTTGTATGAGGACGTATCATATCGGTTTCCCACAATCAAGATTGATATGGCTGAACTACATAGTATTCCGTAAAAAGATCCATTAAGATTTGCAGACGAAATTCTAATCATAGGTGATCATTTTCAAAAATCAACATAGTTGACATTTTATACTAACCTGACAATTGCATATGACTTAGCCAACAAAATTCTCCCTGAACTATGACCCAACCTTTTTCCTGACAACATTTTTCCTATAAAGGGCGTAGTACTCGTCTTATTTCTCAGCTAGTTACCTTTAGAATAGTAGAACTAGCCAGCATAGATGACATTCAAATTCCGCCCACACACACCATTTATTAGACAGCTTTGAGGGTTAGCCTTCGTGATATTTTTCTTAGGTGATCCCCACACAATTTACTGCCCAGCTTTGAATATTTACCTAAGCAGTATTTTTTTCTTTGGGGTGCTTTGAAACCACCCACACCAAATATTATACAGCATTAAGGTTAGCTTTAGGGATGGCATCCAGATTCGTACGGATTGAAAACCGTAGATCGGAGAGGATAATCGCACTGGGATAAACGGACAGTTTTGTGTAGATAAACGGAACGCGGTTAAATAATGACCAACCAAAACGTGTTTAGCCATGCTTAGCGAAGACATTGAACAACTCCCGTGAACGGACAGCCAATGCGTTTACCCTCTCCGATCTACGGTTTTCAATCCGTACGAATCTGGATGCCATCCCTTACCCAATAATTATCTTTGGTGTAGATGGAAACCACCCACATTAATATTATACAATTTTGAAGGTTAGCCTTTCCACAATTTCCATTAGTATAGTGACATTTACGCAATATTAGTGGTTTGGCAATCATGAAGCCACTGGACATGATTGATGAAGAGATAATTATGCACTGCTCAAAATCAAATAGTTGAAAAAAATGTCTATGTAAAAACACACTTTTTTACGTGTTGCGTAGGCCTACTAATGGTATAAGGTACGCAAATGTGATTACCGAAGAAATAACTGTTTTATACGGTATACAGATATTACAGTGTGTTGTTTGATCGTTACCATGGTATTGATTTAAGATATTTTTAAACATTTTCTAGGCCGCATCCCGTACTGTTCTATTCGAGGCATCACAGACAGATAGTTTCGACACAATGATCAGATTTTGCCTCAAAATGACTTATTACTCGATCGATTTTCTTTCGGCTATTTATATAAAGACAAAACAAATTATTTTGGTGACATTTGTATGGAAATCTTTCAATTGATATTGATGCATATCAGCACATGGTATCGTCGTGTTAGTGCAACAACATTCAAAGAGTAGGTAATTGCGCATATTTTAAGCTAATTTTGAATTTCTAAAACAAATTTATAATTTTAATTAATGAAAACAATGTCATAAGTGCACTACAATTTTATGGTTGCGTGATCTAACATCATATCTACCACTTACGTCAGTATTGCACTCTGCTTTCACAGCATTTTGAGTGCAATAACATCGTATCTACCACTAACGATGTTGTTGCACTCTGTTCTCCCATCTGTTCTCAAGTTTTTCTCCGTGCAATAATATCGTATCTGCCACTTATTGCACTCACTAGATTTGCTAGTGCAGATGCGATATCTAAAAGTGTCAATAACTTTTTTATTTCTTATTTTTTAACCCAAGATTTTCTATTTATATTATCAAAGAAAAAAAATCTTTATACTTCCATAACATTATGTGGTTACTCAAATACACAATAATTATGTGAAACATAAAAATGCTCCTCCTGCAAATATAGCCAAATGCAGATGTTGTTGCACTCGCACGACGGTATTAAACTTTAAGTTCTATTGTGTTGGATTATTATTTCTCAAAACCGATCTGTATGTGATGTAGCCGATGATGTTACGTTAAAAAAAAGCAAATTCACACGCTCTTACTTAAACATATTTTTCTAATTGCACCCAGGTACACCGAGGGTGATTTTCATCATCTGAAGAGCTCCAGAATAAAACCTGCTGAGTGTACGAAATCAATGTCCCTTGATTATGGCACTGCTATGATGAATGCAGAACGGTCATCAATACCTAATGGTCAACCCGTTCGATCAATGTTGAAACCAATGACTACTAATATAGACACTTCTCCTTCGCCAACTGATGTTCCAACATACACTGCTCATACAATCAAAGCTCAAGTACACATACCGCCGCCCAATGAAGGTGTGTCGGAAGCTAAAGGTATACCGAAAAGTCCTGCCAAAATATCCAAGGGTGATGGCTCTGGAAATGGGCGAAGACCTAATAGTCATTCGAGATCACCTAGAAGAGCAAGAAAAGATATGAAGGATGGTAGGAAGGACCGAGAAGGAGGGGCACAGTCGACAGCAACGTTTGTGCCGATTCCATCTGAAAATGAAACCGGTTTCGCTGAGCCAATAAGTAGTGACGGCTCCGATGGAAAACAGAATGATGATAAGAAATTGCGATCGCATCCGCCGGAAATCGAGCGACAGGTGGATGACAGAATCGTTGACAAGCATAGTAAAGAAAAACGAGCGCGAGAATACCATGATCTTTGGCATCTCAGAACAACCCTGGAAATGGAAGATACAGCTAGTACTAGTGGATCATCTGGTCCGGATACCGTTGTACCGGCAAATGGAAGCAAGGATGATCTAGGACCGCCACAATTAAACCAAGAGCCGGAGATTCCACGCCTCGATGTGCGTGATACCGAGACAGGAACACAAACATGGCCTTTAGAAGAAGAAACTGAAGATGGTAAAAACCGTCTTTGTGTTATACAGAGGCATAAGCTACACGCACGTGGAGATCAGCCAGATAGTTTCGAAACAATCTTTAGTAGTATCAGCACTGAAGAATCAGACACTTCGGAGCGAAGTAAAGGTGGCGATAGTTCTGGGAAAGATAGCGCGAGTAAACTTCGTCAGATGCAGGCTGACAGTGGTTATACGTCCATTGAACATAAGAATGAATTATCTGAACAGCAAAAGAGACAGTTACTATTCACCGCGAGTGACCGTGACAGTACCAGTATCGAAAGCATGTATACACCAATTTTGTCAAGTGAAACTAGTCCTATTGGAGATCGCCCAACCTCTTCTGAGACGGATGGCACTACGGGTGAATCAATTGACACCGTCAAAGGCGAGCCACGTGATTACATCGGTATGCGTAAGAGATCCGATAGGAAAACGGCTTCTACAAAGAGGCGTGAGTTTACAAAAGGCAAAGGTGAAGCCATCTTTGGTAGTTTTAGTTTTCCTGAGGAGGACAGTGAAGTAGGTTCAGTAACCAGCGAAAAATCCGTCACCATAGCATCTGATTCTCAGGGTGAATCTCCTGAAAGAAGACGGCCACGAATGGGACGCGTATTTAGACTCTCGAGAGAGGAACGACTAAATATGTACCCTAAAGGACGTGACTATAGCATCGATGAAAAAACTGACGCACTTTTTAAAGAATTTCTTAGACAGGACGCAATGTTTGAAACTTCAACTAAACGTACACGACCTTCTCGAGGACGCAGGCTGGCCCTTCATCATAAACAACATAGCGATACTTTTGTCGAAAACCCAAGTAAAATTATGGAGGTTCCCCTATCTGAAACTCGTAGCGCAAGTTTCGATACACGTGGAGAAACCGCAAAAGAACGTTTGACGCATTTGTTACCTAGTTCGAGTGCTTCTTCAAGATCTAGGATAACCGCACAAGATAGTATTGAAGAGGAATATCTTCGTATTGAAAGTATGAAAATATGGAATGGACAAACACCGCCCTCTGTGAGAGAAAAGCCAAATACCCTGGATGTTCCAACAACTGACATTGGACCACCTCCAAAAGAGAGCTCCAAAAGAGGACCTCCTGTACGATCTCATAGTGCCGCAGCTGCCCCGGGATACGGGCCGTCTGAAGGACCAGTGCATTTAGGTCTTGAAGATGTCAGTACCCGTAGAAGTGCCTTTCGAGCTGTAAGAAAGTCGCCGAGTCTGTTAAAGAGATCTTATGCCTTAGAAGACGAGGACATTATGGATGACAGCCAGATGGACATTCAAGAGCAAAGGCTAAGTCCAGTGGGTACTGGAGCTACTGGTGGATCTAAGAGTCCAAAAAGTCCACGTAGTCCCAAAATAAGACCTCGACAGCCACCGCGGGGTATGACAATTGATGTGATTTCATCGTATGATGAGAGACTAGCAGAGACTCATCCCAAAGAAAAACATGAAAGCCATGGTGCAATTGCAAAAAGCCCAAGACCTCTTCGTAGCCCACGTGGGCGTATTCTAAGAGAGCATCCTCAATCAGCAAGTTTATCAATAGAAGTAGTATCACCACAGGGTGAACGTTCCGAAATCTATATTCCATGTTCTGATTCTAGAGAAGATCCGCGATTACTTCTGGAACCACCCCGGAGCGAGAGTATAGATCTCCCTGGTGCTAGGCCCAAAATTCCGTCCCGTAATCCATGTCGCTCTCCACGGATGCCCCGATCGCCGCCACGCTCACCGCCACGTTCGCCACGCCCAGATGGTAGTCCACGCTCAGGACGGAGATCCAAGTCTCCACTTCGTCACCAGAGTACGGAGAGTAGCCAAGGTAGTATTGAAATAGTCGAAGCATTGGGTGCGCAAAGGGGTTACCACCTCGCTGTCCCTGGTACCCCGCCTGACAGACCGCATAGTGCATCTTCGTTGCATCGACTACAGCAGGAGACAAAAGCGCCTCCATTCAATAGGCGATATAGTGACGAAACATTCGATGATCGTCCACCACCAATGGAATCCAATGGTAGACGATCATACGACCACAGTCGATCACCAAGACCACATAGAGCACACGCTAGACTCCAAGGTAAACCACCTACAAACCGAACAAGCTCAGAGAACAATATATTGGACAGGCAGCGTGGTAATAGTGGTTCCGACAGAGATTTACGACGGCAACAGTACGGTCGAGCACACAGCGCCCTCGATGTATTTGCCTCTCAGAAGCCGTACAGGGAATCAAAAGAAACGAAATCGAGGCGAACCCCCGAACGTGAGCGAGATCGAGAGCGACATGCTTCGCGTTCATCAACATTTGATAGCGCCACAAGTCCGGACCGGTGGGAACATCGACATCATGATCCGTACGATAACGGGTCGAGAGAAAAGTTGTCATCAAAGGGCAATCGCAAATCGTGATATCAGCAACTATTGTATGATTAGAATAAGTATATATCTCGTTGTAATATATTGTAAATAACTAAGACTATAGCGAATTATTTTTTATGATTTATTTATCACGCGTTGCTTTACCGAGTCTTTCATGAGTTTCAAATAGACGCATTTGGTCTTTCTGAAAGCGGCCATCTTAATCCATGCGAATAGATTACAAATCTTGCCTTCTTATGCAATTGTTATATTTTCATCTTTGGCGACTAAATTTGTTTTATGTATTTGTTGGGTACATTCTACTTTCTAATTATAGATTTATTTTGAGTGTCTGAGCATGCATGCTGGGAGTTCCCAAATGTCCAGCTATATTTAGCAGTGTGAAAGAATTAATCAAGGATATTGTTTGCAAACGTATTCAAATTTGCTACAAACCAAAAAGAAATTATATATATATGAAGGTATATTGATCACAACCTCAAATGATTCTCTAACTATAATATAGCTCACAAAGAAATATACTTTCAACTGCAACTGACTGATTAGCCTTACGTTATAGGTGCCTGCTGCGCATATGTCAAAAATATGAACAATAGGCAGTTTATATAATATTGACCGATAGCTAGGCTTTCACGATCTATTTCCAAAATACAGGTAAAGAGTTTGAAAGGGATCGCCGTGGGACTAATGGAACTGTCAAGCTTGAGTCAGAATTAGATATGACTTCAGAGTATAATTTCAAGGAGAAAAAAAGTTAACAATGCCTTGTTCTATACAGAATCACTAGTTGGACACACCCTTGACCAGTAATGTGAAACAAGGAGTCCCCCGGGGGAGTCCCTAGCCAATAAGTGACTCTGAAAAAGCTGTTGAAATGCCCTGCCATCCCTCCCCAAAACAAATATCCCAAAAAACCCACGGCGATCCGACATTACTCTTCTCATGTAGTTGAAGACTATTTTAGACACTGTTATGATACAAATTAGCCTAATTGGATTGGTGTCAAATAGCTATGAGTGATGAGAGGTGAATACCTGAACGCGATCAAATAGAGTTTAGCACTTATTGCTCTTCAACTGGTGGGTGGTGGCATAGCTAAATTAGTACCATTTAGCATTAATGCTACATAGATCACGCAATGTCGTATTAATATGGGCAGAACAAGCGTGAACATGTATTTGGTAATTTAATCCTTCAGTAACATAAGCATTATGAGGGTGTTGCAAAGAAAAATGTAAAATTCCATTCAGGATAAACAAAAGCTATGATAGCGGATGTGGGTGACATATCAAATGGAATCTTCATCAAAATATTTAAGAAATAGTATCATGTAATTAAAAATGGCCGCTCACTTACACTGGTTTACAACAATGATTGCATCAATTTGTTTTCGGTTGTGTTTGATCCGTTATCAACATAACAAGGGTAGATGATAATTAATAGTATTTTATTAATCATGCAGTATTTGCAGGAGTCTTATTGTCACGATCTTCGTCTAATTTGGCAACATAGAAATCATGTTAACATTTGCTTGGAATCAATATGTATTATTGATGTTAAGCTATAAAAAGCACTCCTGTTTGATAATTACTGTATAGAATCCAAAGTATGCCAAACAAAACAAGGCATATTTTGGTCCCATTTAGCCCATAATATCGACCTCGTTTTGAATAGTAAATTGATAACGTGATTTCAGACTGATGCGCTCCTTAATTAGTTATCCAGAGTGTAGTGACTTTATACAAATAATTTGTAAGTCGATATTAGTGCAACAATATACACTATGCAAATGTACCAATAATTTCCTTAGAACATCTACTTATTTTGATTTTTTTTCATCTGAATAGACCTAAAAAAGTAAGAAAGCCATCATAAATGTATATGTTATTTAAAAACTGTTAACTAAACATGAAAACATTTATTTGGAAACAATTGAAGATTTTCAAAGTTCAAAGAGCACATTTTATATTTTCATTTTGCAGGGAACTATACCATACTGTCGTTCCATTTTTCAGGGAACTATAATACAATACTATCGTTTCCACACAATGCATTTCATGCCTGAGAATAATAAACATTCGATAGCAATACAGTTAACACAAACAGTTCCTGACGGGGTGCCTATGTTAGCTAATTTAAAATTAAAATCAATAATCGGTACCAAAATCTGAGACATACATGATTAAATGCGCTAGTTCGAAGTTATGAGGGCTTGTGACCAGACCCAACGAAGAAAAAGTTGTAGTGGGGGGAGGGGGTGTAGTGAATCACAGATAATCATTCATCCATGCCTGACTGCTTTCAAATTGTACCGTATATACAAATTAATGATATCCCATAGAAAAGTCACTTGGTACAACTTTTTCTTTCGTTGACTTGGTCACTTAAATCATCATAAATTTAAAGTATCCACGCAAGGTATACCTTAGATTTTTGGTACCGAATACTAATTTTGAATTAGTTACACACAGAAAACACTATGTAAAAAAATTACACAAATTATGTAAAAAATACACAATCTGTGTAAAAATAGAACTCCATAATACTATGTAAACAGTTGTGTTAAGCTTTTGCATAGGAATTTACACAAGCTTGGGTATATATTACATGTTTTATGTAAACTCTTACATAATAATTATGAAGTTCTATATTTACATAATTTTTTACATAGTGTTTTCTGTGTGTAACATTGACATGTAAGCACCTGGACAGGAACTGTTCATGTTAGGTGTACAACATTTGAATTCGGGTTATTGGCTTAAAAACATGGTATGTTATTGATATTGAACAGAATTAAGCAAATATGGTATCAAAATACACGTAAATTAACCAACATTATTATTCTTAAAATAGGCCTACTGTCCATACGGATAACAATATTGGAAATGTTGACGCACTTCGAAAAGCTTGTTACCATGGTTACTTATTCTGCGGATTTGATTTCCTTATTGTAATTATCGTAATTAACATGTCGATTTTCGAGTTTTTGTATGCTAATAACGCGGTAACCATGTAAAACACACTACCCTGAGTGTCTTTTTGCGATACAAGTAAATTATTTGATCATTTGGATAAGAAATAATGCATTTAAAATTCTAATTCTTTAACGATATTATGCTTAGCATGTTTAAGGCTTAAAAAGTTGTGTTATATTATATATGAATTAATGCTACAAAATCGATCCACTTGGATAACTTGATTTAACTGTGTGTTCTTTACGTTATTTTTGTATTAATAGTGCCAACATGTATTATATCAAGGTTTTGATTCCAATGTAAGTTATTTCAAACACATTCGTGTTCTAAGTGATAAATACACATCACGTCGGTGCTCTTTTGATAACACCTCTATAGACACGCTTCTATAGACTATATTAGATAAAATAGAGACAATTCCAGAGGTACTGCTATATATCGCAATATATAAATATTCTCTATAGACTTGTCATATATTATTCGATAAAACACAGAGACAAATCCCGGAGTTCTGATGTAATGATGGGATGTTTCCACTAGTTGAACCACATTACGCTGACACATCCGAATTCGACTACCCTACGGAATAAACCACGTGGCTTATTCTGTAGTAATTGACCGCTTCATTAATTGTATCAGTAGGGAAAAGTGTATGGAAACTAGAAACACTATTAATGATATGACGTCCATACGCTACTCATTGTCGCATAAGGTATGTTTTAACGTAATTGCAATACCCACTCATGAAATTAGAAGCCACATGAGTAGCGAAAGACGCACGATCACGCGACGAAATTGCAATACGCAGCTCATTGACGCGATATAGAGCCTTGTTTCTTCACAACCACCAATGCATCCACACATAAAACTGCATCGGTGGACTCCATGGAAGCCGAAGTTTTGGGCAGGATCATGTCAGCGCATATTGACAGATTTGTCGCATGGGTGTAAGTTGTTCATAGCTACTGCGTGCACTAATACAATCTCTGGTCGAACCAATGACGGGTGGTGGCTACGTTCCGCCATATTGTAGTCTTCATTATTATTATGATCGCAAGGTTAAATTGTTCACTATTTTATTAGATATTTGTATTGTGCTTTCATGAACATGTATTTATAATAGGATTTCCATTGCTGCGTTCGTAGTACCTTGGATTTTAAATTGCTGTCATACAAGCTGCGATGCACCAGACTACATTGCTGATGTACTGAGCGTGCGTGGGAGCTACTACTAATACTAGCGATAATGTTTACAATCATGACAATATTAGTATGAACCACAGAACTTTTAAAATGCAACCATGGAAAGAAGAAACCTTATGTCAACGGAATTCAAAGAGCTGGCGTAAGGCCCAAAAAACAACTTTGTCTCAGCGGCCCGCGCGCATTCCTTTTAAAATGGGATTTCGCGCGTAGCGCTACGCGCGGCAGCCCATTTTTTCTTCCGATTTAAAAAAAAAATAACGTGACTGAGAACACACATTCAACTAACTTGCATACAATGTGCATTGATCATATCTGATTACTTTTATTAAAAAGACAAAAGCATAGAGCTATTGACTATATTTTGATTTTTATAATAAAAAAAGAAATTATTTTAAAAAAAAATAGCATAGGACATAGCTTATTTTGGTAAAAAGAATAACACAAAATCGGAAAGCACAAAGCTTTTAAGCCAAAAGGCGCTGAGACAAAGTGGTTTTTTTTTGGTGGCTTAATTGCTAGTTAATTTACACTGCACTGAAATGGTGAGCACTGGACATATCTCGCTTTACACTAAGGGGAGCGTTCAACGTTTTATTTGAATACGTATTTTTTACAGTGTATCTAAAAAGATGCATATTTGGAATTACATCAAAAATCAAAACAATTTTGTAGATTGTAGTTTTATATACTAAGCTTTTATATAATTCAACAGTCCGTCTGTAGTGTATGCTGTACTATAATACTCTATTGGCTAATTAGTGTTTTTCCTAAGAGCCACTAACTATTATCAATGACACGTGCGTTTTAGTACTGTTGCAAAAAGCGCATGACCAGCAATAGCAACATTACATAGTATGCAATACTTCTTTTAAAACAATCTACCCTAGTTTAGTCTAAACTTGAATACCCCTCCAACTATAGTTTTGTCATTTATAGGCCCTGTATTTTAACTAGAGAAGATGTCATGGAGCATTCTATCCATTAGTATCTCCTAGTGTAATTTCAGTGTATGTTTATGTTAGACCTTTTTACTAACTGTTTTAGTAAAAATCTCTTTGTATTTTACTTATTAAGAAATAGACATAGGTTTAAATTTTAAACTCGTTTTTTAAACTCATGTCATCATGTCATACACCGCTCGTCAAATCGAATATCTTTTTTAACTAGATATACTCATGAATCATAATTGTGGGGTACATAGAGGTATCCGGCAGATATACTTCGTTGAGATGTTTCCCGACCAAAGACACACCAAAGAAGCAATTCAGCTTATGTCATAAACACTGTTGATTGAACTTTACTCCTATCATCATCATCATCAGCAAATTAACTTTTATCAGCCAAATTCATTACTTTCGACAAGCGGGATGGAAATATGAACAGATTGTAAATCACAATTTGTCATTTGGTCAATGTTCCTTTTTTATGATACATTTCGAACAATTTTAGCACCCAACATGTGAAACGTTCACGCAGCAAATGCTCAACGTATACATAGCTAGCGTAGGCAATTGATCACTAAGTTGTCACACGCTCAAAATGTTGAACTCAAAAATCTTTCTAAACCCCAGCGTACCTCTGCGAACCCCCTAGCGAACCGCTATAGTATACGAATACAACGTGTGCCAAATATGTCACGAACGAATGGCAACTTCCACGAACGTACACCCACATTTCCAAAACGTCGGGCACAACTGTCACTTTAGCTCTATTCGCAACGGTATGACAGGGCCTTAATGTTGGAATCGCACAAGCAGGCCTGTTATCCCGTTCATAAGCTCTACTTATGGTTTAAAATAATTACAGTTTTCTTTACTATGACATGTTATGGTGTATTTTGGTCGTAATTTTTAAAATTAATATACAATTCCTTTGAAGAGTTCCAGGTTATAAGATTTAACATTACAAAATATCCCCACGTTGACTTGATAATTAAAAAATGCTCCAAAGAGATTCTCTCACCGACAAAATTGTTGAAGTTACAAATGGGTTCATAGGAGGGTGATTTCCAGAAATAGTATTTCGAGAGCAAGTTTTAAGTGGTGCATTAAATAACAGTGGAATTGCATTTCCGCTAGCCGAAAAACGCGTAATGTAACATATTTATCTAATTTAGATTACTTGTCATGCTTGTGTCACAAACTCACCCCAACACCATTACACCAATAGCTTGCAGATGCAAGTTTTGATATTCAATAACAGGCCTACGTCATATAAATACCCAGTGTGACTAATTTCCCCATACAAGATGCAAAAGCAAACGCTCATGTCTTTGTGCGTGTTGTGGACCACGTACTATAATTTTTATATTGATATAATATATCTACTTCATGTACATCACCCCTTTGTAAATGACATGAGAATCTGGTGATTTCGATACAAATATATGACAGGTGTAAATATAACATGTCCGGATTCGTGTGTATCAATATCCTAATTCCGGTGCCTTTATATTCGTTGACATCACAGTTGTTAGCGTTCGTTGTGCCATTATAATCATAATAATAAAGGTTTCTTAGACAATAAATCCAAGGTTATGGTTCAAAAAATGTGTGTCATGAAATTCATAAAACGGGGGAAGTATTACGACATAGAATAGGATAGGTGGGTTCACGTAAAGGGTCGCCCTATCACCCTTACAAACTTCCGAATTCAGCAACCTTCCGGAATACTATTTATGGTTTATTCCGTAAAAGGTTGCCCAAATTAAGGAATTTCAGCATGGTAGGGTATCGCTTACGGAATGACCCACTTACAGAACTGTATAAGAAACTAAATCATGGTATGCTGATCATGTCTCTCTCATGTTCTTTATTCACACTTTTTTAAATTTCTGTCTTTCTCTGATACAAATTTCTGACATGTAGACGGTAGAACATGATTGTAGTATTAGGTGATTATTTTAATAAAACGCCAGGGATATATATCTTGTAAACAAACCATGTATAAATCATAATATTTTATGCTAATTAGAATGAAATAATATGTATATAGTTAGGCGCCCGCCCTATCACGTGTACAAAAACGAAATATGCACATTTCACACTTCTATTGAAATAGAATTATTTAGAAAAAAATAAAGTAAATTGCAACTGCTTTGAATATAATACACCATGTGTTCGTGTTCTTCTTTCAGTGTCAATCCTGTTCTTTTGTTTTTAATTACATTACGTTTGAACTTTGGGAACGACCTGCGTCTTTTGTAATGTCTCGATTTGAAAAATACATTTTGGAAACGTATGAATTATTTTCCAAGTAGGGCCATGTGTTTTGAACTGACCACCCAAAAAGGGTGGTGGCGTTGCATTTTTGATGACGAATCATCCATCTCTCTCTATTAACTCAACAACTAAATGTGGTAGAGCTATGGTTGAGGTGTCATGTGAAAGCCTATTTATCTAGCTACATTGTGTTAATAAATCAGGTATTTCTATAAATGTTTGGCTGGGATATGATTGATTATGTTGTGAAAGTCAGGGGTGGTGGCGGCGGCGCTGTGTGCAATCTCTATGGGGAATATAGAAAATGTTCCCAATTCTACGTTCAATTTACTATAACTCCCCATCCTGTTTGGTACAAACATGATTTTGCTCTCATTTTATAGATTATTTTATATTCTATAACATTCTAACAAATGTGACAACTATAATATTGTGCAACAATTGTAATCATGAATCGATTGCGTTGCCCTTGGCTTTTTCCCTATTCGCTACACAGTGAACTTGCCCTATCGGTTTTACATACATGACTATAACAAAAGATATATTTAACCGATGATAGCAAAATTATACATTTTTGGAAAGCTCTCAAATAGGGGAATTAAAAAATGCCGTTTAAATCAGGATAGGGTGCATACCATAAAAATATATACTTGTAAACTCTAATAAATATGAAATTTAAACGTTTGTGCTCATTTACTTCTCGATATAGTATATTTCAACATGTTTACCATTGACAACTATTATGTTTTGATTGGAATTTAAATATGCACAGTAAAATTATGATTTGGATAGGTATAAAATTATTATTGAGCTTAAATCAAAATATGAAAAAAAATCGATATTTTTTGAACATTCTTAATCACAACATGTTACCATTAGGTCTTATCTAAATTCCAATAGCAGATTTGGATTCCTTGTGAGATTACCGTTCAGAAAATATATACTTTTTATGGGGTAGAACAAATAGTTATTGCGATATGCTAATTCGAATCTCAGATGGTGTAAAATGTAAAAATCTGGACATGCAACGGTGAGGGTGGCGAGTTCAAAACACACGGCCGTAGGTAAACTAATGTTCTATCTATGGCAGATGACCATAGAAGGTAATCTTCTGTGTGATTCTGCTGCAGTGACGTAGCTAAGGAAAATATAGCGCCCATAGCAAGTACTGAAATTGCGCCCCCAGTGTCTTACCTCTAACACCCTTTTAACCTCTCTTAGTATAAGGGGCACAGCACTAAATAGTGTCCCATTGGATTACACGTAATCACACGGGTTGAGTTTTTCTATTATACTCTTCTAGATAATTTTATCATAATAACAGCTCGAACTCGTTATATCTCTCAATTATATTGATAGAAACGGCTCAATGAAGCCCCCCCCCCCCCCAAATAAGTGGCGTCCTGATGGGACGTGTCACCCCTCCCATCCCCTTTCACACCTTTGTAAGTGTCATTTACAGTTGACTCCAAGAAGGTGTCGCTGTGACACCAATTTATTTTTCAGTGTACTTTGCCTGGAAACAAGTGTGAAGCCTAGTTGCTCTTCTTTTCCTTCATGTTACTATCTTATAACTTCTTATCATCTCGGTGGCAACATGAAAGGTAGGACGACGGTGTTTTGTTTTTCATGGTTATCAGGAACCATCAAAAAGGTGAGTACATGAAAATAGAATAAAGTGCTTGGTTGAAACATACGGGGACAAATCAATATTTAAGATTTTGAGTCAATATAGCCAGCCGCTTGTGTATTTGGCCAATTATGAATTAACCACACTATTTAGCGAAACATACGAGGGCATTCAATAAATACCCGCAACCATTGTTGTTCGCCACACCTGAGTGATTCTGTGAAATCTAAGTGGGTACATTATAAAGTATGAACCTTAATCTATCATTTAACACAATCTGGATTTACTGAATATTCATAATTACGTAATAGTATTAGCATAAAATAACCCATATTTGGACAGTGAAAAACATGCCACTTTGGCAGGAATTTTGAATTAGCTTGATAGCACGTGTATTGAAATGAGCAGAACTTTGTTCCGGATAAGTGTGCAAGTCTAACATTTTGCATCGGGAAACCAGAGACCATGTTCAACGAGGTCCTAAATGGAGAGGTTCTGTTAAAGACAACTTTTGGAAATACACTGCATCTTATCTTGGTCAACATTAGGCTTTGACAGTGAGCCCCAAAATGCCGAAAATCCAATGAAATGAAAATGATAGTTATAGCAAACAATTGGGATTTCCTGAAATACCACAGCAAATGCAGGATTCGTTATTGTATAGATGACAGGGTATCAATAAATACATCGAGAATTGTTGAACTTGGAATAAAAATCTGCGCATGCGTAGAACGCACGGTGGTCAGAAAGCGCTCATAATGAGCCGAAATGTTAAACAATCACTGCAACCAACGTAAAAATTACAGATAAGGAATTGAATTTAAGAAAACAAGAACTGTGAAGAACTTCAATACATATACAAAGTTCAAAAATGTAAACATCTATTAGAAAATACAATTCAATTTAATGTTATGGTCAGTATAGTGAATTTACTCAAATTGGGTAAAAAGAGCTTCATTGTAGTAACATTTTCTCTGCAGAAAACGGTTTCAGATATTGTCTTTATAATCTCCCGTTTAAATATATAACATGTAACAATGAGGAACAAGAGGTTTAAGCCAAATCTTGCGGTTGGATACCTTGACCTTGACTGTTTATTCATTAAAGAATTTCTTTTAAGCTATGGCAAGAAGATGACGTTTTAATGTTACATAATAAGTGTTTTTTCTCCATAATTTGCATCTGTAAAAAGGAGTGTTGAGCACATAATACTGGTCTATCACTGTTTCAAACGGCAACTTATTCAATGCATCGGTTCTTGAGATATTTTGAAAAAACTAACTGTGCATCAAATTGCTTGCAAATATTCTCCGGCTTGATCAGCTATTTTTCATGCAGTGTCCAGAGAGTATTGATTTTACGCATGTGCCATTACGTAATCCCACAAACGATATTGTTCATTCATGCATAGCGAGGAAAGATAAAGACCCATATTTCAAATTACCCTAATTCTAGTTGGCATACGTCGCGCATGAGTAAAAACAATGGTTGCGGGTATTTATTGAACGCCCCTCGTATTTATCAAAATTCCGACTTACCCTGAAAACATTATGCATATGACCCCTTATTTTCCCCTTCCCTTAACAAGGTTTTTTGTTTTTGTTAAACGGGAAACATTCATGAAATTACTCAAAATGTTGAGCAGCCCAAACTCCTCGGACTTGATCTCTACGTGTCTTTAGTGGTTATAGCGCCCTCATTAGACATATTTGCTTCATGCAACCTGGTGCAACCATACCATGTATTACCATGGCAGGTCCTGCCATGGTAATACGTTAATACAATCTGTTGTCTCACGCCTGTCTATCTGGAATGTTGCCTGATAGTACACCTTCATAAAAAGGCCAACATTTTGCACATTATTTAAGTAGATTTAAGTGTTTATACAAAGACCGTTTTTGAGCCTTTGTCCGACCACTCCCTCTTCACGTTTACCTCAGGTCGGAATTTAATTCAGCGGAACCCAAATACCACTAACCATATAAGAATTAGCCTATATGAGATATGACTTCAAATGTCATTTAATGTGTTTATATACGAAACAAAAATAGCTTTAAAATAGTCTGGAATAGGGAAATTACGGAACATCACGGAAACAAAAAACAGGAAATAAACCAATCAAGCTTCATTCACCACTGGGCGAAACCATAGGTGTATTATATATGTACATGTATGTTGATGGGGAAAAAAGGTCATAATACCGCGCAAAATAGTTATATTAATCCATAATAAGTATTTATGATTAATCCAAAGATAACATGGGAATAATTGCAGCCGTCACTGCGTTATATCATAGACTCCATCCAGAAGGGAAAGGTCGGTAGTTATGTGGCAATAATTCAGTTTTATTTCCAGTATTTATGGTTTTATAATATAGGCTCTTCTTTCCAGGTCAAACATCCTTTTCCAGAAACAGTGCCATAGGGCAAGGTTTTCCTTATGGGGTTCGCAAAAAACAAGAAATAAAAGTAAGCCGACAAGGCTTAGTGAAATAGCATGAGGTGTGACTATCAGATGAGTGCGCTATGCTCAATAGATCATTTCAGATCCAAAAATATTAGATCGGTTCCGAATGTTCCCGATTAGCCGAGTGTGTTGGCACCCAGTTGCATGACTTACGAGTCATACACTAAAAAAATCAAACGTGTTATCACCCGATGTCTTTAATAACCCGTATAGGGGATTGCGCTGGTGTTGGTGAGAGATTGTCTTCATCACAGAATTGCATTTTGCGGCGTTTCAGTAATCAAAACGGTGAGATAAACGAGATTCGGGTAATACCTTCATACTTACATGTAGGCCTACTTGGAAGGCTATAGCTGATGTTGATCAAAGCTTTACGAGGATGATGAGAGCAAAGGTTTTGTACGTATTTTCGAGAATGACCTCACACTTTAAAACTGTAAGCTTTGTTATTGACTACAACAATAGCATGATATACCGTATAAATCCCAGTAGAAATTTTGCATGAAGAGTTGTTTAAAAAAATCTTAAGGTTGTATAGAATCACACAATTAAATGTAAATATTTAATAATAACTTAATACAAATCGTGATATGTTTCATAACTTGTGATACGGCTATCAACTGCCAATGCTTCATAGGGAAAATCCTGTTCATGTCGGTAGGCTAATCCGGCTTCTTAAGATAAAAGTATTAGAAAGATAAATAATCAAAGGAGGTACTTATATACGGTGACATCAGCCAGTCTTATGCGACTTGGAAGTAGAGTCAACAGGTTGGAAGACGTTGTTGGTAAGTTGAAAATGATTCATTATAATATAATAATTAGTGATCACTTGGCCGTTCGAAGACTTACGTTTTAATATGTCTTCTTCAAATAATCAACAGTTCACTTCGTAGGTCTTGACTTATTTTCTGTGGATTATATAACTGTTTCTTAATATGTTTTTGCAGACTATTTAAACCTTAATCAATAACGTCCGATGAGCCCTCTATCGCAAACAAATATAAGATGGATATCGTAATATTTGATATACACATTACGTTCCAGTTACCTGTATAGTTTGACACAAGTTTGAGGTATTATCTGACAGGTTGAACTGGCCATTACTTTGCGTGTAAACATGGGGTGACTGGTGTGAACACCCTGGACCAACTGTCTGGATGACCCAAAAGGAAGTCAACACTCCGGCGATGTGCCTTGCCAGATTAGTCGATCTTAAGCCCCATTGTGCTAATTTTTAAACTAAAATCTGCTCTATATCATAACTTCTCTTTATTTGACCAAATCTGAAATAGCACTAGTTTTTTAAACAAATTGTAGTTCAAACATTGAATATCTTAACACAAGAGCTTTGGAAAGTCGCGTGTTGGGCTCTAAGTTCCACCCAAGAATTTGTCAATCCAACACCATTGACCACATGCTGAGGGGACCTTGAGAATGGCCAAAGTCTACAATCATGCCACATGACTCGATGAGTTGGCACATGTGGTGACTTTCTGACACATTTGGGCTAGTTTTTAAACTAAAATCTGCTCCAGGGATAATATATTGTTTGTTTTTTCTCGAAATTTGAACTTTTGATTTTACAAAATCTGAAATAGCACTAATTTCTATGACAAATTGAGGTTAAAAGTTTGAATTCCTTAACACAACAACTTTCAAAAGTAAGAATTTAGGCTTCTAGTTCCCCCAGAAAATTATCAAATTTTAATTGAATCTAACTAAAGGAACGTATGAGTAAAATGTTAACATTTTATTTTAGCTAACTTCGTTAATATCCAATGGATTTCACTCGTTCGACTACCAAAAAATATGAACATTGACACTTCATTTCCATCATTGGCCACTTTTATCCACAAAAAATACAAAATAAAAAGTCCCATATGGTCTCATATACAACACTTGAAGTACGCTGGCCGAAACAGACCTCCCCAAGGGCCTAGAGCCATGAGCCATGCTTGGGATAGCGGTGGAAATGGTAGCAAGCGCGCTGGCAAGACACATGTGGTGTGAAATTAATCAGATAAATGGTGTAGGAGGGAATGATGTATTACCTCGATAAAGGTTGTTTTAGGGGGTCAGGATTGTCTTGATGTTTTAAGGGGATGGAATCATAATGAATATTGTTTATTCAACAATGTCTTTTTCATTATAATGAGTCTAGCAAAAACATCACGCAGCGACTGAGTAACACTTTTCTTTATTGGCTGAAACAAGTCCTATTATTATGTAGAGGTATTTTGATTTCTCATCAGAATCATGAGGTTATTCGTGATACTGGTTCTGATTGGAACCGTAGGAGCCCAGTGGGATCCTAACACAGCCTACGACAGACAGACAATCGTGCATTTATTCGAATGGAAATGGAATGATATTGCAAATGAGTGTGAAAGGTGAGTTTTCCGTGCGCTGTTCATGCAAATGTGGTTTCCATTCATATACAAATTCCACATCACCTAATCAGGCCTTGCAAGCGCTTTGGTCGCCGATATTTCCCAATAATCGTAAGTGATGCCATTAAAATGCCAATGATTGTTTCAGGAATTCATGGTTTTGTAGTTGCAAATTCCTCCAAAGTATCACGTAATACCCTGGCACTGGCACTTTTTTTCTTCTTTTTTTGACATTCACGTAAATGCTGCATCAATCCCCTCAATACTCACTACACGGAAGTTAAATGGACAGTTTGTACTACATTTGTTTAGCTTTCTAGGTCCGTACGGATTTGGGGGTGTACAGATTTCACCCCCGTATGAGCATCGAATCGTGTGGGACCCATTTCGCCCGTGGTGGGAGCGTTACCAACCCGTTAGCTTTCAGCTTATAAGCCGTAGTGGCAACGAAGTCCAATTCAAGGACATGGTGCATCGGTGTAATGCTGTTGGCGTCCGGATCTACGTTGATGCGGTTATAAACCACATGGCTGCTGGCGGTAAGTGAGACAATCTAGGATATGCTATAGTTTGATCAGTTCCAAATTGGCGAAGCCTCTTTACAGCCGCGAATGAATTCAGAAGGACGCGGACGCGCACGAAGGCAACAAGTGCACTGTGCATCTTATGAGGGTGCACACCACTATTACGATCAATGCGCGACCTCATTACGATCACCATCACACGGCTAGTCCCTAAATAACGGAAAGAATAATTCATATTGACATTATTTGGCATTAACAATGATTGAATTTAGTGTCTATTTGTTCCCTGAATTGTAGCCGATATATTTTGTGAACAAAAAGAGTATACATCGAACGTTTTATTTAAACAATATTGGCGGATGGATACACATTGATCACAACTCGCTACAACGTGTGAAAAGTATAAAGGTATAAAGGGACAAATATTGAAAAATGTAAAAGGGCAACTCGGTCTGAATTTTCAACCCAAGTAAGATCTAGTTGTGTTTATAACTATTCCAAAATATTATAAAAGGAGTTGGAAGGTAACTCAAGTTATCGTCGTTTTCAGAAGGCATTCCCATAGAAACACACTATAGCGCGTAATAGTGGTGTGCACCTATGAGTGATGCGTGCGTGCGGCCAAAACTGCGTGCGTGTGGCCATACTCAGAGGTTACCTTTGCGACAGGAGAGATAAAAACCGAGTATTTCTCGCTAATTTGGAACTGATTAAACTTTAGATATAGTATTCGGGTGGATGGGCGGAATATATAGTCAAATTGTTCCTTAACAGGTCTTAGTACAAATTAAAAAGGTAATTCAAATTATCTTCTGCCACTGCCACATCTCTTCAAATCTGTAGGAACAAGTGTTTCTGTATGTAAATTTGTCCCAATAGAAAACAATCGCACCCCACTGAAGGAAACAAACTTGCTTGCCTAAACCAACACAATCAAAACGTTAAGGTTTTTGTTACATTTATTGATGTAATGTTTAAATCGAAATAAACTGACATTTAGGTATGTCATGTATGTGATTCTTAAGATGCATTAAGCTATTTTGTCAAGATGTAACTAATATTTCCCCACAGTGTCTGAAAACATACTTTCTTTCACTTCCAGGCAATCCTCTAGATGCATCTGCCGGTAGCTATTTCAATCCGGGAACTTATGAGTATCCGGATTTCGGTTCCTGGGACTTCAACGTACCAAACGGTAAATGCAATAGCGCAAGTGGAAACATTGAGAGCTATGGTGACGCCAATCAAGTCCGCAATTGTAATCTGGTAGGATTGCCTGACCTTGATACATCAAAGAGCCATGTGCGTGGTACGCTGGCCGATTATCTGAACAGTATGATTGACATCGGCGTGGCTGGTTTCCGTGTAGACGCCTGCAAGCACATGTGGCCGGGAGATGTCGATGCTATTTTAGGCATGCTGCACAATCTCAACACTGATTACTTCCCATCCGGTTCGCGACCATTTATCGTTCAAGAGGTTATCGATCAAGGGGGAGAACCAATCACTGCGGGAGAATACACACCCTATGGACGCGTCACAGAATTCAAGTATGGACTCAATCTTGGAAATGCCTTTCATGGAGGAAATCAATTAAGTTGGTACAACAATTTTGGTCAAGAATGGGGCATGTTAGCAGACGGTTCAGCATTGGTCTTTGTTGATAACCATGACAACCAGCGTGGTCATGGTGGTGGAGGTAGCATAGTGACACATGAAGATCCACGTGCTTATAAAATGGCAAATGCTTATATGTTGGCCTGGCCTTATGGCTTTGCTCGTCTAATGAGTAGCTACTACTTTAGTGGTGGAGATGAAAGCCCACCATGTGACGGTAATGGTAACACAAAGTCCCCCACATTCACAAGCGATGGTTCCTGTGATTACAACAGTGGATGGGTATGTGAACATCGTTGGAGACAAATCCGTAACATGGTAGGATTTCGCAATGTGGCTGTCGGCCAACCAGTCTCCAACTGGTGGGATAACGGAGGAAACCAAATCGCCTTTGGCCGTGGTGACAAAGCATTCATTGCAATCAATAATGACTACAACACTCTTTCCGCAAAGCTTGTCACTGGCATGCCCGCAGGCGAATACTGCAATATAATCCTTGGTGACTTCGATGCATCTCGTGGCACCTGCAGTGGGCCAACAATCAACGTTGATAATTCAGGGTATGCATACTTCTCTATCGATACTGGTAACGATCCTGTGGCAGCGATCCACGTGGATGCCCGTGTTGGCGATGCTACTGGTGAACCTAGTGACCCATCAGATCCAAAAGACCCATCTGAACCTATTGAACCACCGACTGGGTCTCAGCGTACGGTTATCTTTATGAAGAAGCAAACCACTTCCGGTCAAGATTTGTTCGTCCGAGGTGGAATAGATCACAATCGACGTACCGGCTGTACCGAAAATGCCGACACCAGCAACTGCGCTATCGCCATTGCCCATAATATCGGTGGCTCCAGTAGCAAGTTCAACGGATGGAAGAGCGGGGATGACTTCCTTGATTGGTACGGTGCCGAAAATGATCAAGGTTCCTACATGGGTACTGGAGCTGAGGGCACCCCACTTGTGTGGACCACGAATGATGCATCGTACAGTGCAAACGTAGAGGACAACGGTTATGGCTACACACCACTAAATACATGGGGCGAGCATTACTGGATGGTTGACATTGACATGGATTGTGACAATGCTGTCAACGGTTGGTTTGAATTTAAGGCGTACTTAATGAACGGCGATGGCTGGGAAAGTGATTGTAGCCAATGGTCAACATGTAGTGGAACTGTCGGTGGACAAAAACCATACGCGTCAAGCAATCATGTTGGACTGTGTGGCCATGTCAGCGTCTTTGAGTTTAGCTCCAATTCATGCACTATCGATTCTTTCTAAAGAAATAAACGTTAGTACTTTGTTAAAGCCTGATGATATGAACAACGAAATTATAACCTGGTATTCAATATTACAGAAAACTTAATTCTCAAACAACAACTTACAATGTGATTCAGCTATAGGCACTATTAAGATGAATTCCTAATGTTCACATGTACGGTAATCTAATATTTAGTTGAATAATGAATAAAATGTCATTTACTATTGCATCAACATTTTTTGACTGTTATTGGGTTTATTACAGGGGTTGCTTTAAAGGTTGTACCCCATGTGGCATAAATGTGCTGATAGTAAAGAAGTAGGCTTACACACATAGTAGAGAAGTAGGCCTACACACATAGAGAAGTAGGCCTACACACAAATGCCGGGTCAAATTACATGTAACTCAAAATGCCTGCTACTAGGCCTATAACTATACAGGAATCAAAAAGCAAAATTGATTAAATTAAACTAAAATGCATATCAAGCAACTTGTTCGACTGCGGACTATGAGTCAAAATATGTGTAGTTTGTCTCATATCTAATGTTCCGTTACAGAGTTATTAGGCAAAACAACATTTACCATACGAGTGCACACCACCAAATAAAATTGTGCATACTGGCAATGCATGTTGGTGTTTTTAAATTAGGATTTGCCCCTCTGATAAGTCTAATTTTAATGTCCTAGAAAAGGTACACAGTGCTGTAAATGTATAATTTGGCATTTATAAGTTGTTTCATACATACAGGGTGAGTAAAAAAAAACCTGCAATAGTGGAAGGAAGCCATTTTGTTTTCAAAACCAAAATGAATTTTAAAACTTTTCAAACGTTGCAAGAATGACATATTAAATCCTAACTTTGTGTGAAAAAATGAAGTCGATCGCATTTATCGTTTGTCTTTGGTGACCCTCTTTGCTGCACAACCAAATTTACATGTTTGTCCACGAGGACAGTGATTTTCAATTGAGATTGCACACATTGCATTTTCATATTTGAATATCCCGCCAACAAAAAATTGGAAAATGTCAGTGTTTTATTATAATTTAGAACATTATAAGCATTTCATAGCATGGGTAGGGTTAATTGATTATGTTAACTCACATGTAAACAAGAAAGAATGCATCAAATTTCAATAACATCACAAATGTACTCAAGTTTCCAAATTTGAATGAGAGACACATTTTGCGATCTTATGCATATTTTGGGTATCTCGTGGACAAACGTGTGCAATGGGTGCACAGGTTAAAAAGTTCACCAAAGGCAAACGGAAAATGATATTGACTTCATTTTTGCACACAAATGTAGTAACAAATAAGGTATTCTTATAACGTTGAAAAAAATTTAACTTAGTTTTTAAAACAAGATGGCTTCTTTCCACTATTGTAGTTTTTTTGACTCGCCCTGTATAAGGCCCAACATCTCAAGCTTTTTTTTGACTTGTATTATTTTACATGATTTCACTGTTTCCGCAGATTTAGAGCTATAATCCCTTATCTTAGAATTTAGACTGCTAGATTTTATTGGCCCGTACCGAAACAAATACTGGTCAACCCCAACAAAAGTTATTGTTTTAGGCAGAGGATATCTTGATCTTCAAAATAACCTATGATTTGAATGAGACAGATTGCTCTAAAAGTTAGGAAAAAGTAACACAAAGCAATGGGGAACTTACTTGGTGGTGTGGGATCTTATGGAGTTAGAAATTATTCTGATTTCAACAAATTTTATTCCTCACATCGTACGTCTGATCACAGGTACATGTACTATCACTGATTGGCCAAACGCTACCTTCCGCGTGGCTATCGGTGTTTATATTGCAGTGAAAACAAGTTGTAGGTGATGTCGCCGGGAAATTTCTTCAAGGGCTCTAAAATGTAAAAATTGTACTTTTTCAAAAGGACTGGAATTAGATTTCATACAATAGATACAAATGTTCCAGTAAATCTGATTTTCTAACCATATTCTAAAAACCCAGGTTGTAAACCAACATATTTGTTGTAGCACATCTAATGATTCATTCGTACGCCCGTCGCGACTTCCCAAAATATTGAAACCGTAATGATCTATCAAAAAATGATTTTGACTAAATGCATTACAATATACAATGTATAGCCATATGCACGTTGTTTTTTAATTAAATACGAAAAGGAAATGAACAGTTTTTATTTATCAAGTTGGATAAACTGCTGTTTCTCCCGAGAGGGAAAAATTAAGAGCAATATTCCCCGTGTAAGAACATTGACTGTTTCCACTATGATATACGAAATATATTGTGACCTGGAAAACGAGACATGGGAACCAATATTATATGATATGGGTATAGTTTATTTATAAGGTTTTTCTTTATTTCTACTCAAGTGGTCTAAAAAATACTTTTATAACATAAAAAATTCAAGTGAAAAGATGAACGCCAATATTATTTTGATTGCGTTAAACACTCTGCAAGTGTTTTCAATCTAAATATATATATTGTTTTCCTTATTCGATGCGTTTACCGGAAATATTAAGTCTACTGGCAAGAACTTTTGAAACGCCCTCCTGTATCAACATTTTATTATAGCTGGTACTCGAAATAATCAGAAACAAATGAAATAAATGAAATGAATTAGCAAGTAGACATGAATTCTTTCATGCCACGGTTATCTTGGTCCATACAGTTTTTGGGTTGTTCAAGTTCATACGAGCATGCCGTGATCTGGAGTCCATGGCGGCCGTGATGGGAGCGTTACCAGCCCGTCAGCTACAAAAAGATTAGCCGCAGTTGGATCGACGCACAGTTTTGAGACATGTTCAACCGATGCAATTATGTCGACGTGCTGATTTAAGTTGACACAGTGATCAACCACATGGCGGTAAACAGTAAGATCACCTCGAGATTCTTTTCTTTTCATCTCGATGAGGTTCATGAAAATGGAATTAATGCCCGAGAAGATCCACTGATCCAATTTATATGATCATTTGTACGGTCCGTTTTGGTCTAGGGAACGGCTTTTGATATATGCAAACACATTCAATCCTATCTTGTTGTAATAAAGCTGTCGACTCGTGTTCTAGTTCTGCTAGCCTTTATCTCACAAACAAAACTCTAGAGGGCGCATTGGGAACACTTTTTGACCGACGACAGCATAATACACAACACCCGAAATAATTATCGAATGTTTCAAAACATAACAAATTAAGCCTACATATCAATTTTCAAACACTACTCCACTGACCGAGTGCCATATTTTGTCATTAAAAACGCGGGACAAAACATCTAAACTTTCTTTCCGATTTTTAATTTGACAACAGATTGACATTCCCTTTGAAAATGTGAATGGTTGTTTGTTATTATTTAATAAACGGATATTTTAGTGTGCATTACATTAACAATTACAGAAGAATTAATGCCTGTCAATATATTTCCAAAGGACACAAATGACACCAACAATCGAGATATATGGGTGTAACCGTGGGTTGATTGCTTGTTTTTAGATATAGATATCTGCTATGCGTGAGAACAGACATGTAATCGCCGTATGCTTCCATCTTTTACATAATGTAAACAAAAAGATATTTATATCACCAAGCAAACAGTTTAAAGCACAAATGATTCTTAGACCTACACCATAAATTAAAACTAATGATATACGTCGTATGTATGTGATTACATTTATTAGAAACATTTGTCTAATTTAGAAATATGTTTTTCTTTCTTGTCATTTTTACCTAATATCTGTGATACTCCAGTTTGTATTGAATATACGTAATAATAATATGGCAGTATGCTTTTTAAAGGTCGAATAGAAGCATGTCAAACGGGCCAAAATGACTTCCCTCGGCACCGCAAAGAGTGTTGACCCCGGTGTCAGATATGGAATATAAATATTGTTCGCTTTTGATACTTTTAAGTATTTAATCAACGGTTAAGTTATAATACACATTCGTTAGACTTACAATATGGAATGCTTGATACTATTTCTGCTTATGAGCGGGGTAGCCGCACAATGGGACCCAAACACCGCGTACAATCGTCAAGCTATTGTACATCTTTTCGAATGGAAATGGACCGATATTGCATCCGAGTGTGAAAGGTATGTTTTGTCTTGCTGTAGGGAGGGATTGCCCTTACACTTAACCCAACAATTTCTGAACAGTTGCTCTTATGCCACTTTGTTGAAAAGATATAGCATATCTAATATGAAGGTACAAGCATTAGAGAGGGAGCAAATTTCAATTGCACTTGAAATGAAATGAAGTTTAAAGTAATTTTATGAAATTTAAAAATTCCAACAGAAAAGGTTTTTCCCTAGGGATTCATAATTCTAGTATTAGGTTAGGTAATATGCTAGATAATATGGATGATTGAAAGAAAAAGAAAAAGAAATTTATTAGATTTACGATTCACGACAATAACATTTTGGATTTTTTGGTTAGGTATACTCAGAAGAAATTTTAATTAAACGATATGTTTGTACCTTGATTGTATAAAAATGTGATAATTTGGATGTCATCAAGAAAGTAGCGGTTAATCAATGACAGCAATGGAATTGGGATATCAGGCAATTATTTTAATTGGTTTTGGGTATTTATGATAAGATTTCAAACTCATTAACAGATATTCCTTTTTTTACACAACAGTTATCTCGGTCCGTTTGGTTTCGGCGGTGTTCAGGTCTCCCCGCCCTACGAGCATGCCGTGATTTGGAGTCCTTGGCGGCCATGGTGGGAGCGTTACCAACCTGTTTCCTACGAACTAACAAGCCGCAGTGGAAACGACGCACAGTTTAGAGACATGGTAACACGATGTAACAATGTCGGCGTTCGGATTTACGTCGACGCGGTGATCAACCATATGGCGGCTGGGGGTAAGAAAATATAATTATCTTGAAATATGGAAATATGTTTGTGTTTTATAAATTATTATTGTTTGAATAACAGTTGATTTTTCTCATTCTAAATAGTTATTATTCTTGATGTTTTTGTTATCGTTGTTGAGCTGTATTTATGTAGCAGTTTTATTCATTGTTGTTATCGTTTGTTTTGTTGTTGATATTGTTATTATTGTTGCTGTTGTTTTTATCATCGCCGCCGTTCTTGTCGTACTTTTAAAATATAGTTATCGGTATTGTTGTTCATTGTACGTTCTATGCTTAAAAGTATAAAAAAACCATCATTGTCGGTACACTATTAATACTAGTACCCGATTTATTTTGACTATTTCAATAGGTGGGACAGGGTCTGCTGGACATAACTTTCAGAGCTATAGTTTCCCCAATGTGCCTTTCAGCTCTTGGGATTTCAACGTCCCCAACAGTAAATGCAGCACTTCTAGCGGCAACATAGAGAATTACAATGACGCAAACCAGGTCCGTAACTGTAACCTTGTAGGGTTGCCCGACTTAGATGTGAGTAAAAGCTACGTACGCGATAAATTGATTGATTACATGAACTATTTGATCGGAATAGGAGTTGCCGGCTTCAGGGTTGACGCTACGAAGCACATGTGGCCCGGGGAACTGCAGAATGTATATAACAGCCTTAATAACTTACATAGTCAGTGGTTTGGATCGGGAGCTAGAGCATTTTTATTTCAAGAAGTAATAGATCAAGGTGGAGAACCAATCAAGGCTACGGATTATGACCATCTCGGACGCGTGACAGAATTCAAATACGGTCTTGAACTCGGTAAGACTTTTCAAGGTGGAAACCAACTAAAATGGTTGAACAACATCGGCGAAGCTTGGGGAATGCTATCTGACGGTGCCGCGTTATCCTTCGTAGACAACCACGATAACCAACGGGGCCATGGCGGTGGAGGATCCATTATCACTCATGAATCACCACGTCTTTACAAAATGGCAAATGCATTTATGTTGGCTTGGCCCTACGGTTTTACGCGAGTCATGAGTAGTTACTACTTCAGCAATGGTGATCAAAGTCCGCCTGCAGACAGTAACGGTAACACAAAGTCACCTTACTTCAACTCCGAGGGCGCTTGCGAGTACAGTAGTGGATGGGTTTGTGAACATCGCTGGCGACAAATCCGCAATATGGTGGGCTTTCGAAATACTGCTGCCGGTCAGTATGTGAGCAACTGGTGGGATAACGGTAACAATCAGATTGCGTTTGGTCGCGGTAACAAAGCATTTATTGCCATTAACGGCGACAGTTACAGCCTTGCGGAGAGTTTGTACACAGGACTGCCTAGTGGTACATACTGTGATGTCATAACGGGAGACTACCAGAACGGCAAATGTGTTGGAAGAACCATTACGGTCAATGAGTCTGGTTACGCGACATTTTATGTGGATACTGGTGACGATCCTGTATGTGCTATCCATGTCAACGCCAAAATACGGTAGCATAGGATATTAAAAAAAAACTGATCCTTTATGAGGTGAAACAATCACGGTGGTTTCTGTCAACAGTGACTTTGGGTAGGCATGAAGCCGCATGATCGTTCCAAAACTTGCGGAAAAGGGGGGTTTTCTGTACCATTACCGCGATTTCCCCAAATTAGGGGTGTTTTTTGAAGCTTTGTCCGCGATTTCCAAAAATAAGGGGTCATTTTGAAAGCTAGTGTCCGCGATTTCAAAAATATTAGGTTTTTTTTGGAGAGGTTATTTCCGCGAAGAAGAAAATAAAATAGAATGTCCTCGTTTGTGCGCAAATAGGGGACTATGTAGAAAGTGTCCTTGAAATGGTGAAAAAAGGGGGTTACTTTCAGTCAAAATGTCCGCGTTTTTGTGCGAAAAGGGGGTCAAATTGGCAAAATTGTCCTCAAACGCCGTATAGGGGGTATTTCAAGATCCTGGAACGATCATGTGTGACCCCTCTGAACATGCTGAATACGAAGAGAGAACACCGGGGAAACAATAATTGTAACAATAACTAAGTATTTATTTCATCATCTTTATTAAAATAAAGAAGCAAACACACAAACCCAAGAACATTGTTGCCTATGCTGTCGCTTTGTCGCCTATGCTTACCCCATGCAAGGGAAGTTACATAACACAAGAACATTATAGAGCTTAATATCTAAAGACGTATTATACGTATAAATGTTCTTCGCAACATTTGATATATACCGAGCAATCTGAAATTAATTTTAAAACCATTAATTTCTTTACCTTTGTTCACATTGCTTGTGGTTCCAACTTTCACATACATTCAGCATTCTTAGGGATTTTTAAAATTGCTTAAAACTAACTAGGCTACCGTATATCTAATAAAAATAACACCATTTTAGTCAAATGATGTAATTTCATGTTTGACTGAAATTATCTTTACATGTCTCACTGCAAAGTTGGTATCGGATCTAAGCAACATTATCACACAACGATACTGTGATAATGAAGTAAAATCATACAAAAGAAAACGATTATATTTTATTATCGCTGAGTATCGTAAGTCCGGTAGTACGCCTTTGATCTAATTCAGCTATTTAAATTGCTGCGGTATCCCTTATAGCCACTGTCAATCAAAATTGTCATGTTTTGCGTAATATGGACCAATCGGGCTACGGTTCATATCGCCGTCGCTAGCTATTTATTATTATTACGGGCTGAATTGGCCAGTCACAGCGCAGCTAAGATGTTTGGGCGTGACTAATGATAAGTGCATTTTATGGATGAATATTTAAAATCTATTCATCTGAAACTCCATGAGAGGAAGGCTAGTCGCACATAAAACCATTTTGTTGAAAATCAAGATTCAAAGTTATTTGTTGCAATATTTTCTACGAATTAAAGAAAATATAAGCAGAAGGAACTGTCTTCTGTTGATTACTTCGAGTTTCGATTCGATTTTAGTGTAATTTAATGAGCTGAAAGCACCGCACTCCAGGATTCCAGTAAACCAGGAACATTTTAGAAGATTTCCGTGGGGAATTCCTAAACTGAATATGTATACTCCTAGTGCTGAACTGAATCTGACGTTGACAGAAAACAGCTCATAGGTAGATGGTGACAATAAGATGCACACTTATTTAATATTAGGCCAATTTCAATAATTGCAGTAATATTTAAGCTAATTGTATTTTATTTTGTTTGTATACTATGGGACTCATGCGTATTCGATCTGATGCCAAGTAGGACAAGGTCGGAAATATCAAAATAAGATCGATTGTTTAGATCCCAGTAGTAAAGATTCGCCTGGTGATACAGCAATTTATCATACCCTCGAGACGATTCTCGTGTTCCCGACCCCCGTATCCCGTATCCGGTCAGTAAGGAACTGCGCATGCGTTGTAGTAGGGTTGCTACGCCGGCGCGTGATGATCGTCATGATTGCATCTGAACTTGCTCGGGTTCTACTTTACAGAATCATTTGTTCTTTGTTTTAATAGTGTTTTAGTAGGATAAAATCGTTATTAGGTGAGGTTGGGTCGGATACGGATTATATCTAGTCTCGGAGTGTGCCCTCGTCCCGATACAGAATCCTTGACTAGATATAGCCTAATCCGTATCCGACCCAACCTCACCTAATAACTAATAGGATCATCAAAGTAAGGTAAATGTAAAGGCAGTCGATCCTGTAATACCAGAAGCGGAGTGCCCATTTCAAAGCGATAAGGGCCAGACTCACTCCTTTTTACAATGTTACTGTGTGGGGCTCACTACACCTCCTCCACAGCGAGTCTGTTACCTTCCCAGCACTGAAGAATGCCGGTACCCATTTAAATACACCTGGGTAGAGAGGAGTAATTGCGGTAAAGTGCCTTACTCAAGATCACAACATGTCGACCACTCGAACCCACAACCTTTAGATCATGAGTCCAGTGCTCTAGCCACTGCATCACACATGCCCATCAAAGTATAAGTGAACAGAGTGGCCAACAAGATCAGGATGGGACTAATGGGGCCCTCACATGTATCCGTGTGAGCTGGGCGGCCCCTTACCGTCTTATAGAAAAACAACAGAGTCCAACACGGTGAACAATCAGCAAAAAATGTCAACGGCCGCATTGATTTTTTTCTTCTTCACCGGGTTCATACTGTTCTATACCGGGTCCTTATCGGCCTGGAACCGGGCTCATACCACATCCTCACCAGGTCCTCATCGGCCGAAACGCTTGGGTACCGGCCGAAACGCTTGGGTACCGGCCGAACCGCCTTGATAACGTTATCAAACTGCCCTGTATAAGCTGAGCGCTCAAGCTCGCCGCTTCTCTCACATTCCGGGAATCTCTGTAAAATACATTTGTACTCACATGTATCCGTGTGAGCTGGCCGGCCCATTACCGTGTGACAAATTGTTGCAGACGGCGGCACACGGTGATGTCACACGGTCATGACGGTGGGCCGTTTCCCCTCCGTTGAACACGTTGCCGGGGACATTGCCGGCCATCCGCGCCCGGCAGGAAGTTTGAACATGCTCAAAACTCCTGCCGGGTGAGTAAAAGCGGCGGAAAACGGTGAGAGCCCGGTTTGAGGACGGTATAAAGACGGCACACCCATTTCGCGCCCGTTCGCAGGGCGGTAATGTAAGGCGGCCACCTTACCGTCTAATAGAAAAACAACAGAGTCCAAACAATCACTAAAAAATGTCAACGGGCGCATTAATTTTTTGTTGTGGCCACCGGGTCCATAACGTTATATACAGGGTCTTTACCGGGTCCTCACCGGCCGTGTACCGGGCTCACCGTCCTCATACATTTCTAGCTTACCGTTCTCACCGGGTGCATAACACCTCCTCACCGGGTCCTCGGTCCATACCGTTCTACACCGGGTCTGTCCCGGGTTCTCACCGGCCTTGTCCCGGGATCACCGGCCTCATACAGTTCTAGCTTACCGTTCTCACCGTCTCCTCACCGTGTGCATACCACCTCCATACCGGTTCCTAACCGGTCAGAACGCTTGGGTACCGGCCGAAACGTCTTGATTACATCATCAAACCGCCCTTTTCAAGCTGAGTGCTCAAGCTCGCCGCTTCATTTGCATTCCGGAATTCGTACGACCAACATCTATAATACTCTCTAAATGTAAGAGCTAAACCCCACTCTTTTCAGAGTGATTTCCAATCTTTTCAGAGTGATTTCCAATCTTTTCAGAGTGAAAATCGCTCCAAAAAAAGAGCTGTCCCTCCTAGAGCTCTCGAAAGAGTGAGTTTTAGCTCTTTTACATTTGAGAGTTGCAACATGCCTGCTGAGAGTCCGTTCCGCGAACGGTTACCAGGCTGCATGCGGCCATTCGCAGTCCGTCGCTAAGATGGTCGACGTCCACCACCGCCCTGCGAATGGGCGCGAAACGGGTGCGAAACGGGTGCGAAACGGGTGCAAAACGGGTGCGAAACGGGTGCGAAACGGGTGCGAACGGGTGCGCCGTCCTTATACCGTCTTCATACCGGGCTCTCATCGTTCGCCGCCGCTTTTACTCACCCGCCAGGAGTTTTGAGCATGTTCAAAACTCCGGTGGCCGGCAAAGTCCCCTGAACGTGTTCAACGGACGGGAAACGGCCCACCGTGTGTGCCGCCGTCCGCACCCATTTTTCACACGGTAAGGGGCCGCTCAGCTAACACGGATACATGTGAGGGCCCCATAAGGTGGACAGATTATTCATAATGTTTATAGTTAACATATAATATTGCAATCTGATTTTTGTCAAACCTGTAGGGGAGGATGGGGCAACTGGTCCGGTAAAGCATATTTCATGATATAAAAGCTTAAAGCTCGTGTAAATATTTATGGAATTGCTATAAAAATATCACCCATGTAACTGTTCACATATAACATATAATCAATGTTAAAAAATATCCAAACAAAGGGCCAATTACCACTAACTAAAAACTTTACTTGGCACGGACCAGTTACCCCATCATTGGGGCAACTGGTCCTATATGTTCCAACGGTTAGAATACACAGAAATCATTGATTGACAACACGATAACTATAGGCAGTATTTTATTTACAAACTCATTTCCATATTAGTTAACGTGTAAAAAGGATACAGGTCTCATGAAACCCATGTTTTATACAGTTTTCGTGGTAAACGTGTAAAAAGCAGTAATACTAATGGTGTACAAAGCAAGCGCAATTTTCGTCTGCATGTTTATTAGATGAAACGGTATAAACCTAGTTAAATGGTTACATGGTTGTGATATTCAGACATACATTTGTCTTTATATACCCCTTTCTTTAATGATTTTATTTACTTCATATAATCATCATTTAGTACTTATAATAAACCATCTTGATATTTAGCCAGCTTTTCATGTTACAGGGGAAGTTAGTCAATATGACAATGATGACCCAACGGTTAATATACACAAAAAGCAGTGGATAAAATACATAAATCACGATATTTCGTCATAGCAAATACCTTTACAGACACCATTTAAAATATAATAAAGACGTAATTCATAATACCGAGGTTTTAAACCATTCTAAAGCAATTTCATGTCATATTGTAATCCTTCAATATCAGAAATAGTGGTATTAGACCCGAAATGCCCCAAAATGTCTAAGAACTAGAAATAATGTGAATTATTTCATATTCTATTCACATTTCAATACCGAGTCATGTTTTATTGACACTAACAACTAATTTTCAAAATGAATTTTACAATTTTGATTAAGTTTTTGCAGGCGGACCAGTTGCCCCATACCCCTTCGGACCACTTACTTGCCCCAACAAATGACGTAGCACTTTGTCGAAATGAAACATTATTCAAACACGCCTGTGACGAAATAAATTATACGCCAAAATGTTTTAAAACATATCACCATTTGTCATTATAATCAATAACTCCAATACATTTCAGAAAAAAAGGCAAAACATGCATTTTTGTTTTAAGCCATTACACAGATTTCTGTATTGCCAGCGAGTATCTTTGAATTCGCAAATATTACGGCATTCGGGTCCTACAACTTAGACGAGTGTCTTTAGATAAAATAAGAAATGGTATACTTGCAAATGTTATTTGCAAATTCATAAACTAATATATAACTCTACCAAATGAATACCCGTGATAATGATTTAAGTTGAAGCATTCTTTAAATGATAATATTGATTGGAAATCCAACCCACCAATGTCCCAAGTTAGCAATATGCGCCATTTTACGGTCATTTCAACCACAACTTATGGTTTTAATCATATTTCGGAAAGTCCCTAAGCACACTACAATATAGCACCCATCAAATGCAATATGCACCTAGAATCTTAAGACGACTGTACTGCATGTATATTTTTACTGTTGCATATCTATCAATCATATGAAGTATATACATTAAACATGATCTAAACCTATCTTCATATATCGCCCATACTATCTGTGAATTTTCAATCAGTCACTCAAGGAGTTGGCTTCAAAGATCTGGAGAAAAATCACATGTGTAAATACCCTAAAGTTCCAAATGTGATGGATTGTAGAAGGTAAGGATATACGGTATGTAAAGTATCAACAAAAGTCGTACTGTTCAAAAGAAAGCAGTATGCCCATACAATTACAAAATCCTTCATTTCGGACCACTTGCCCCACGGTCCAGTTGCCCCATATTCCCCTAAGTATAGATGGGGAAATGTTAAGCTCAAAACCTTGCTCCTGGGGAAGAAACAACTTTGTGCAACCCTGAACGGGAAACTCGATATCGACTTTCATGCGCCTTATCAACATGTCCTCTATAACACATGTACACATTACAATCATATTTTACACACAATTGCATATTCATACTTTCCATTCTATATTTACATCCATGTAGACCCACATTTCTACTTGAAAAATTGTCTACTTTATCTGCACATCCCGGATCAAAACTCTGGAAAAGGCTAAAAAAGATCCTCGTTCTCATATTCACATACACACTTCATTCAATAGCTTTATTTAATGTTTCTGTAATTAGTCTATGGTGATTACTGCGTGATGCGTGTTGTCTTTTTTCGCGCCATGCGTTACCGATGCGCGTTCATGCTTGACTGACTCGCTTGCCTTATTGTGACGCAATTCACAGCACATTTTTAAGCTTCCGTTCCGCAGTCCAACTTGCAAGCGCAAGGGAGGAGTAGCAATAGGCCGCATAAAAACTTGGATTGCAGCTTGAAATGTGAATATTTTGGTCAGGTATTTGCTGGCGTAGGCTTAAGGGGGGATGTGGACCCTCAGGTATAGCCTCGCGGGAGCCTCCGTAAAACTGCCGTAGCTTATTCATTATTCATTTAATCTAAATAAAAGTATACACTTTTTTGCAGAAAAGGGTTCAATGAATCTAACCATGATCAAGAAATTGACAATTTTGTAAAATTATAAAAAACCTTTTTTGACCCATTTTAGGTTTGGAAAAGATAACTAAAAATATATTTTGTCACATTTTGTCATACTAGTTTTATTATATATAATCCTTATAAAATTCCCTAGGAGGATTTTTTGTTTTTGGAATATCTGATTCATTTCTTGAATTATTGACAAAAATGTGATTTTTTTTAAACTTCAAAATCATCAAAATCATATTTTGGGCCCTTTTTGGTCAATATTTCAAAAAATAAATAAGATATTCCAACAAGAACAAAAACCCTCCTAGAGAATGTTAATACGAATATATTAAGTCTAGAACGATAAAAGTTGACAAAATATATTTTTAGTTATCTTGACGAAACCTAAAATGGGTAAAAAACACCTGTTTTTGATAATTTCTTCAAAATGGTCAATTACATGTTCATGGTTGGATTCATTGAACCCTTTTCTTCAAGAAAATGTATACTTTTATATAAATTAAGTGAATAATGAAGGAGTTACAGCAGTTTTACGGAGGCTATGCTGAGAGTCCACATCCTTAAGTTATTTATAAGTTAAGAGTTTCGGAGAAGTTTAAAACTGTCAAGCTTTTCTCAGGATTAGCTCCGACTTCTTCAGGACCAATTTTTTTTATAGTTTTAGCAAAACATAGAGATTGCCACTTCTATATTATTAGCATCATTTGGGCTGCCCCTTGCCCGATGATTTGAAAGATAGTTGCCCCTTTTCTACTTGTGAAAGATTAGTGGCTCTCAAAGGACTGCCCTTTGGAATAGGTTCTATAAGAGCCAAATGTATAGTAGGTCAGTGGCAACCTACGTTTAGAGCTCTTCTCAGAGCCACCATCTCTGTTCAGTGGAAAAGGAGCAATCCATCTGAACGGCTCTTTTCAGAGCCACTAATCTTTTACAAGTAGGAAGGGTGCACCTACTCTTAAATTATCGGGCAACGGTCAACCAAAATGATGATAATAATAGAGAAGTGGAAATCTCCATGTTTTGCTTAATATTACAAAAATTTGGTCCTGAAGAAGTCATACTGTTTTACTCCTATGATCTCGGCCATAGTCTTCAGCTGGATGCTGCAGTAGAAATAACTTGATTTAGAGCTATCTTCATTATTTATTCTGTTAGATTAGCTATGACACTTCCTCATCTTTACAAAACACAACCAAATATGTAATTGATTTGTGTACCTACTGATTTCTGTTTAAAACAATGAAGAAGAAAAAACATCTTCCCCATCACCACACACATTAGGATCATATTTTACTCAATCAATCTTTATTCAACAATTAAAAGACCGTACAGAAATTCCAGGATTACGGGATGGACGGATCCATCCCATACAGGAAAGACAAGGGACAACAACAACAATTATACAAATATTAAAAGATTTACACATACGTACATCACAAGCCTATAAAATAATTAAAACCTGAAACCAGCAGGAAATGGGGCCTGCCCTAAGTCTTAATATATGGACACTCTATCCAAGAAGGTTCGTGCCTTGCATTCCAAATTGCGTAACTACTAAGGAGAGCATTTTTAGATACATCATTAAAAACATTTTTCTTGGCTTTAGAACCAGTACATTTTTGTTCTCCCTGGTAATTAACCCACGTGACCCAATTTCTATACAGCTAAGAACACAATTGTACTCCCCTGAATTGATGTCCGAAATTAGTGAACTGTACCTTTCGGTCTTGCGATTATGGGCAGAGGCAATATTCATCTCAAATGGGATAGTAAGTTCAACAACATGAATGCGCTTCTGGGCATTATCAACAATAACAAGGTCCGGACGTTGACTGGTGGGAAGAATATTGGGCGGAATGGTTCCACCATTAATTGACCAGCCTGGGATGTCAGCATAAAGCTTCACACAAGTGTTATCAGGAATATTATCCTTAAGATGTTTGACAATGATGGCAATAATTGAATTGTGCCTCCATATATATCTGCCTTGTGTAAGGAATGTGGAGCAGTTGTTAAGAATATGGTGGAGGGTTTCCTTATTAACACAAACATTTCACTAGGTATTAGTGCGCTTACCCCATGTATTGAGATTGGTGAATGTAGGTAAGAAGTCAATAGATGCCCTGACGGCAAAGCTCATAACTCCTTTGGAAGATTATGGATAATAGACCGCCAGGTAAGATCACTATTTTCGGACTCAATGAGCTTAAGTAAATTCCCTTGTTGAATAAGCGGGAGAATATACTCTCTCCAGAAATCTGTACGCCGGTGGTGAGGAGGCTTTTGATTTGTTCCTTAACATTCTTCCATTTTGAATTAAATTCACTAGCACAGGATTTGGTATCAATATCAAAGTTTTCCTTCCATTTGCCAATCCCATTTTTTTGGCCATCTTCCGTTTCCACATACATTCTCTGGACGTTTTGGAACGAATGGCATGGAGAACACGATCATCAGCCTTTATCATACACCTGGCGTAGGCTTTGGGAGTGCGATTCAAGGTAAACATCAGATATTTTAGGGATAGCAAGACCATGTGGACTATGTACAATGGCTGGGGTGGGCCCTAGGTTTCATACCAAGATAAAATTTAATAATGTTTGTGTGAATATGATCTAAAAGTTCAAGCTGGGTGTCGGTGAGCTCATGAACGGTCATAAGATATCTCAATGAGGGGACCACATATTGCACATAAACCCGTAGCTTGTATTCGTCACGTATGGTAGAGCTATCGATGTTCATAATATATTCTGAAAGCTTAGTGGATATCAGATCATATGTATCTTTAGTTTCCCTTTAAATGTAATCTGACAGCCTAAAAACTTCTCGGGAGCAACCTTGAGAGTGTTAAGAGTATTTTCCCCAATCTTAAAAGAGATTTCGGCAGGTGTACCACTCCGGATGGAGATGGATTTGCACTTCGTTGGCTTAAGGGTGAGTTTCATTGAGCTCGCGAAATTGAAGATTTCGTCCATAAGATTCTGGTGCCTGCGTTTACTTGTCCATAAGAAATCGTCGTCCATAAGATTCTGGTGCCTTTGTTTACTTGTAATAATGTATTTTTTTCACGGAGACCATAAACATGAAGGATAATACGTTACACATTCTTGAACTGTTACTTTAATCCTCTCTGACTTTCTCTGGGGATTAATAACCTGTCTACTACCATAACATGTTTATAGTCCTTCTTATGCTCTCAGGTTATAATTACTGTAGTTTGTTTACAATGTGGATTTCCATTAGATATAATAATTAATTTTAAAATTCCTTAAAGGTTTAATTTACATATTTATTATCTCAATTAGTTAATTAAGTCTGATGAGTTTAACGTCATACTCTGGTACAGTTGAATACCTAGAGAAAAAAACCAAATTACTTTGTTGGTATGTCCACCAGTTGCATGGTATAACGTGCCCATTGGAACCAGTTGTCTTATCTTAGAGCCATTGAAGGACGCCTTAAAATGAATCGATCGTACAACTATTCTCATCAAACTCGAACATATTTATAAAACCGCATCGACCAAAATGATTTCCAGAAGAATATGTTTTGCTGCCCCCGACGTTGCCGCTACACGACGATACTTGATTACGATCGCTTTCCCATCCAGATCCCGAGTTGGAAACGTAGGCTTTCACTTCAAACCAGCCATCTTCTGCTCGGTCACAGTTGAGATTAGCGTCAAACATCCAGTAATGTTCACCCCATTTATTGAGAGGCGTGTACCCGAATCCATCTGTAGCCACTTTATATGCATAATTTGGATCATTAGTTGTCCACACCAAAGGAGAACCAGATGCTGCGGCTCCGGCGTAGGATCCCTGATCGTCTTCGGCTCCATACCAGTCTAAGAAATCGTCACCTTGTTTCCACGCGTTGTACTTTTCGTTGGAACCACCGATAAGATGCTGGAAGTGAATTGCGCATGCGCTGGTGTCTGCGTCATAAGAACATCCACTCCGTTGGTTGTGATCTATACCGCCAAGTACAAACATGTCTTGACCACTCTGGGTTGTCTTTTTGATGAATACAACAGTACGTGCAGAGCCAACCGGTGGGGGTTCCTGGGTACCAGGTGGTTTGTTTGTTGGGTTTGGATCACCTCCACCTTCACCCACGCGGGCATTGACGTGGATTGCAGACATGGCATCTTCTCCGTTGCTGATAGAGAAACTTGCATAACCATTGTAATCCACATTGACGGTATGTCCATTGCATGTTCCAGAATTGGAATCAAAGTCACCGTGTATTATGTCACAATATTCACCACTAGGAAGACCAGTTTGTAGGGATTGAGTGAGTCCATAACCTTCGTTATTGATTACAATAAAAGCCTTGTTTCCACGACTGAAAGCTATTTGGTTGCCGCCATTATCCCACCAATTATTAACACCTTGCCCCGCAGCTGCATTACGGAAACCGACCATGTTGCGGATTTGTCGCCAACGATGTTCGCAAACCCATCCACTACTAAAGTCACAAGAACCGTCCGACCCAAACGTAGGCGATTTGGTGTTACCGTTGCCATCAGCAGGTGGACCCTCATCACCACCATCGAAGTAGAAACTACTCATAAGTCTTGGGAATCCATAGGGCCAAGCAAGCATGTACGCATTGGCCACTTTGTAAGATGCCGGATCTTTATGCGTAACAATCCCTCCTCCGCCACCATGACCGCGTTGGTTATCGTGATTGTCTACAAACACCAATGCGTTACCATCTGTAAGGAAACCCCAAGCCTCGCCAAAGTTGTCGTAATTTGCTAAACTGTTACCCCCACGGAAAACTTTGCCCAATTCTATACCGTATTTAAACTCCGTAACACGTCCAAGATAAGTGTAATCACCCGCTTTGATTGGCTCACCCCCTTGGTCGATAACCTCTTGGAATATAAACGGACGCGATCCACCACTAAACCACTGCGTATTGAGGTTATGAAGACTTCCAAGTATCGGATCCAACTCGCCTGGCCACATATGCTTACAAGCGTCAACGCGGAAACCGGCCACACCTGCGTCAATACAGTCGTTCAAGTAATCTATTAGCTTTCCTCGTACGTAGCTCTTACTAGTGTCCAGGTCAGGCAGACCCACCAAGTTACAGTTACGAACTTGGTTAGCGTCTCCGTAGTTCTCGATATTGCCGCTAGCGGTGTTACACTTGCCGTTGGGGACGTTGAAATCAGTTGAGCCAAACGGCACATCTGGGTATCCGTAATTTCCATAGTTCCCATCCGCACTTCCGGTGCCACCTGCATTAGATAATAAGGGAGATGACATTTAAATGATGCATACCGACAGCATACAGGGTGAGTCAAAAAGACTGCAATAGTGGAAAGAAGCAATTTTGTTTTCAAAACCAAAATGACTTTTAAAACTTTTTAAACGTTGCAAGAATGATGTATTTAATCCTAACTTTGTGTGAAAAAATGAAGTCGATCGCATTTTTCGTTTGTCTTTGGTGACCCTCTTTGCTGCACAACCAAATTTACCTGTTTGTCCACGAGCAAAGTGATTTTCATTTGAAATGGCACACATTGCATTTTCATATTTGAATATCCCGCCAACAAAATATGGAAAATGTCAGTTTTTTATTAAAATTTAGAACAATATACGCTTTCATATCATGGGTATGATTATAATTGATTATGCTAACTCACATGTAAACAAGAAAGGATGCATCAAATTCCAATAACATCACAAATGAACTCAAGTATCCAAATTTGAATGAGAGGCACATTTTGTGATCTGGTGCATATTTTGGGTATTTCGTGGACAAACGTGTGAAATGGGTGCACTGGTCAAAAGGTTCACCAAAGGCAAACGGAAAATGACATTGACTTCATTTTTTCACGCAAAGTTAGGATTAAATACATCATTCTTGCAACGTTTAAAAAGTTTTAAAATTAATTTTGGTTTTGAAAACAAAATGGCTTCTTTCCACTATTGCAGTCTTTTTGACTCACCCTGTATATACTAGATTCGACATTTACCGTATTTGTAGTTGGCATTCCATCTGGAAAAACTTCGTATCGTATCGTATTTTCAACTATTATCAAAGTCATTTGACTAAATCCTACTCATGGAAGCATCGGATGACTCCACATCACAACATGAGTTTTCTGCATTAACTAAGATTGGGAGGTTTTGAACAATTTTGTCATGTAGGGTTTCGCTGACAGAATAAGCGAAAATAAACGCAATGGTAATTTTAAATTTACAATCCAGACCATTATCATGCTGTATAGCAGGCTGTAACACGGTGAGGTTTGGAGACAGGTCTAAAATGGATTCTTTTACCATGTTTGGGCCTACCATGTTTAAAGATATCATACCTCCAGCCGCCATATGGTTGATCACCGCGTCAACGTAAATCCGCACGCCGACATTGTTACATCGGTTGACCATGTCTCGAAACTGTGCGTCATTCCCACTGCGGCTAATTAACTTGTAGCTGACGGGTTGGTAACGCTCCCACCATGGCCGCCATGGACTCCAGATCACGGCATGCTCATAGGGCGGGGAGACTTGAACACCACCAAAACCATATGGACCCAGATAGCTGGGGATGCAAAAGACACAATTACTCACTATTAATTAATTAATTTAAAAATAGGTCCGGGGTCCTCAAAATCATGTTTATGCGTGAAGCTCCAACTTCGCGGGTACTATAGTTAATTTTGCGCTGTTTAAAAGTCCCCATCTTAACTATTAACACAATATTGACAGAAATACCACTTAAAGCCGTCTCGAATAGTAATGTGCTCTATATACTGACCAAGTATAGGACTATTGGGCCAAACTTCTGAAGTTCATCAATAGAGGGCAGTATCATTCAAGTTTGCTTTTTATTGATCTTTCTTGTATTACTAGCTACAGCAGGACATTGTAACGTAAAATATAAACATAGCGGCACATAGCACCTTTAAAGAATCTACTATTATCAGGTCAAATTACTGATTGATAATATATTTTTGCTCAAAAATTGTCTTTTATGCTGGAAATAGGCTAAAAATCCAAAAGAAATGTATTGGAAACTTAACTACTTGAGCACTTTACTTTAGCCAAACTGTGATATGATAAAAAAAAATTAGAGCACTCACTTGCAAATAAGACTGTTTTGTTTGACAATGATGAATACATTCAAGTACTAATGTTATAAATTGTAATGAAATAAATAATAAATAATTTGATCACCAGTCATTCCATAGTTATAATGATAAAATACACATGGTGCGCCAAGGATTCGAACCCACGCATGCAGAGCACAGTGGATAGCAGTCCATCGCCTTAACCACTCGGCCACCTCGTGCACGATCCCTTCAGCCTAATTGTGTAATTGTTCAATCAATTCAAGGTTTATTAAACGTTATCATATCGCAGCAATATGCTGAATTACAACAATATTTACAATCAATGTTATATATAGAACACTAGAAACAATATATATTTATAAAGATAACTTAGCTTGCATAACATCTACCCATCCCCTACTCGTACAGGTTTATGTTTGATTCAAGAGTTCAATGACCATGTATGGAATTGAGATTTGTGCGTAACGCATGAGTATGTGCTTTAGGTACCAGTAGGCCTACAGTTAATTTGTGACCACCTGTTAATTGCTTATTCTATACAAACTGCTTCTAATATCCGTGATGCCAACTATTTTGTCACATAACAGGCCGTACACGTGTAAATCGAAAGATAAAAGATAATATCAGTTTTTATTTGCATATGTAGTGGATCTCTTTAATAGAATTTATCTCAGATAACGTAAAATATCAACAACATCTGTTTCACTTTTAACACGCATAATTATTTCAAAAGGTCGCGAGTCCATTATACTAATTGGGCCGACTTCAATCACCAAAACAATACCATGCAGCTATTAGTTAAAATCCCGGGTTCAAAGAAGAAATGCTATTTACTTGAATCAATGGGCAGAATAAATAATAAAAATTCCATTGAAATGGAATGGGGGCGATCCAAAAGAAAGAAGCATGTTTTGTAGCCTAGGACATGTACGGTTTGACCTAGACAAAATTGCAACATAAATGGTTTTTGTTGTAATTGTTTCAAAATGCCCTTCCAAACATTATATTAAAAATCGATAAAATCTGAAGTTGGGGAAAAAATGCTAATTTGCATAACAATATATGGGTATATTTAGCCATATTAGTCGGGTATATACAGGGGTTACCGTGCACCCCCACCACCCAGGACTCCCCCAAACCATCTTTCAAGACTGTTTTCATGGTCCAACACATAGTCAGGATGTTACCGAAAACAAATTCGTGTTATTCAAGATGGCGTCCAAAATGGCCGCCAAAACTGGTCAAATTTCATAAAATGACATATAGCAATAAAAATGCGTGGTGAAAGTATAGTTTTAATAGTGGGATGTATGTATTAGACAACTAGAGACTCATATCCAGTAGTTTTGCTTTGTTAACATACCAAAATCCAAGATGGCCGCCAAATATTGTAAAATTACATAAAATGGCATATATCAACCTACATGAATGATCAGAGTATAGTTTTTAACAATGAAATGTATGTTAGACCACTAGAAACTAATATCCAATATGTTGGCTTTGTTAACATACTTGAAATCCAAAATGGCCGCCAACATGGCCCCGAAATGGCTCTAAATATTGTGAAAATCCATAAAATGGGATGATATCAACCAAAATGTATGTATTAGACCACTAGTAATTCATATCCAGATTTGTTGCTTTGTAATCACATACTTTAAGTCCAAAATGGCTGCCATAATGGCCGTTGTCAATGTAAAAAGGCTATAAGAGTGTATACTATTGCATCGCATTCCCCAAATACAATTTATTATTATGTTCTTAACTGCTAAGCTATTGCTTTTAGTTGTATAAGACCCCCTCTGTGACAATTTTGATTCGGTATCACTTTCCAAAATGGCTTCCAGATGGTTGAAGTTGATGCTAAATGACCTATATAAATCAATTATTGTTTTGTATTGTAAATGACCATACTGTATAGCGCCAATACCCCAAATCTAATGGGACAACATCCACTATTATATATATATATATGATAAAGTCTTGGGCTGTTTATCTAGTTTGGGTATTTATAAAATATCCGGATTGCTGCAAAAGGTTAAAATAACTTAAAAGCAGTATTAGTTTATTGTTTAAGTGTTACATTATTAATAAATTATTATACCTTTAGCTTTTAATCTATATACTCAGTAAACGTATTTGCATACTCTTTAAGTATATGACAAGGTATGATTGAATGGTATAGACTCCATTTTTACAATGTAATGTTATGAAGATGGCCATCATAACTTGACCATTAAAATTACCTCCAATTGGTCAATAAAATTCCCGCTTCAAATAGTCAAAATATTTACCAAGGTGGCCACCAAATGATCAAAATGTGGTCAGAAATAGCCGGTTAATTGCAGATATTATAACAATAAGTAAAGGATATTGGATACTATCTCTGATTATTATGTTCATTGATAAATTCATACAACTCGCGATATATTGTTGGCCATAAATACTGGTTTGGCCAAATTTAACTGCTTGTTGATCCTATTGGATTGATATTTCAATTACTAAGGTAGGTTTTTCAAGTCAATATTTAACACCATAACATCACTGACCGATCTGCTGGGAAAGTTAGATTCAGGTATTTAGTTTATAGTACTGAATGATGTCGAATCAGCTATTTCTGACCATATTAAGATCAGTAGTTGCCACCTTGGTAATTGTTTTGACCATTTGGAGGTAGTTTTATTGTCCATTTGAGGTAATTTTAATTATATTGTCATTGCTGCCAGACACTAGGGTTGCAATAAGAACACAAACGCGAAATGTATATGTGAAGCGTTATTTCGCTGCAAACCAGAATGCATTTATTAAAAATACCATAAATCAATCAAACTCACTTCCGACAAAAGGAGTTAAAAGTCAAACATTTTTAAAATGTACCTTTATGATTTTGAAATGCATAATTACTTGATAATGTGTCCATATTGAAAGTTCATGGTGACACATAAAATTGTCAAGTTGATGGTGACACATATAATTGTCAATTGGAGACTAGACCACAAATGGTTAGTCGGTAATTGCACATTTTTAAAATGTACTTTGTGCATTCTATAATTTCTATTGTGTCTGTAATTTAAAGTTCATGATATGACACATAGAATAATATTGTGAACGACACTTGGTCGTTTTACGCTCAATTGTTATCCATCGATAAACAATTATGAAAAATCATTGCATGACACCAAATTAAAACCATTTAATGTATGTCCAAGAAGAGTTTAGAGAGATTGAATTTAACCAGGTGATACCCTGAGAGGTAACAATCAAACGAACTTTTCCCACCACAATGTTATCCAAGAAAAACAAAAATCATTGCATGACACCAAAATCAAATCAAATAATGTATGTCCAAGGAAAGTTTTGGGTGATAGAATTTAACCAGGTGATACCCTGAGGAGGTTACAATCAAACAAACTTTCCCCACCACAATGTTAACCAAGATAAACAAAAAATCATTGCATGACACCAAAATCAAATCAAATAATGATGACCAAGAAAAGTTTTTGGGCGATTTAATTTAGCCAGGTGGTACCTGAGGAAGATATAAACCGAACATACTTTTCCCACCGCAATGGAAATCAAGATAAACTGTTTATCCAATATATATCTGAAAAGTAAATATGAAATTGACCTAAAACAATTATGAAGTGACTCGGGTGATAAAAAAGTGTATACCAAACTGCCCAAACACCTTAGAGTATAAAACTACGACCTCTTGAAACGAGGGTGGGTGGGTGGGAAATTTATGATCCTTCTGGTTTGCAAGCGAAAAACAATATGACAAGCCTAGGAGACAAGGGGAAAATAGGCCAAACCGGAAGAGAATATGCCTGACTGAATAACAAAGCAAATTTCGCGGGCTGGGGAATCCCACCGCGGGATTGGTTTAAAACTTAAACCACAGGCCGTCTGCAAAACCGGGAACAAAAACGCGCCGGCAACCCCAGTGCATGAGCAAATCAGAATTATTTAGACAAGCAAAATAATTCGTTTATTGCTGCCAGACACTAGGGTTGCAATAAGAACACAAACGCGAAATGTATATGTGAAGCGTTATTTCGCTGCAAACCAGAATGCATTTATTAAAAATACCATAAATCAATCAAACTCACTTCCGACAAAAGGAGTTAAAAGTCAAACATTTTTAAAATGTACCTTTATGATTTTGAAATGCATAATTACTTGATAATGTGTCCATATTGAAAGTTCATGGTGACACATAAAATTGTCAAGTTGATGGTGACACATATAATTGTCAATTGGAGACTAGACCACAAATGGTTAGTCGGTAATTGCACATTTTTAAAATGTACTTTGTGCATTCTATAATTTCTATTGTGTCTGTAATTTAAAGTTCATGATATGACACATAGAATAATATTGTGAACGACACTTGGTCGTTTTACGCTCAATTGTTATCCATCGATAAACAATTATGAAAAATCATTGCATGACACCAAATTAAAACCATTTAATGTATGTCCAAGAAGAGTTTAGAGAGATTGAATTTAACCAGGTGATACCCTGAGAGGTAACAATCAAACGAACTTTTCCCACCACAATGTTATCCAAGAAAAACAAAAATCATTGCATGACACCAAAATCAAATCAAATAATGTATGTCCAAGGAAAGTTTTGGGTGATAGAATTTAACCAGGTGATACCCTGAGGAGGTTACAATCAAACAAACTTTCCCCACCACAATGTTAACCAAGATAAACAAAAAATCATTGCATGACACCAAAATCAAATCAAATAATGATGACCAAGAAAAGTTTTTGGGCGATTTAATTTAGCCAGGTGGTACCTGAGGAAGATATAAACCGAACATACTTTTCCCACCGCAATGGAAATCAAGATAAACTGTTTATCCAATATATATCTGAAAAGTAAATATGAAATTGACCTAAAACAATTATGAAGTGACTCGGGTGATAAAAAAGTGTATACCAAACTGCCAAACAAGGACCTAATTAGGGGACTTGACAACACCCCCCCCCCCCCCCCCCCCGTGGAAAATAACCTTATATAGGGAGTTTTAAACTAGACTGGAGGAGTGGTGAAGGTTATGGCTTCAGGGAATTGATTGTAATACAACAAAGCCTTCTGAATGGAGTCTCTCAAGACTGCACTACCTTCATTGGACAAATGCAGCCCGTCGTACCTGTACAGACTTTTCTTGGCTGGAAAGATCACCTTATAATGGCGAACCACACATGCCCTACCTAACGTTTTGCACACCTTAGCCGCAAATTTGTTCAAAGTAATTAGACAAGTTTTCCCACCCCCATCCATTTTCTCGTCATGATAGTAGCGTCTCAATAAAATGTCAGACCACATTATCCTAGTTTGAGGTAATAAATTCCTGAGCATAGTTAATGTATCCAACACACTTTTTCTAATATCAAAGATTGGGCCTGAGTACATGTCGTTTGTGCCTGCATGTATTATTAGTGTATTAGGAAAGGGGTGTTTATACAAATAAGACTGAACCAACTCTGTGGTACGGCTTAGCCGGGCACCGCTCTCACCAAGCCAATGCGTTGAACCACTACCTTTGAGATGTGGTCTGTGAAACCCGGCCCACTTGATGATACTGTCACCAGTAATCCAGGTACGGCCTGTGCAAAAAAGTTTGTTTATTGAAAAACAAAGCAAAAAGAAAAAGCAACACAAAGATAGGAAGAAAAAAGGAGCAAAAAAAAGAAAAAGCAAAAGGTTAATATACAATGTATAGAACAAAAATAATAAAACATGTGATCCCTTTTTTTTTCTCCTTTCTTATTATAATATAGATGCCTGTTAAATTACAAAACCTCGGACCAGGCACTTGAATGAATGATTCGATGAGGCCTAATATATAACATCACCGCTGATGACTGCTACCGACCCATTGATTTAATGGATTCAACTGGTATCCCCCCTACTGCTGCAGCTGTGGCCGCTCCAATCCTAAAGCTATGAGGAGAAAAATTCCTAGGCTCCAAACCAATTGTTCTAATGCCTTTCCTTAATACGCTATCAAACTGGTAACGTGTAAGAGGAGATGCATGAAAATGAATAAAAAGAGGGCCCTCCACCGTCGGTCTGGCATTTAAGTATTCTGCCATTGAATTCACAGGACATAAAAAATCGATGTGACTTCGCTCGAAACGGAGAGTTACTGACTCGCCTCTTTGGTCTGTCTTAGAAAACCTAATGACAACATCCATATAACCTTCTTTGATAGTGACATCCCTAACATTCAAAATACGAGTTAAGTCTGTGCATTTAGACACTGCGGTAAATTCACCCACTCTTAAAAACCCGAAAAAAGCTAAGACAAAAGAGGCCCGGAATAATAAAACCTCAAACATTGAGGTACAAATGCCTTGTAAAGATTGACATAAACGTCTCAGAATTGGAATAGTGATAGGTGACCTAGTGTCAAGTTGCCCCTTCCCCTTTAAACGTCGGGAACCTTCCCTTAATTTTGTGATCACAAAATTGTCTGTAGGATCCACCCACCCATTAACCTTGTGGACAAATGCAACTGAGGCTAAATAAGTACCAATTGTGGAAGGAGCTTTTCCCTCAATTGATAAGTGTGAAATAAAAGCTATGATGTGGGAAATAGGAGCGGGCCACACGCAAGTAACGCCTAGACGTGTGCGGAATAAATTAAAACTTTCCACTCCGCGAAGATAAGTCGCATGTGAGCTCTTAGCCATGGATGCATTAATTAGTCTATGTGCTTCCGCCTCTAGAGGTTCCAAAGGAATTCCGGTACTTGGGCGGCGCAATTTTCCAGAAGCGGTCCATCTGAAAGCGTGATAATGCATCAGCGATATTATTTTTAACACCTGGAATGTGACGTGCAGAAAAGGCAACATTAAACTTAAGGCATTGCAGAACAAAAAAACGTACTAATCTCATGATCTCCGGGCATTTTGATGATTGTTTATTAACAATAGCTACCACGGCTGCATTATCAGAACGTATAATCACGCGCTTTCCCTTCAACAAATCCCCCCATAACACTATTGAAACAACTACTGGAAAAAATTCTAACCAGGCGATTGAGCGTTTTGCTGATTTGACCTTTTCTGGCCAGTGACCTTGAAACCAATTTCGTTGAAAAAAACCTCCAAAACCTATTTCGCCACTTGCATCTGTGAAAAATTGTAAGTCGCGATCTTCGCACCAAAATTGTTCCGGAATAATCGCACTACCGTTGAAACTGCGCAAAAAAACAAGCCACATTTTTAAATCGCATAAAGCACCTTTCGTTATACGAATCTTATGCCAAGGCTGTTTAACACCACAAGATAAATCAATAAGGCGGCGCAAAAAGGCGCGTCCTGGATTTACCGCCTTGCATACAAAGGAAAGGGAACCTATAATTGATTGCAATTCTCGTAAAGTGACTTTTGATGAGTCATGCGCAATCTGAACCTTTTCCGTGATTTTTTTCAATTTTTCCGCAGGTATGGAAATAACCTGACGAACGGAATCCAACTCAAGGCCCAAATATACAAGTTTTGTTGTAGGATTGACTGATTTGTCTTTGGCTAAAGGAACCCCTAACTCATGACACACCTTATTGAAACAATCGACGATATGTTGGCATGACAACCCTCCCTCTGAAGTGGAAACGAAAATGAAATCGTCTACATAGTGACTTATATTTTCAGTACCGGCTTCCCTTTTACCAGCCCATTCTAGGAATGTGGAAAAAGTTTCAAAAAAAAATGGAGAGCATGATGCTCCCATTGGAAGAGCTTTGTCAACAAAAAATTCACTGCCAAATTTAATCCCCAGGAGCTCAAAATCACAGGGTGAAATTGGTAAAAGCCGGAAAGCTGATTCTACATCAGCTTTTGCCATTAAAGCGCCCTTCCCATTTCTTGATACCAATTTAACCGCATCATCAAATTTTGCATAGTGGACAGTGCACAACTCTTTGTTGATACCATCATTGATTGAACTGCCCTCTGGGTAAGATAAATGCTGTATTAGGCGAAATTTTCCAGCCTCCGATTTCGGAACTAAACCTATTGGTGAAATAATAAGGTTTGGTAACGGACGTGAGATAAAAGGTCCCGCCATTCGTTTGAGGTTTACCTCCTTCAATAACTTGTCCCGAGCTGCAGAAGGTTTTAAATCGACTGACTTGAGATTCGGTCCCTCCCTTGACCTCCTAACACCCTCAAATCCCAATTTAAAACCCTTCGAAAAACCCTCATTAATTATATTGGCAGCCTTTTTGTTTGGATAAATGGCTAACAATGGGCGTAAATTGACAAGATTAATAGGAGATGGATAGGGACAACAAAGGCAGTTAAAAGTATCATGACCTTGAAACAGTTTGAGCCCTTGCATTTTGCATACATATGGCGAGTTGCCACTATTTTTTGCCGCCCTTTCTACATGATGAAGCCCCATGGCCCCCGGTATTACATACTTGGCAAATGTGGTTGAACTTGCATGGGTTACGGTTACAACCTTTTTTGTTGAATGCGAAGCATAGCCCCGGAGAGCTGGAGGCGTGTTGACTCGCCCCAGACTGTCCTCTACCAGACCCACGAAAGGAATGACCTCCCCGGTTTACCCTAGTATTTGAGGAAATGGATGGTGGTGGGACTGCGATGTATAAATTCCATAGTTCACCATCCATTGAGGCCCATGAATAATGGGGATGAATTTGTTGGCGTAAACGAAACTGAATGTCATACTGACGCCAGCCATAGCCTTGAAAACGAGCTGAGGCTGTTCTTATTATTTGGCCATACTTCAGTAATTCTTGAGTACGACCAGGGTGAGCGGACAAGTAAATAGCAGTAAATACAAAGAAAGCGTTTGTCCAAGAATGAATAGAACCTATTTTTTGTTGTGACTTTACCTCCCTCATCACTACTTGACCCATTGCATTCACCTCAAGAACTGAGGGCTCGTTTTGGCTTGAAACGGCTTGAACTTCGCCTTTATCAAGCAAAAGGCTGAAATCCACATAGTCACCCTTAACGATCTTTTCGCGCAGGGTCGGAGAAAGGCATTCGCCCAGGGGGCTGCAAATTGATGCAAGTGCCTGTGGTTGGTGATATGACATGCCTGGAAAACCTACAGATGAACCCCCCATTTCGTTGAACTGTACACTATTTAGACTATTGGTATTATTATTGCTAGTAGTAGTACTAGAACTACGTCTAATTGAGTCAATACCAGCACCAATACTATTACTAGAACTCAGATTGTCGTAGTTAACGTTGAGATTTTGCGCATTATTTGCATTATTATTGAAACGCGAATCAATCCCCCCAGACACCACCCGCCCAAAATTATTTAAAGCATTCTCACCAGCTGTTCCCTGAATGAGTTGGTCCGTCCTTGGTTGAAAAGACACATTTCTGCTACTGCCTGCTGAATTTTCGTCCAGTTGATTTCCAACATGGCGGCGGTTGTTTAGGCTTGGCAAATTCGATGACCCAGATGACCCGGATGTGCTCGCTGGTCGCATGGAGACCGCTTGTTGTTGTTGTTGTGGTATACTCGGCGATTGAATCGGCTGCTGCTGAGAAAAACCGGCTTCCTGATGAACGGCATCTATCTCGATGCGAAGAGCGTCGCTTTCATCAATGTTTACATCTAACACGTCCTCTGGTTCAGGCACAAGTTCACGGTTGTTAGGGCGACCTGGACGAGGTATAGAAACGGAGGTATTTCTTCCGCGGCCTCTAGCTCTGCCGCGTCCACGGGCGCGAATTGAGGCACGCGTACGTCCTCTACCCCGTGTTGGATTTGCGGATAGATTAGCCTGTGTTTGACTGTTGACATTTACGGCAACTGCATGATGAGTCCCGCTTGTTGACGGGCGAGAATGAAGACGATCGTCAATCGCCCTTGCTTGGGATCTAGTTTGACGATCTTGCAACTGATTTGTACCTTGATCCACCGCCTTTCTTTTGGCCGCCGCTTTTCTGGGTGGCATTTTCGGCGTGGATTCGGTTTGATTTTTATCTCAAATTAAAGTTATTAACAGTTAAATATAAAGTACTTACAAGAAGGAAATAAGCGATCGGAGATGAAAAACAACAAAGGTTTAACAACCTATTGTATTGATGAATGAATAGAAATAGAGGAAGGTTAATCACCCAATCTCTAAACTCCGATGGCGATGAAGAAATTTATGATCCTTCTGGTTTGCAAGCGAAAAACAATATGACAAGCCTAGGAGACAAGGGGAAAATAGGCCAAACCGGAAGAGAATATGCCTGACTGAATAACAAAGCAAATTTCGCGGGCTGGGGAATCCCACCGCGGGATTGGTTTAAAACTTAAACCACAGGCCGTCTGCAAAACCGGGAACAAAAACGCGCCGGCAACCCCAGTGCATGAGCAAATCAGAATTATTTAGACAAGCAAAATAATTCGTTTATTATGATGGCGATCTTAATAACATTACATTGTCAAAATTCATTCAATCACATCGTGTCATGTACAAATAAGTTTACTTGACGGATTAAAAGATATATATATCTTTTAATCCGTCAAGTAAACTTATTTGTTATATATATAATAATTTGGTCATTTCTAATGTAACGCTAATAATAAACTAATACTGCTTTGCAGTTATTTTAACCTTTTGCAACCAATTGGATACTTAAACTTAAAAACTTAAACTAGATATACAGCCCCTAGGCTTTATCATAGAAATATAGCGAATGCTGTCCCATAGATTAAGGGGTATTAGTATTACATAGTCATATTATTATTAGTATAGGCATTTACAATATTTAAAAACAAAATTTAACATCAACTTAACCATCTGGCAGCCATTTTGAAAAGTAATACATAATCAAAATTGTTACAGAGGTGGGTCTCCTATCTAAAAGCCATAGCTTAGCAGTTTATAACATACTGTTTGGTGAATGTGCTGCAAAATTACAGCGCTTTCAGCCCTTTGGAAAATGCGCTATATAAATACTGATTATTATTATTATTATTATTATTATAATACTCTTATAGAGTATTTTTACAACGGCCAATTTGGCAGCCATCTTGATTTAAAGGTATGTCATTACAAAGCGAAAATACTGGATATGAGTTACTAGTGGTCTGAAACGTACATCCCACTGTTAAAACTATACTTTCATCGTACGTTTTGGTTGATATTATTCCATTTTATGGAATTTGACATTTTGGGACCCATTATGGGGCCCGTTCTGGCAGCCATTTGTAATGTTAAGTATGTAAACAAAGCAAACATACTTGACATGAGTTACTAGTGGTCTAATACTTACATCCCATTGTTACAACTATATTTTTATCATACATTTTGGTTGATATTGTGCAATTTTATGGAATTTTGACCATCATTTTGGCGGCCATTTTAGTGGCCATCTTGGATTTAGGTATGTTAACAAAGCAAAAATACAGGGTATTATTGTCTTAGGGGTTTAATACATACATCCCACTATTAAAACTTTTCTTTCACCACGCATTTTGATTGTTATATGTCATTTTATGAAATTTGACCAGTTATGGCGGCCATTTTGGACGCCATATTGAATAACACGATTTTTTTTTTAACATCCTGAATATGTTTAGGACCATGAAAAGAGTCAAGAAACTTGGTTTGGGGGAGTCCTGGGTGGTGGGGTTGCACGGTAACCCCTGTATATACCCGACTAATATGGCTAAATATACAAATATATTGTTATGCAAATTAGCATTTTTTCCCCAACTTCAGATTTTATCGATTTTTAATATAATGTTCGGAAGAGCATTTTGAAACAATTACATCAAAAATGGTTTATGTTGCAATTTTGTCTAGGTACACCCCTTTTTTTGGTTACATGTCCTAGGCTATTCTGAAGCATCTGTTGCAAACCAAAATACCAGGGAAATGGTGTATGTATTTTCCATAATTCAAACCAAAAAACAAATCAAAACACCGCAGTCTAAAAATAGTACAGGAAACCAATAAAGTTGATTTGTGTGCAGGGGGTGGGGGTGGGGGATACCGTCTGAAGAACAATCTAGGTATATAATGACATTGTACTTGGTCTAAAACGTTGGTCCAAGAATTTCTATATAAAAATGTCATTCCGCGATCATGGTTATTATTGACATTTCATTAAATCAACCCAGGAATTAGTATTATATATATAACCCGAAACTCAAACATCCACAACTAACCACAATATTAGACAACCCCAAGGCAATTGGGAGGTTTCTCCTAGTAGTCAAACAAGATAAGCTATTATGTCTCTCTGTGGGGAGTCTATAAACATCTCTCTGAATGAATCATATTCATCAACAGTCTATGCATCAACTAAACAAATATAGCTTTGACTCCATCACAGACTGCAGGACTGTTAAATTAAACTGCATAGGTATATATGTAATTTACAAAGACGACAAACATGGCTGCCCCCACTTATGTCTAGAAAGACCTAAATGTGACATTTTTTGCAATCTGAAGCTATAAGGGTGGCTTCGCCCCCAAAAACTAGCAATGCTTGACTAGCAAAAGGCCAAGCGAAAGTAAAAGGTACTGGCACAAGTGCTTGCAATAAAGACATTTTGGCAGAAAGGCCTACATGTAGATGCTTATGCCATATATTCTATATTATATTGAACTGAATCAATTTCCTTTAGGCCTACATCATCTGAAAAAGGATTTTGAGCGTGTCGTTTAACAGGAAAGCATTAACATTCTTTAAAACATCAATGGCAATGCTGAATATTTTGATAACTAATTTGCATATCAACGCAATCCAGTGTTTAAACAAACTTGAATGCTGGTGAGGTAAACCTTTGCAACAGAGGGTCAAATGTTGGTAGGTGATTTCTTATCCATTTATTTCGCTTCAGTAGGCCTAGTGTTCTCGTTAATAGGGTGGGTGATACATTTAAAGGAGGTGTCCAGCAAGCACAGCATTGTGCATTATATGTTAGAAATATAATTATCGAGCCCAAATTGCGTAATTATATAGAAAAAAAAGCTCGTACTTATGACAAAAACTAATAAAAACTGCCATCTCTCAACATGCAATAATTAAAATTCGCGGCAATCGAAAGTCCCGGTGTCGATGACGTCATGGTTATTGGTGCTCAAATTTGCACAAGTGCATTGTGTAACTATGACTTCATCGACACCGTGACTTTCGATCGCCGCAAATTTTAAAAATGGCATGTTGAGAGATGGCAGTTTTTATTCGTTTCTGTCATATAAAAAGTATGATGTTTGTTCTATATAATTACGCAATTTGGGCTCGATAATTATTTTTCTAACATACTCTCTAAATGTAAAAGAGTGGTTTTCCACTCTTTCAAGAAGTAAAACGCAGGACAAAACGTTTTTGAGTGGAAAAATACTCTAAAAGGAGTGAAAGGGGATTTTATATGAGAATGTTCCACTCTATTGAGAGTGAAAAATTAACTTTCACACTCATTTTAGAGTGGAAATTGTCCACTCTAAAACGGGTTATCCTGCGTTGCACTCCCTTCACTCCTTTTCGAGTGAATTTCCACTCTTTCCACTTGTTTTACAATTAGAGAGTATAATGCACAAATGTTGTGCTTGCTGGACACCTCCTATGGCTGATATACTACGTATTTACATCTTGACATCCACCAATACAAGGGTTGATCTATGACCTTCTTGTTACTTTAAAAAGACGTTCCCATACCTTTCACATTCTTGCGCAATGTCACTCCATTTCCATTCGAATAGATGTACAATTGCTTGCCGGTTATAAGCAGTATGTGGGTCCCATTGAGGCGCGACCACACCAAAGAGTAGTATGAAAATTATCAACTTCATCGTATTAAACTTGTTTGTAAACAAAACAACAAAACAAAACAACATACAAACAAGGATCGTTAGTCATGAAATAGTTTCATCAGGAATTCAAAAGAACATTATGAATTTTTCGTAGAAAAATTCCAGAATGGAAACGTACTATTTTTCCATAGGCCTACGGGTTTCAACAACTTGTCTGTTGTCTTCCTCAGTGGATTGTGTTTGATCCAGAGCTAGTGTTTCTAGTCTGTTTTTTGATGGTCATCATCAGCATCTGATGACGTCATCATCAAAAAACAGACTTGAAACACTAGCTCTGGATCAAACACAATCCACTGAGGAAGACAACAGACAAGTTGTTGAAACCCGTATGGAAAAAAAGTAAGTTTCCATTCTGGAATTTTTCTACGAAAAATTCATAAGGATCGTTAGTATAAATATCTATAATTACATTTAGTCTGTCTGACGATTGCGTATTAAAGCGAAATATAAGGTAGTAGGCCTACATTGCACCTTATACTATGTGTTAATATGAGTCCATGAATAGAATTCATTTAAAAAAAGAAATATTAACAATTGATGATGGCCTATAAGCATGGTTCTAGCCAAATCTATGACGAGCGAAACTCAATTAAATAAACGCGAGGATCAAGCAAATGATATCAGCCGAGTAAGTGAAATGAATAAATAATACAAAGACCTTAGAAATACACTGTCTCAATCGCCGCGTATGCGAGAGGGACCGGGTTCGAGACAGTGTATTTCTAAGGTCTTTGTTAATTTAATTCTCGCCAGTTTGTCCGAGTCTATATATTATTTAAAAAAGAAATAACAAAGGTGGGCATATGTACATTGTCCAGGGTATTTCATAAGAGCTTTCCAATGGTACAAAACCTTCTTTCGTTAAGGCCCAACAAAGAAATGCTGCAGCCGCTGAATATATCATCGCTCCGCTATCCATATCTGACCATGACACTATTGATTTTTAGAACAATTTGGCTCATAAGCTCGCCGTAAATCAAATAACCATCAGTTTGCAAATAATCTATAAAATATCAATGCAAAGGCCATAATTCAATATGGGTGGAACGACGAGATTTCTTTCTTGGGCCTAAAATTGGGGAGCGGGCATGTCTACCAAATGAACGTTGCTATTACATGTAGGAAGGCTGGCAGTGCAAACATAGATCTACTTTAGCCGGATCTGGAAGATGAATTTCCGTAAAGAAGACAAAAGATTAGAAAATAGAACAACGGGAAAGTATAAGAATCGTGACAAATAAAAATAGAAAATCAACTTACTTATCAATCATGTAGTCCACAGTAAAAGATAGCAATCCTGAAGTGTAAAGTCCCTGCAACATCTTACGGGTTATATATCATTTCGATTCCGGGGGCGCTACTTTTGGTTTATATAATACCTACTTTAAACCTGTCACCTCACCAAGTGAGGTATGGTTATAGAATTATCATAGACATTTGTATCAATTATATCTGCTTTTGATTCGTAAATATAGATTATTTCTTATTTATTCAGCAGATAATTATGTACAATGCTTTTGTCGTTTATGCAATTGGTCAGGTGGTTCATATGATATGGTTTGACGGGTGGAAAGTGATAACAGGCTCTTTGTGTTGATTGATTTAAGTTAAATTATGCCTAATGTAATATTTTTCAGCGAGTGTGTCATAATTTAACTCATTGGCATTTATAATTACAGTAACATAGTTTTGGATTCTATACTTCGATTTTCATGTATGAAGAATCTTTTAGAGGGATAAAATGATGATCATACATTACCATAATCCAATATGGCTGCCCTAAATCCAATATGCCACCAGTATCATTAAATTGGCCGTAAATCCTTTGTATTTGTGATAGAACTGTAAATCTTGACTCCAAAAGGTTGAAGTATGAAAATCTACTATACAGGGGAAATTGTTGTGATTTGATCATCATTTTATCATTGTTACCATAACAATTCCAAATAATAGCTGCCATGAAATTCAATATAGCCCCAAATTATAATGCACTAGAGCGTTTTAGGCATTTGTGATCAAGATTTGATATAAGACTCAATGCCTAAACTTTTAAACATGAATCTAAATACCATCCAATATCCCCAATATATTGTTTATTGCAATGACTTTAAGGTTCAGTCACACAGCCGATTATTTGCTAGAAAACCACTTCCAGACTGGATTAGAAGTAAGTGATCTCTGAAGCATCGATTCCAGTTCTGCTCCAATAGCGGAATGTTCACAATAAAGTTCCCTCTGAGACGAGGACTGTCATCAACAGGATAGTTTTCATTGTTGTCGTTGCGCCTTGAACGCTGAACGATAACAAAGTAGGCATGCAAGGGGGCGCACCACCAAATAAACGCTTCATGAAATTTGAGTGCTGACAGTCATGTTCACGGAGCTATTGTGGCGCTTTCTGCAAAACTTGAGATATAGTGTTTGATAGCAAATTCAAGCATTTGTCTTCAATTTTTTGAATATATTACCAACATTTGGAAAACCCTGTTGATTATTTATGCGTGGGACACTCCGTAAATTATACGCGGCGCATTTTCAGACGTGTTTACAGTCATTTTAATGGTCATATTTTGAAATATTCTGCAGTACTTGAGAGACACTGTTTGCTCTCAAAATAAGGAAAATTATCTCAACTCTCTAAGTCACCGGTCAAAACATGGTCCTATCCCTTGACTTTTCCCGCTACAGCGATAAATAGCGCCGCAACCCTATTTTCGATGATACACATCATTCATATTTGGGTATCGGCTGCCGTGAACATCCGCGTCCCTATTTTATTTAGCTTAACGTTTTCAAAATAGTATGATTTGTTGGTTATATAATCTCAACTTATATCTCAATCATAGTGCCGAATATCGTACAATTTCAAGCCTATCTTCTTGTTAAATCGTGACTTCAATGTTAAAACTTCTTTAAAGTAGAGATCACCTTGGCATTCTGAATTTCTAGAAGCAAAGCGATCTAAAGCATCGATTCCAGTTCTGCTCCAATAGCGGAATGTTCACAATAAAGTTCCCTCTGAGACGAGGACTGTCATCAACAGGATAGTTTTCATTGCTGTCGTTGCGCCTTGAACGCTGAACGATAACGTTGTTAACATCAAGTGAATTCAGTCCACATGGATGTTTCTTGCCAGCAGCACGACGACCCATATCCTCATCCACTGCATTATCCTCTTGGCTAACACCACTAGAAAACGCTCCAGTTTGTCCTCGAATACGTCTTATACAAATCTCTTTCCGGGACGCGAATTTATTAACCGTACTCACTCACTGTATAAATGTATTGCTGTACAATGTACATTTGCTATGCACTTTACTCCGTCAGGTATCAAATGTTGTTTACGGTAATAAAGATCGCTTCCGGGACGGCCTCGTATTATCATCATCATCATCATCATCATCATCGTCTGTTTTCCTCTTCCTGAAGACCATATTTTCTCATTCGATCACCGCGCACCCCAAACGCATCACATCCAAGCTTTTCACAAACTTTTTACAGGCTTTTTACTTGTTTTCGAAGCTTTTCACAGGATTTTCCTTGTTGCTATCTTCCGTAGATAGCTTACTATACTAGTTTTGGGTAATGTTTGTTGCGTAGCGGCAAGTGCGTGCGTGTTTTTGTAACAGCGCCCTCGTACGGTTTTTGTTCAAAAAAATCATTCCGGGGGCGAAAAAATGACCCAATCTGATGTATAGCATATGAAAGGAACGGTGTTTTTTAAAGATTATCGCAACCGACTTCAGATATTACATAAAATGCAACGAATTTCATACAAACACACAAACAGACAGTAAGGATGGACAATATTAACCAGCTACACCGATATCCTCTTGTCAAACACTATCTACATGAGTTAATTGGTACAAATTAACTGATAATCCATTTTATGAGTCTATTTTACAAAGTAGGCATGCAAGGGGGCGCACCACCAAATAAACGCTTCATGAAATTTGAGTGCTGACAGTCATGTACACGGAGCTATTGTGGCGCTTTCTGCAAAACTTGAGATATAGTGTTTGATAGCAAATTCAAGCATTTGTCTTCAATTTTTTGAATATATTACCAACATTTGGAAAACCCTGTTGATTATTTATGCGTGGGACACTCCGTAAATTATACGCGGCGCATTTTCAGACGTGTTTACAGTCATTTTAATGGTCATATTTTGAAATATTCTGCAGTACTTGAGAGACACTGTTTGCTCTCAAAATAAGGAAAATTATCTCAACTCTCTAAATCACCGGTCAAAACATCCCTTGACTTTTCCCGCTACAGCGATAAATAGCGCCGCAACCCTATTTTCGATGATACACATCACTCATATTTGGATATCGGCTGCCGTGAACATCCGCGTCCCTATTTTAGCTTAACGTTTTCAAAATAGTATGATTTGTTGGTTATATAATCTTAACTTATATCTCAATCATACTGCCGAATATCGTGCAATTTCAAGCCTATATATCTTCTTATTAAAATCGTGACTTCAATGTTAAAACTTCTTTAAATTAGAGATCATCTTGGCATTCTGAATTTCTAGAAGCAAAGCGATCTCTAAAGCATCGATTCCAGTTCTGCTCCAATAGCGGAATGTTCACAATAAAGTTCCCTCTGAGACGAGGACTGTCATCAACAGGATAGTTTTCATTGCTGTCGTTGCGCCTTGAACGCTGAACGATAACGTTGTTAACATCAAGTGAATTCAGTCCACATGGATGTTTCTTGCCAGCAGCACGACGACCCACATCCTCATCCACTGCATTATCCTCTTGGCTAACACCACTAGAAAACGCTCCAGTTTGTCCTCCACTATGTCTTATACAAATCTCTTTCCGGGACGGCCTCGTATTATCATCATCATCATCATCATCATCATCATCATCATCATCATCATCATCATCGTCTGTTTTCCTCTTCCTGAAGACCATATATTCTCATTCGATCACCGCGCACCTCAAACGCATCACATCAAAGCTTTTCACAAACTTTTTACAGGCTTTTTACTTGTTTTCGAAGCTTTTCACAGGATTTTCCTCGTTGCTATCTTCAGTAGATAGCTTACTATACTAGTTTTGGGTAATGTTTGTTGCGTAGCGGCAAGTGCGTGCGTGTTTTTGTAACAGCGCCCTCGTACGGTTTTTGTTCAAAAAATCATTCCGGGGCCGAAAAAATGACCCAATCTGATGTATAGCATATGAAAGGAACGGTGTTTTTTAAAGATTATCGCAACCGACTTCAGATATTACATAAAATGCAACGAATTTCATACAAACACACAAACAGACAGTAAGGATGGACAATATTAACCAGCTACACCGATATCCTCTTGCCAAACACTATCTACATGAGTTAATTGGTACAAATTAACTGATAATCCATTTTATGAGTCTATTTTACAAAGTAGGCATGCAAGGGGGCGCACCACCAAATAAACGCTTCATGAAATTTGAGTGCTGACAGTCATGTACACGGACCTATTGTGCCGGGCGCTTTCTGCAAAACTTGAGATATAGTGTTTGATAGCAAATTCAAGCATTTGTCTTCAATTTTTTGAATATATTACCAACATTTGGAAAACCCTGTTGATTATTTATGCGTGGGACACTCCGTAAATTATACGCGGCGCATTTTCAGACGTGATTACAGTCATTTTAATGGTCATATTTTGAAATATTCTGCAGTACTTGAGAGACACTGTTTGCTCTCAAAATAAGGAAAATTATCTCAACTCTCTAAATCACCGGTCAAAACATCCCTTGACTTTTCCCGCTACAGCGATAAATAGCGCCGCAACCCTATTTTCGATGATACACATCACTCATATTTGGATATCGGCTGCCGTGAACATCCGCGTCCCTATTTTAGCTTAACGTTTTCAAAATAGTATGATTTGTTGGTTATATAATCTTAACTTATATCTCAATCATACTGCCGAATATCGTGCAATTTCAAGCCTATATATCTTCTTATTAAAATCGTGACTTCAATGTTAAAACTTCTTTAAATTAGAGATCATCTTGGCATTCTGAATTTCTAGAAGCAAAGCGATCTCTAAAGCATCGATTCCAGTTCTGCTCCAATAGCGGAATGTTCACAATAAAGTTCCCTCTGAGACGAGGACTGTCATCAACAGGATAGTTTTCATTGCTGTCGTTGCGCCTTGAACGCTGAACGATAACGTTGTTAACATCAAGTGAATTCAGTCCACATGGATGTTTCTTGCCAGCAGCACGACGACCCACATCCTCATCCACTGCATTATCCTCTTGGCTAACACCACTAGAAAACGCTCCAATTTGTCCTCCACTATGTCTTATACAAATCTCTTTCCGGGACGGCCTCGTATTATCATCATCATCATCATCATCATCATCATCATCATCATCATCATCATCATCATCATCATCATCGTCTGTTTTCCTCTTCCTGAAGACCATATATTCTCATTCGATCACCGCGCACCTCAAACGCATCACATCAAAGCTTTTCACAAACTTTTTACAGGCTTTTTACTTGTTTTCGAAGCTTTTCACAGGATTTTCCTCGTTGCTATCTTCAGTAGATAGCTTACTATACTAGTTTTGGGTAATGTTTGTTGCGTAGCGGCAAGTGCGTGCGTGTTTTTGTAACAGCGCCCTCGTACGGTTTTTGTTCAAAAAATCATTCCGGGGCCGAAAAAATGACCCAATCTGATGTATAGCATATGAAAGGAACGGTGTTTTTTAAAGATTATCGCAACCGACTTCAGATATTACATAAAATGCAACGAATTTCATACAAACACACAAACAGACAGTAAGGATGGACAATATTAACCAGCTACACCGATATCCTCTTGTCAAACACTATCTACATGAGTTAATTGGTACAAATTAACTGATAATCCATTTTATGAGTCTATTTTACAAAGTAGGCATGCAAGGGGGCGCACCACCAAATAAACGCTTCATGAAATTTGAGTGCTGACAGTCATGTACACGGAGCTATTGTGGCGCTTTCTGCAAAACTTGAGATATAGTGTTTGATAGCAAATTCAAGCATTTGTCTTCAATTTTTTGAATATATTACCAACATTTGGAAAACCCTGTTGATTATTTATGCGTGGGACACTCCGTAAATTATACGCGGCGCATTTTCAGACGTGTTTACAGTCATTTTAATGGTCATATTTTGAAATATTCTGCAGTACTTGAGAGACACTGTTTGCTCTCAAAATAAGGAAAATTATCTCAACTCTCTAAATCACCGGTCAAAACATGGTCCTATCCCTTGACTTTTCCCGTTACAGCGATAAATAGCGCCGCAACCCTATTTTCGATGATACACATTACTCATATTTGGGTATCGGCTGCCGTGAACATCCGCGTGCGAATTTTAGCTTAACGTTTTCAAATTAGTATGATTTGTTGGTTATATGATCTTAACTTATATCTCAATCATACTGCCGAATATCGTGCAATTTCAAGCCTATATATCTTCTTATTAAAATCGTGACTTCAATGTTAAAACTTCTTTAAAGTAGAGATCACCTTGGCATTCTGAATTTCTAGAAGCAAATCCAGTTCTGCTCCAATAGCGGAATGTTCACAATAAAGTTCCCTCTGAGACGAGGACTGTCATCAACAGGATAGTTTTCATTGCTGTCGTTGCGCCTTGAACGATGAACGATAACGTTGTTAACATCAAGTGAATTCAGTCAACATGGATGTTTCTTGCCAGCAGCACGACGACCCACATCCTCATCCACTGCATTATCCTCTTGGCTAACACCACTAGAAAACGCTCCAGTTTGTCCTCGACTACGTCTTATACAAATCTCTTTCCGGGACGCGAATTTATTAACCGTACTCACTCACTGTATAAATGTATTGCTGTACAATGTACATGTGCTATGCACTTTACTCCGTCAGGTATCAAATGTTGTTTACGGTAATAAAGATCGCTTCCGGGACGGCCTCGTATTATCATCATCATCATCATCATCATCATCATCATCATCATCATCATCATCATCATCATCATCGTCTGTTTTCCTCTTCCTGAAGACCATATTTTCTCATTCGATCACCGCGCACCCCAAACGCATCACATCCAAGCTTTTCACAAACTTTTTACAGGCTTTTTACTTGTTTTCGAAGCTTTTCACAGGATTTTCCTTGTTGCTATCTTCCGTAGATAGCTTACTATACTAGTTTTGGGTAATGTGTGTTGCGTTAGCGGCAAGTGCGTGCGTGTTTTTGTAACAGCGCCCTCGTACGGTTTTTGTTCAAAAAATCATTCCGGGGCCGAAAAAATGACCCAATCTGATGTATAGCATATGAAAGGAACGGTGTTTTTTAAAGATTATCGCAACCGACTTCAGATATTACATAAAATGCAACGAATTTCATACAAACACACAAACAGACAGTAAGGATGGACAATATTAACCAGCTACACCGATATCCTCTTGCCAAACACTATCTACATGAGTTAATTGGTACAAATTAACTGATAATCCATTTTATGAGTCTATTTTACAAAGTAGGCATGCAAGGGGGCGCACCACCAAATAAACGCTTCATGAAATTTGAGTGCTGACAGTCATGTACACGGAGCTATTGTGCCGGGCGCTTTCTGCAAAACTTGAGATATAGTGTTTGATAGCAAATTCAAGCATTTGTCTTCAATTTTTTGAATATATTACCAACATTTGGAAAACCCTGTTGATTATTTATGCGTGGGACACTCCGTAAATTATACGCGGCGCATTTTCAGACGTGTTTACAGTCATTTTAATGGTCATATTTTGAAATATTCTGCAGTACTTGAGAGACACTGTTTGCTCTCAAAATAAGGAAAATTATCTCAACTCTCTAAATCACCGGTCAAAACATCCCTTGACTTTTCCCGCTACAGCGATAAATAGCGCCGCAACCCTATTTTCGATGATACACATCACTCATATTTGGATATCGGCTGCCGTGAACATCCGCGTCCCTATTTTAGCTTAACGTTTTCAAAATAGTATGATTTGTTGGTTATATAATCTTAACTTATATCTCAATCATACTGCCGAATATCGTGCAATTTCAAGCCTATATATCTTCTTATTAAAATCGTGACTTCAATGTTAAAACTTCTTTAAATTAGAGATCATCTTGGCATTCTGAATTTCTAGAAGCAAAGCGATCTCTAAAGCATCGATTCCAGTTCTGCTCCAATAGCGGAATGTTCACAATAAAGTTCCCTCTGAGACGAGGACTGTCATCAACAGGATAGTTTTCATTGCTGTCGTTGCGCCTTGAACGCTGAACGATAACGTTGTTAACATCAAGTGAATTCAGTCCACATGGATGTTTCTTGCCAGCAGCACGACGACCCACATCCTCATCCACTGCATTATCCTCTTGGCTAACACCACTAGAAAACGCTCCAGTTTGTCCTCCACTATGTCTTATACAAATCTCTTTCCGGGACGGCCTCGTATTATCATCATCATCATCATCATCATCATCATCATCATCATCATCATCATCATCGTCTGTTTTCCTCTTCCTGAAGACCATATTTTCTCATTCGATCACAGCGCACCTCAAACGCATCACATCTAAGCTTTTCACAAACTTTTTACTTGTTTTTGAAGCTTTTCACAGGATTTTCCTCGTTGCTATCTTCAGTAGATAGCTTACTATACTAGTTTTGGGTAATGTTTGTTGCGTAGCGGCAAGTGCGTGCGTGTTTTTGTAACAGCGCCCTCGTACGGTTTTTGTTCAAGAAATCATTCTGGGGCGAAAAAATGACCCAATCTGATGTATAGCATATGAAAGGAACGGTGTTTTTTAAAGATTATCGCAACCGACTTCAGATATTACATAAAATGCAACGAATTTCATACAAACACACAAACAGACAGTAAGGATGGACAATATTAACCAGCTACACCGATATCCTCTTGCCAAACACTATCTACATGAGTTAATTGGTACAAATTAACTGATAATCCATTTTATGAGTCTATTTTACAAAGTAGGCATGCAAGGGGGCGCACCACCAAATAAACGCTTCGTGAAATTTGAGTGCTGACAGTAGTCATGTACACGGAGCTATTGTGGCGCTTTCTGCAAAACTTGAGATATAGTGTTTGATAGTAAATTCAAGCATTTGTCTTCAATTTTTTGAATATATTACCAACATTTGGAAAACCCTGTTGATTATTTATGCGTGAGACACTCCGTAAATTATACGCGGCGCATTTTCAGACGTGTTAACAGTCATTTTAATGGTCATATTTTGAAATATTCTGCAGTACTTGAGAGACACCGTTTGCTCTCAAAATAAGGAAAATTATCTCAACTCTCTAAATCACCGGTCAAAACATGGTCCTATCCCTTGACTTTTCCCGCTACAGCGATAAATAGCGCCGCAACCCTATTTTCGATGATACACATCACTCATATTTGGGTATCGGCTGCCGTGAACATCCGCGTGCGAATTTTAGCTTAACGTTTTCAAAATAGTATGATTTGTTGGTTATATGATCTTAACTTATATCTCAATCATACTGCCGAATATCGTGCAATTTCAAGCCTATATATCTTCTTATTAAAATCGTGACTTCAATGTTAAAACTTCTTTAAAGTAGAGATCACCTTGGCATTCTGAATTTCTAGAAGCAAATCCAGTTCTGCTCCAATAGCGGAATGTTCACAATAAAGTTCCCTCTGAGACGAGGACTGTCATCAACAGGATAGTTTTCATTGCTGTCGTTGTACCTTGAACGATGAACGATAACGTTGTTAACATCAAGTGAATTCAGTCCACATGGATGTTTCTTGCCAGCAGCACGATGACCCATATCCTCATCCACTGCATTATCCTCTTGGCTAACACCACTAGAAAACGCTCCAGTTTGTCCTCGACTACGTCTTATACAAATCTCTTTCCGGGACGGCCTCGTATTATCATCATCATCATCATCATCATCGTCTGTTTTCCTCTTCCTGAAGACCATATTTTCTCATTCGATCACCGCGCACCCCAAACGCATCATATCCAAGCTTTTCACAAACTTTTTACAGGCTTTTTACTTGTTTTCGAAGCTTTTCACAGGATTTTCGTTGTTGCTATCTTCAGTAGATAGCTTACTATACTAGTTTTGGGTAATGTTTGTTGCGTAGCGGCAAGTGCGTGCGTGTTTTTGTAACAGCGCCCTCGTACGGTTTTTGTTCAAAAAATCATTCCGGGGGCGAAAAAATGACCCAATCTGATGTATAGCATATGAAAGGAACGGTGTTTTTTAAAGATTATCGCAACCGACTTCAGATATTAAATAAAATGCAACGAATTTCATACAAACACACAAACAGACAGTGAGGATGGACAATATTAACCAGCTACACCGATATCCTCTTGCCAAACAATACCTACATGAGGTAATTGGTACAAATTAACTGATAACCGATTTTATGAGTCTATTTTACAAAGTAGGCATGCAAGGGGGCGCACCACCAAATAAACGCTTCATGAAATTTGAGTGCTGACAGTCATGTTCACGGAGCTATTGTGGCGCTTTCTGCAAAACTTGAGATATAGTGTTTGATAGCAAATTCAAGCATTTGTCTTCAAATTTTTGAATATATTACCAACTTTTGGAAAACCCTGTTGATTATTTATGCGGGGGACACTCCGTAAATTATACGCGGCGCATTTTCAGACGTGTTTACAGTCATTTTAATGGTCATATTTTGAAATATTCTGCAGTACTATGAGAGACACTGTTTGCTCTCAAAATAAGGAAAATTATCTCAACTCTCTAAATCACCGGTCAAAACATGGTCCTATCCCTTGACTTTTCCCGCTACAGCGATAAATAGCGCCGCAACCCTATTTTCGAAGATACACATCACTCATATTTGGGTATCGGCTGCCGTGAACATCCGCGTGCGAATTTTAGCTTAACGTTTTCAAAATAGTATGATTTGTTGGTTATATGATCTTAACTTATATCTCAATCATACTGCCGAATATCGTGCAATTTCAAGCCTATATATCTTCTTATTCAAATCGTGACTTCAATGTTAAAACTTCTTTAAAGTAGAGATCACCTTGGCATTCTGAATTTCTAGAAGCAAATCCAGTTCTGCTCCAATAGCGGAATGTTCACAATAAAGTTCCCTCTGAGACGAGGACTGTCATCAACAGGATAGTTTCCATTGCTGTCGTTGTACCTTGAACGATGAACGATAACGTTGTTAACATCAAGTGAATTCAGTCCACATGGATGTTTCTTGCCAGCAGCACGACAACCCATATCCTCATCCACTGCATTATCCTCTTGGCTAACACCACTAGAAAACGCTCCAGTTTGTCCTCGAATACGTCTTATACAAATCTCTTTCCGGGACGCGAATTTATTAACCGTACTCACTCACTGTATAAATGTATTGCTGTACAATGTACATGTGCTATGCACTTTACTCCGTCAGGTATCAAATGTTGTTTACGGTAATAAAGATCGCTTCCGGGACGGCCTCGTATTATCATCATCATCATCATCATCATCGTCTGTTTTCCTCTTCCTGAAGACCATATTTTCTCATTCGATCACCGCGCACCCCAAACGCATCATATCCAAGCTTTTCACAAACTTTTTACAGGCTTTTTACTTGTTTTCGAAGCTTTTCACAGGATTTTCGTTGTTGCTATCTTCAGTAGATAGCTTACTATACTAGTTTTGGGTAATGTTTGTTGCGTAGCGGCAAGTGCGTGCGTGTTTTTGTAACAGCGCCCTCGTACGGTTTTTGTTCAAAAAATCATTCCGGGGGCGAAAAAATGACCCAATCTGATGTATAGCATATGAAAGGAACGGTGTTTTTTAAAGATTATCGCAACCGACTTCAGTTTTCACATAAAATGCAACGAATTTCATACAAACACACAAACAGACAGTGAGGATGGACAATATTAACCAGCTACACCGATATCCTCTTGCCAAACAATACCTATTTGAGGTAATTGGTACAAATTAACTGATAACCCATTTTGTGAGTCTATTTTACAAAGTAGGCATGCAAGGGGGCGCACCACCAAATAAACGCTTCATGAAATTTGAGTGCTGACTAGGGGGGGGGGGGGGTGGGGGGGGGGGGGTACCGCGCCATTTTGTCCCGAAGCAATGGTCATGACGTCATATTTTGGCCGATTTTCTGAACTTTTGTATTGGATTTACGTGCAAAATATATGCCCTTGGCAGCATACTTTCCCGGGTGTGTGGGTGCACTTTAAATTTCAGATGTTCTAAAATGGACGGATATCTAACCAATTTGATAAAAAAAACACAATCCACACACCCCAGAATTGCAAAAAAAGCATAAAATAAGTCCACTTTTTTGTGACTTTGAACAGAGTGGCGGCCGGGATTGTAAAATTTAACACAGTGCATTAACCCATGACCCATGATATAAATAAATAATTTGCGTTAAATTTTTTCAATTAGCACGGTTAGTGTAGTGGAAAGAAAGTCGCTTGAGGAGCGAGAGGTTGTGGGTTCGAGTCCCATTAGGAGCACTTTTTGTTTTATATGCTGGATTTGCTTAGCATCATCTGTATGCTTGCCCACCACGCGGACACCACACTGCTGGCGTTTACCGTATCAGAGTTACGCCATTTTTTTCTCGAAAATGTCAAAAAAAATTACCGTTCTTTTAAAAATAAGAATTATAATCAAATTACAAACACATTTTGTGCGAGAGCAACACACACATTTGGCAAAAATGGCACAATAAAAATCCGTTCGTTATAAATAAATGGACATGGTTAAATAATAAAACTATCACAATTACAGTCGTAAATCTCTGTGGCGTGCGTAGGTTGGCCATGTCGTTGGCAATCGGAAATCACGGGTTCGAATATTCCCATTATTTTTCTATTTTTTAAACTTGATGGTATATTAATGTAACATCATTGTTATGTCAATTTTTATCAATTATAAATGCCGCCCATGCGTTTATAGTTTTCTTTTTATTTATTTATCTATCATAAATGTATCCTTGATTTATTTAACTTTGTCTAAACAATTAAAATGCGTAAACAATTATATTATTGCTCGATATAGAGTGTTTAACTTGAGTTCAGTTTGATAATATGATAGCAAAACTTGTTGTAAAACCATTTTACCAGTGTGTCCAACAATTTCACACTTTGGTAATACATTCAGAGATGTCACCGTAGCTTGTTATAACTAGGCTCAATATAAGCAAGTTTGCGACCGGGTTTGCGACCTCTATAATTTTGGGCTGGTAATACAATCCCACAGTGCATTTCGTTAAAACAGTGTACATTATTTTTCCACGATACGTATCACGTGATAACCACGATCGATTTCGCAAAATATTGCAAAATGGCGCGGTACCCCAGCCCCCCCTAAGTGCTGACAGTCATGTTCACGGAGCTATTGTGGCGCTTTCTGCAAAACTTGAGATATAGTGTTTGATAGCAAATTCAAGCATTTGTCTTCAAATTTTTGAATATATTACCAACTTTTGGAAAACCCTGTTGATTATTTATGCGTGGGACACTCCGTAAATTATACGCGGCGCATTTTCAGACGTGTTTACAGTCATTTTAATGGTCATATTTTGAAATATTCTGCAGTACTATGAGAGACACTGTTTGCTCTCAAAATAAGGAAAATTATCTCAACTCTCTAAATCACCGGTCAAAACATGGTCCTATCCCTTGACTTTTCCCGCTACAGCGATAAATAGCGCCGCAACCCTATTTTCGATGATACACATCACTCATATTTGGGTATCGGCTGCCGTGAACATCCGCGTGCCTATTTTAGCTTAACGTTTTCAAAATAGTATGATTTGTTGGTTATATAATCTTAACTTATATCTCAATCGTACTGCCGAATATCGTGCAATTTCAAGCCTATCTTCTTATTAAAATCGTGACTCCAATGTTAAAACTTCTTTAAAGTAGAGATCACCTTGGCATTCTGAATTTCTAGAAGCAAAGCGATCTCTAAAGCATCGATTCCAGTTCTGCTCCAATAGAGGAATGTTCACAATAAAGTTCCGTCTGAGACGAGTACTGTCATCAACAGGATAGTTTTCATTGCTGTCGTTGTACCTTGAACGCTGAACGATAACGTTGTTAACATCAAGTGAATTCAGTCCACATGGATGTTTCTTGCCAGCAGCACGACGACCCACATCCTCATCCACTGCATTATCCTCTTGGCTAACACCACCTGAAAACACTCCAGTTTGTCCTCGACTACGTCTTATACAAATCTCTTTCCGGGGCGGCCTCGTATTATCATCATCATCATCATCATCATCATCATCATCATCATCATCATCATCATCATCATCATCGTCTGTTTTCCTCTTCCTGAAGACCATATTTTCTCATTCGATCACCGCGCACCCCAAACGCATCACATCCAAGCTTTTCACAAACTGTTTACAGGCTTTTTACTTGTTTTCGAAGCTTTTCACAGGATTTTCCTTGTTGCTATCTTCCGTAGATAGCTTACTACACTAGTTTTGGGTAATGTTTGTTGCGTAGCGGCAAGTGCGTGCGTGTTTTTGTAACAGCGCCCTCGTACGGTTTTTGTTCAAAAAAATAATTCCGGGGGCGAAAAAATGACCCAATCTGATGTATAGCATATGAAAGGAATGGTGTTTTTAAAGATGATCGCAACCGACTTCAGATATTACATAAAATGCAACAAATTTCATACAAACACACAAACAGACAGTAAGGATGGACAATATTAACCAGCTACACCGATATTCTCTTGTCAAACACTATCTACATGAGTTAATTGGTACAAATTAACTGATAATCCATTTTATGAGTCTATTTTACAAAGTAGGCATGCAAGGGGGCGCACCACCAAATAAACGCTTCATGAAATGTGAGTGCTGACAGTCATGTACACGGAGCTGTGGCTCTTTCTGCAAAACTTGAGATATAGTGTTTGATAGCAAATTCAAGCATTTGTCTTCAATTGGTGTGTTTCAATTTGTCTATTGGTGTGTTTTATTGATACTGCTGATCCCATCGTCATTTTCATTGTGTTTTTTCAGGAAACGACCCGTGATGACATCGACTACTGCGTAAATGCGTTTTGGTTTTCGATTGCTTTAACATGTTTAAGCAATCTAGTCATTTATCATAGCTATTGAGAAATTACAAACAAGCGCGGTTTCATCACTGTTTGCAATGACGCGCGATTGCGATGACATTTTCAGCATGAGTTTAAAACAAAATTCACTTCATGTAGGCTTAAAGGTAATATTTCAAAATGATCAAATATAAAATCAATTTCTAAGGTAGCAGTTCCCTAAATAGTTCCAGGCGAAAACTGGCAACTCTTCTTGCGCAATAGTTAAAAACGCTGCGCGGCATGAAACGTTGATATTTGAGCAAATATTAAGATTCAATATTTGTATGTGGCATCAAATTAATGCTAAGAATTTATAGAATCGAAAAATGCGAGATAGGAATCAATTTGATCCATTTTTATCGAAAAAACTGAGGCCCTATTTCGCACCTTGTGACCCGGTCCCACGGGGATGACAATGCGTGAACCGTGCATAGTCTCGTTCGACACAAGTAGTAATAGAGGTACTTCATCCCAGAAATTTGACTTTTTCTGGGATAGAAATATGTCCCAAAATCCGAAATTTGGAATTTAAAATAAATAAATTAAACAATAATAAATACAAATCTATGCTCGAGAAAAAACCACAAAAACATTTTCAGTAGCCAGAGTCAAAGTCAGGCCATCGAGGTATATGAAAGGATGTTGTAATTAGGGCGTTAATCGTTTCTTCACACATAGCTACTCTATCGAGGCGATGTCTGAATGTCGTTGGGTTAAGGCGTGTGAAATAGGGAAGGGGTATGGCTGGGAAAGAAGAATTCTTAGGATGTAATTGATGTCATACTCAGCCAGCCTAGGTGTCGGAAATTGAGACTTTATCTTCGCGGGTTAAGCTAAAGATGGTTTTGGACAAAGAAGTTCTCAGACTCAGCCAGCGTAGTTATAGGAAATTGAGGCTTTATCTTCGCGGGGGTGTTAATCTAAGGAGCTGTCTATGAGTTGAATCGGCCGTTTGTTTATTCGTACCAATTAGGAGCGTTGTGATTGACAGTAATGGTTCTCTATATAATTGGGGGGCCTACCCCCCAACCATCTTTACTTTCATCTTTCATCAGTCTACGTCCGTGTGACGAATATGACGAAGGCTTTGTTGATGAGCCAGGTCTAATGTTAACTTTTTTCGAACAACTAGATCAAGCTTAGCAAGATAGAGGAACGCGGGTGATATATCACTATTCAACTTAGCAGCAGCTCTAGGTTGTCCGGCATTTAAGGACAGCCCTAGTATAAAAAACTAAAAACGGAACATTATCCATAATTACTAACAAACCCTAAACCACCATTATTTGCAATGATTTCAACATTTATTCCCCAAATATGAAAACATCCTCAAATGTGTACATATAAATTCAACTCGGGGGAAAGGGTGTCGCTGTTTATCGTACCGTGTTTTTTCTCAGGCTTGGACAGCATTATCTTCGCGGGTTAATTAGGTCTATCCAAGGTGGTGCCAAATTGTTTATTCGCACCAATTAGGCCTATGTAGCAGCCGTGTAACAAAGGGGGTGTTATTGCGATTGACAGGATGGTTCTCTATATAATTGGAGGCCTACCCCAATCATCTTACTTTCACCGGTGGCAAGCATTCTACACGCATACACACACCCCCAACACACCCGCTCTTTTACCCAGACATCGCATCGTTTTCAATAATTGTCAACGCTGTACCCTGATGGCCTATTCAGCCGCTGCTCCTATCGTTCGTCCAAATCCTTTGGATTCGCTACCGAAAAGAACGAGTATCCTTAACAGACCCTCTGAAAATATACCCGTAGCAAAAGTCGTTCCGTACACCATGGCGACTTACGTGAGGGATCTTTGGAACTATATAAATGAATATGGTCACGCTATAAGTGAGGAAAAACGCGATCGTTTGGTGGGTGCAGTACCGGCTAGCGAATGGTTGAAACTATGGTTGGGCCTTGGCCTTCTTGATGACGGGTGTGTTGAGATCGATACCGATGGAGAGCTTATTTGGAGATGTAGCTGCGGATTATGTTAAAATATTCAACTTAGCAGCAGCTTTGGGTTGTCCGGCATTTAAGGACAGCCCTAGTATAAAAAACTAAAAACGGAACATTATCCATAATTACTAACAAACCCTAAACCACCATTATTTGCAATGATTTCAACATTAGTCCCCAATCTATTAGTTTAAAGCGTATGTATGGGGGTGGTGGTAATTAGTTTAAAGCGTATGTATGGGGTGGTGGTAATTAGGGCGTTATCGTTTCATTATTAAACGCGGACTGTACCTATTATACTTGTTGAACACGCGTAATAAGTACAAATACACTATTTAAATATACTTTTTCTTTTTCTTCTTTTATTTACTTTCTCATAAACTCAACATTTAAAACGCTTCGGCAAGATCCACGTCGTCCCAGCAAGGAATGACGCTATTAGTAATAAATTTAAACCTTTTTAAATACTATACGTTTTTTAATTACGTTACGATAAATACACGCAAGACGAAATCAGTTAGCCATTACTGGTATTAATTTGCGCCTTCGTTTAACGTAGAAAAGAAACTAAATTATAATTATAACGTTATTATTATAAAGCCTAATAGTCTCTATCGGATCGTTTAATCTTATTCGTAATATTTCAATCTCCATCGTCTTCCTCGGTATCTTCATCTTCATCTTGTTCGAACAATGCTTTAAATTTCCCTCGGTATTTAGGTATAACTCTGTCCAAGGCTTTGTTGACGTCAATGCCTTTATCCATTTTCTCTTCGAGATCATCTAACACTTTTTGATGAGTATCGTCATCTTTCACGCTTAGGTAACTAGACAAAAAAGTCCTTATAGTTGTTGAAAAAGCTTCTCTTGACCGCCCACAAAGTCTTTCTATCGGCCTTTCCTTTAGCTTGGTCTTCACTCATACCCTCATTGACATATTTGTCATACTTTGCGTTCCACATCTCCACGGTCGTTTCTTTAGCCTCTTCTAACCAGTCTTGATAGGCGATATTGTCTTCAAGCTCGGAACTAGATTCATCTTCTCGCGATAACTCGGCATCTTCGCTTTCGGATTCAGACTCTGCTTCCTCCGAATCGTTGTTTTCGTCCTGAGAAGATTCGCTTTCTGTATCTTCCGACATTTCATACCCGGTATTACTCGAGCCATCCGTTTCTTCCATAGTAGACCCTTCCTCAGAGTGATCGGTTTCCACGTGTCGCCGTAAATTAAACCTCCGACTAAAGCTTTTGTCACACGCGCGACAAGCGTAGGGTTTGATGGCGGACAGAGAATCCATGGTGTTTACTCTTTGAATAGTAATCTCCGAATGACGAAGAATTTACTATACTCATTATTTTACTCTTCTAGTGGCTCATTTGACTCATTTGACTCATTTTACTCATTTTTAAACTCATTTTACTCATTTTTGTTACTCATTTTACTCATTTTACTCATTTTACTCATTTTACTCATTTTTGTTACTCATTTTACTCGTTTTACTCATTTTACTCATTTTTTTACTCATTTTACTCATTTTTTTACTCATTTTAAGAGTACAGTTTAATAATGAAACGATAACGCCCTAATTACCACCACCCCATACATACGCTTTAAACTAATTACCACCACCCCCATACATACGCTTTAAACTAATAGATTGGGGCCTAATGTTGAAATCATTGCAAATAATGGTGGTTTAGGGTTTGTTAGTAATTATGGATAATGTTCCGTTTTTAGTTTTTTATACTAGGGCTGTCCTTAATTAAATGCCGGACAACCCAAAGCTGCTGCTAAGTTGAATATTTTAACATAATCCGCAGCCACATCACATCTCCAAATAAGCTCTCCATCGGTATCGATCTCAACACACCCGTCATCAAGAAGGCCAAGGCCCAACCATAGTTTCAACCATTCGCTAGTCGGTACTGCACCCACCAAATGATCGCGTTTTTCCTCACTTATATAGCGTGACCATATTCATTTATATAGTTCCAAAGATCCCTCACGTAAGTCGCCATGGTGTACGGAGCGACTTTCGCTACGGGTATATTTTCAGAGGGTCTGTTAAGGATACTCGTTCTTTTCGGTAGCGAATCCAAAGGATTCGGACGAACGATAGGAGCAGCGGCTGAATAGGCCATCAGGGTGTAGCGTTGACAATATCGAAAACGATGCGATGTCTGGTAAAAGAGCGGGTGTGTTGGGGTGTGTGTGTATGCGTGTAGAATGCTTGCCACCGGTGAAAGTAAGATGATTGGGGTAGGCCTCCAATTATATATAGAACCATCCTGTCAATCGCAATAACACCCCCTTTGTTACACGGCTGCTACATAGGCCTAATTGGTGCGAATAAACAATTTGGCACCACCTTGGATAGACCTAATTAACCCGCGAAGATAATGCTGTCCGAGCCTGAGAAAAAACACGGTACGATAAACAGCGACACCCCTTTTCCCGAGTTGCTTACCTTAACTCACTAAGATCTATTAACCAGAGTAAGCGCTAATGACATACACTACATCCTGAGAACCAGGCTTTCTCAGCCATACCCGAAAAAAGAAGAAAAAACCCTATATATTTGGGGGATAAATGTTGAAATCATTGCAAATAATGGTGGTTTATAGAGAACCATTCCTGTCAATCACAACGCTCCTAATTGGTACGAATAAACAAACGGCCGATTCAACCCATAGAAGGTTCCTTAGATTAAGACCCGCGAAGATAAAGCCTCATTTTCCGACACCTACGCTGGCCGAGTCTGAGAAAAAACATGGTACAATAAACACCCCCACTTTTTTTCCAAAGTTGCTTACCTTAACTCACTTAGATCTAAACCCAATTAAGCGCTAATAACATCAATTACATCCTGAGAACCCTGCTTTCCCAGCCATACCCTTACCTATTTCACACGCCTTAACCCAACGACATTCAGACATCGCCTCGATAGAGTAGCTATGTGTGAAGAAACGATTAACGCCCCTAATTACAACATCCTTTCATATACTTCGACGGTCTGACTTTGACTCTGGCTACTGAAAATGTTTTTTGTGGTTTTTCCGAGCATAGATTTGTATTTTGTATTTTGTATTTTTTTTTATTCCAAATTTCGGATTTTGGGACATATTTCTATCCCAGAAAAAGTCAAATTTCTGGGATGAAGTACCACTATTACTACTGACACACAATTGTGAAAAATCTATCCATACTCCATAGCTAAATTTTGATACCACATTCATAAAAATCGTATGTGGGTAACTCGAGTACTGATCACCGGAATTTTTTTGAACATGCTCAAAAATGTCTGCCGTGCGCTGCCGGAGCGAGCAACGGACTGCATAGCGTATGACTAACGAATTGATAGCGTATCACTAACTTATAACAAACTTATGACAGCGTATGACGGCGTATGCGATCGGCGAGCGTATGAGCAACGTATGCTTAACGTATTCGAAGCGTATGTCTGCCGTGTTCGACGTATCCTCAGCGTACAACGAACACGTGACTTATGCCGCTGCAGAAATTGAGTTTCGTACACGGCGGGACAAGTGTTGCCAGTTCAAGTAAACGCAGCCTAGATGATAACTATTAAAATATATAGAAGGGTAAATCTATAGGTACAACCTATAACTTACGACGAGTAACGTACCTCTAACGTATGTCAACGTATGTCAACGTATGAAGTCTAACGTATGTCAGCGTTTGTAAACCTATGTCTAACGTACCACGAACCTATCGGGAACTTATGCAGAACGTAAGTTAAGCACACGTTGAGTACGTCGAGAAATTTTGAACATGCTTATTGAATTTTTCACGGCCTCGACGTGTTCCAAATTTTCACAACGTATCACAGCGTGCTCTTAACGTAAACGACGTATCCCCAACTTACCCCTTACTTGTATCAGCGTACACCAACGTACGCCAACGTATTTTTCGATATTTCGCATACGTTGTCATACGTTCAGGCGATACGCCATGGTGTGACAGGGCTACCGTACAGCTAGCGTATGTACTGTAAAGCTAACGAGCATTCGGCGTTTTGGGAACTTGTGGAGGGTTTGAGTATATAAATGGGTCCCTTGAGTATCTCATCCTCACTTCGTCATGGTCTATCGTGCTGAACACAACCCATCATCATACGCTACGAATACGCTACGCTACGTTAAGTATACGTTAAGCACGTTAGTCATACGCTCGCATACGCTGTGATACGCTGTCATAAGTATGTTATAAGTTAGTGATACGCTATCAATACGTTAGTCATACGCTATGTATAAGTTCAATACGCTATGGATACGTGACAGGGCCTTACACGATCGCCCGGCATATAGGTGAATATGTGAGAATACGTGTAAACTCGTTGGAAATACGTCAGGCATACGTTAGACATACGGCACATATACGTTATCAACTCGTTATCACTACGTTGGCTGTACGTTTCCCCGTCAGCCTACGTTCATCAACGTATACCAACTTACGAGCAAATTACGAGTAAACGTACCACTAACGTATGTCAGCGTATGTCAACTTACTTACCGGGAACTTATGCAGAACGTATTTAAAGCACACGTTGAGTACGTCGAGAAATTTTGAGCATGCTCAATATTTTTTCGCGGGCTCGACGTGTTCCAAATTGTCACAGCGTATCACAGCGTGCTCTTAACGTAAACGACGTATCCCCAACGTACCCCTAACTTATATCAGCGTACACCAACGTATTTTCGATATTTCGCATACGTTGGCATACGTTGAGACGATACGTTATGGTGTGACAGGGCCTTTGGCGATGTGATAACCGTTGCGCTACCGTACTAGTACCGATCCCCGAAAATCGCCAAATTTGTGCTTCGGTATAGCTAGATGGCGAGCCAAATCGGCTAGGTGTGACAGCGCCTTTTACACAACCGTTTAGCCAGAACAATATTATCTGCTGATATCAGAACACCAATAAGTGACATGATGAACCTACTTCAGTGGATAAAACTAAATGATAGCTTGAAGACTCAAATGCTTATTATTGTTTTCAAATGTTTAAAAGATATGAGTCCAACATATTTATCATCCAAATTTGAATTTATACCGTTGCGCTACCGTACTATAGTAGATTCATAAACTCTGGCGCATCAGTATCGATTTTGGACTTCGTCCATTGGGCGTTAGAGGAACCCATTTTGACCAATGATGAAACAGCGGTACTTATGATTATTTGCGCGCCATAAATCAAATGCTATTCATGATAGTGTGGCGTTATGAATAGGGCTGATCAAATAGCTTTACAATCACGACAACCAAAAACTTAATCCAGCAGCTTCAAATGTGTTATCCCTTTGGAAGCGGTTACCACAATAAAAACAAATCGACCATCATCAACCGTTACAGGATTCGAAAGAAAAATATTATGTATGTCATTTTACCTATTCATAATTTAGTGGATACTTTTTATTATTTTACGTTTTTATTATGCACATGGAATAAAGGAAACATTAAAATGAAAATAACAGTTATACGTATTTTTTTGCGAGAATAAACCGGAAAATAATTCAATAATCATTTTTTAATATACCTAGGTACAAAACCATTTGTCCTAATTAAATGGAAAAACAGTTATATCAACCAAGATACGGATTATAAACGTTACGTTAAGTATTTCTGGCTACGCGACCACCTTTATCAATTTATCTGAATAACAATACATTTTCTTTATCGTTATGCCGATAATCCAACCGCAAGTTCCCTGTCACTTAGGTACATAGTGGTGAATACATCACCATGATCACAGTAATACATGCACACGAAGCCACGGTATTACCCTTGCATATTACGATTAAATTCGAGTGCCTCCCCACTTTTTGCTTCTGTTACCTCTTTACTGAAATGGTATATCGCTAAAATCGGCCAATGTCTGCGAATCGACTATAGTACCGATCCCCGAAAATCGCCAAATTTGTGCATCGGTATAGAAGGGGTGATAGGTGACGTCACCCCGGGCAAAACGTGGCTAGTTGCCATTGTTCTTTGCCCGGCAGTTTGCGCACGCATCCTGTTTTGTTTAGGACTCGTGCTTTTAAAACTCGCGCCAAAGCATTATAAAGGGCAATACGGCATAGCGGACAGTGTTGTGGTCATATGGTGTTCCCTCAAGCGTGTATCGACAGTCCAGTCCCTTCGACCGTTGCGTTTGTTGATAAACATTGGATGTAAACAACGGTCACCTCATCTACAGCTACGGCGAGCCAAATCGGCTAGGTGTGACAGCGCCTTGGAACAGTTGGACCATAGGCCTACTGGGCTGGCATAATCAAAATGAGGAATCACAAGAGCATTGGATAACATCATAAGAGTTGGATGGGGAAGATAAGAAAATGCTTTATACGACGAATAACACCGATTCTCTTGGAAACATTTTTTTCTTAGTAATATCTACATGTGATAACCAAGACATTGTACTCTCAAATTTGACACCGAGATATTTAAATTTATTCAACCATTTCAATCATAGCATCGTTATAGGCGAGCGAAATATCATTAAACCTATGTAACATGTGTCTGGTACCAAATAGCATAACTTTAGACTTAATGATATTTAATGTAAGTTGGTTTGCCTCCAACCAATTAGCAACTAATTCTAAGTTTGATGCCAAAGAAGTTGAAAGTTCATCAGTACATTTAGATAGTAAAGTAGTGTAAGTTGTGTCATCAGCATACATTATAGTATTACAATTTAGAGCATTTGGTAAACAATTTACAAACAACAAAAATAACAGTGGTCCTAATATTGAGCCTTGTGGAACTCCAATATTTATATTTCAAACTCTGAAAGATTAGAATTAACATTTACAGCAGCTATGATCTATTACTGAGATAAGATAAACCATAAAACTCAATATCGTCAACACCATACCTTTTTTTAAATTAGCATGTTCATGGTTGAAAGTATTAAATGCTTTCTTTAAATCAAGAAAGTAGTTACCAACATCTGATTTATCACCTGATGTATAAATAGGTGTAACCTTTGCCCTTTCCCAGTCGTCCGGACGGACAAACAGAGCTTCTTAGGGACAAATTACAAATATAAAAGCAAGAGATTTTGAAATTCAACTCTCTTATCGAGTCCGAGCATTTCAACAGTTGGGTGCCACCCAGGAGAGGCACCATACATGGTAGAGAGTTACGAAACTCGGACAAACTTGCCCTTCCAAAATGTGCAATTTTTCCGTGGGGTGGGGGGGGGGGGGGGGGGGGGGGGGGGCGTTGCGGTGTGTGTCTTTGAGTTAAAAGTTGGTGTAAATGTTTTGAATTTTTGTGAGGGTTGTGTTTCGTCAAGTGAGTTTTGTAGTTGGGGAGGGCGGTGGGGGGGGGGGGTTGCGGTGTGTGTTTATGAGTTAAAAGAGGGTGTAAATGTAATGATTATTTGTGAGGGTTGTGTTTCGTTAAGTGAGTTTTGAAGTTGGAGTATGCATGACTGTTTGATGTGTGCGGGCTCGGGTTTTTCAATTTTTGATGTTTTAAATTCTATGTGCAATACCGGTATTTTATAATCTAATGGTCTTTTATATTATAACTATAATGTATTTTTATTGTGAGTATTGCTATATCAATGTTAATTAACCAGTCATGAATGAATGAATGAATGAGCCGAGTCTGAATGGTAGGGGGGGGGGGGGATGTTTTTGAGTGTTGGTTGTTTTAGTGGTATTCGGTGAGTGTGAATATTGGGTTCATGTAATTAATTTTAGTAGATTATATTGTTTCCTTTAATCATTGTATTTTTATATGTAAAATTGTTGTAAATTCAGCGACTTTGTATTTGCTGCAAGAGCAGTTTTTAATAAACCTTTTTATGAATGAATGAATGAAATATAGGGTGCACCTAATTTGAGCAACCTTACACTAAAATTGATCTAGCCCTGCTGACTTATCATTACTCATATTATTATATTAATTTGATTATAAACGAATTCAGGTGTAATATCATAAAACTTAAATTTATCATTGTTAATCCCAGAACATGAATTATTACATGGACAATTATTACTTTATATCATTATCAAACTTCTCACAAAGTTTTTCCCTTTAGAAATATTTGTTGAATGCATTAGCTGTATCCTTTGAACTAGGTAAGCCATCATCAGAATATACAATATAACTTGGTACAGGTGAAGACTTGTTGGGCCTTAGATCTTCTTGATTACTTTCCATATTTTTTTACTATTATGAATATTATTACTGACTACATCATTAGAATAGTTTTTCTTAAGGAGAAATCTCATGTTGTTAACTTTATTTCTTATACATTTTGCTTTTCAATTAAATATTTGTCGTGTAGACAAGATCCGATACACATGCCTAACTTGTTAATGCTTCCCTTTCAACTAAAAGTTAGGCGTTTAGCCGAGATCCGATACAAATGCCGAACTTTGTAATGATTCCCTTACAACTATATGTTTCGATATCTGATCATGAAGCTATCTGATACAAATGCCTAACTTTTCAACTAAATGTTTGGCGTTTAGACGAGATCCGATACAAATGCCTAACTTTTCAATGCTTCCATTTCAACTAAATGTTTGGCGTGAATTTACAATTTAGACATTATATTATAAATAATAACATAAACTAACATTTGTGTAAAGTTAGGCATTCATATCGATCACTAGTCAAAACAATAATTGATTTTTGTAAAGATTTTTTTACCAAATTTCGTCAAAATATTTTAGGATAAGTTAGGCATTGGTATGTATGCCTGCCCAAACTGCTTTTATACAGTACCGCATTAAATTCGAATACCGTCACTATATGTTGTGTCAAATTATATATTTTTGTCAACACCATTACATCTATCACTAAACATGTGAAATGTCAAAACATGTGAAATGTAACAAAAATCTTTTATTTTAAACTAAATCAGTAAATATTAGGTTACACCTTGGCCATTTATTCTATAAAGTTGAGCAATTATTTTATCAATGATGAAACACAGCAATGTAAAGTTAGGCAGCAATATAAATCCTTTGGTGCAAATTTAGGCATTAAGCCGTGTAATGTTATGTATTTGTATGGACATAATTTGATGATACCACACCTCCAAATAAATTTGTGCTAGCGCCCATCACTATTGGTGTTTTTAATTCAAGATGACCCCACCTCTATCCATTAATTTAAATATAAAGAAAAGGTATACAGTGCTCTTAATATGAAAGAAATTTATGTTATTTATGATTTGTAGCCTATAAACTCAACATGTAACCAAAGAACCCTGGTATTTTCTGTAATAGTAAGATTTGACACAACTTTCCTCTTTTCACCTCTTCTAGAACAAATGCACCGAATATAACTAGCAGACAGCTATTTGGAGAGTGGACTAGTATTCTAAGTCCTGTTGCAGGGGAAAATGAAGGTCAACCCCAAAAGATTGGTGTTCTTTTGATGGAAGACATCAGTATCTTCAAAGAAAACAAGGATTTGAAAACCAGTCACTCGATAGCTGAAAAAATCATACTTTAATTTGATCTCTTAAGCATGTAAGTAAATGGTGATTTATTTGGTGGTGTGAGACCTGTACATTGACAGTTCTTTTTAACAGTCATTAGTTCTTCAGTGTTACAAGACTGTCATAAATGATTCAAAGTGATACTTGCATTGCACGTACAATTTTATCAAAATAACAGTATATTTTAAAGACTGATACATGTTTATGTGATAAATCAAATTAAATACTAGACAAAAATAACACACAATACACATTAATCTTGTTACCATGCTATTTATTTTAGCCAAGTAATTTACTGAGTCAATCAGAACAATACAATATTATCATATGATATTTACTCTCACCAACTCAAAAACCAATAAAAAATGTCTCATGGATATGTTCAGTTTTCACAGCTGTTTTGATTGTTTGAAATAATAGAGACATGTTTTTATGAGACAAAACAGGCCCGAACGTTTCCATAAGAAAGCCAAATTCACTTTAGATCCGGTGGTATATATTTGGTTTATACTTTTTCATAGTTAAAACAATAATTTAAGTAATTCAAACCATCATCCTCTTTCTTACTAACATTACCAACGTTTTCAAGCGGATTGTCATCTATAATTGTTATGGTCCAGAAATCTAGTTGTATTATATCATTCGACCAAGAACATATATACCTATGATACAACCCATATAAAAATAGACAATAGTATTCCTGTTTAAATTATTAATACAAAAGAAGCGAATAGTACAAAAATGGATACATGTAAAAATAATATCAGCTGTCTGACAATTACCTTCTACTTAAATAATAACAGAATAAGGAAAATAGATAACTAGGTTATGAAATCTATTTATATAAGCAGTTAAAGTAAATTCATTTGTTCTTCTAGTTCTTTGACAGTATTGATCAATTCAGGTGACTGACTCATGTCATCACTCAGCTAGGTTTCTTTGCTTATCAATATTGTTTCAACCTTAAGTTACTTTTAATAGTTACAAGATTAGCCTAGCAAAAATAAGTTTGAGATCCGACGAGTGAATGACTACCACTTCGTCTTGCTCTGAATACAAGTATCAACGCAGTTGCATCTCTGTGGTACTTCAATCTCCTTGATGATGTCGACGATCTTGTTGCCGAAGGTCAAATCCTTCATCAGTGTATATTGTGTTGATGTGTCTGAAGCTCTGATGCAATGGAATCCAACCTATAGGGGTCAAATATAATAGGAAAAGTTGGTGAACTATTTTTCACCGAAAAACCGGATGATTTTACCAACAAAAACACACCCATATTTGAGACGAGAATAAAAATCTGACTTATATCATGTGAATTATAACATCCATCTGAATTTTTAGGAGACTATGGTTTTACTGAGACATGATTTTTAAGGAACACAGGTTTCTAAATGTTTACCAAATAAATGTTTGAGTAAATGCATTTGGCAACACTGTTCATACCAGAAACTTAAATGTATAGATGCATCTAATTATGTATAGTTAGCATTTCATTTTATAATTAGAACTATACAATATCAAGTATATCTGTATCCTCTCGATCTCCATCCCAGTCTACATCCAGATAACAGCTCCATTCTCTATCAAATCTATTAACCCAATCCCATCCCTATAACTACATCCAACCTACCTACCCAACCCAACCCATCCCAACCATATCCAAACCAACTCCTAAATCACAAACTTATAATCACAATCTAAAACTCACATCATCTTAACTCACCATATTCAGCCTCAGTTGATCTAAACTTAACCAATAAAACACCTCATCCCTCAGCCTGTCCCTCTTAACCCTACCACCATCACCCACTGAATGCAATTCCTATATTCATCCTCCCTTATCAAAAAGGAATTTTTCAAAATGTACTCAGATTCATAAAGCTATCTCATCTGAGAACTCAACCCATCTTTGTGACACTAGTCCTTCCACACCATCCATCCCTTGCCCCATATAATTTACGAATAAATAATCCAAGTCCTAGCTTACCTCAACTGTGATCTTCTCTGGTGTGTATGAGGAGGATGGGAAGACTTCATTTCTTGGTACTGGTGTGCAATCCTTGGGGCAGTAGAACACTGGTTCTGTGCTGAAGCAGGCAGCCTTCTTGTCACCGATCAAGATCTCCTCATCAGTGATCATGTTGATGGGTAGGGAGGCAAACTTCTTCAGTTTGCATTCTGTCAATTAACATAAACATTGAGGGGCGCATGTCAAATAATGTTTAGTTATAATGTTTTTGAGATGCTCAACGTTATATCATAATTTAAGACAATAGTTTGTTCATTTGTTTTACAAAGCCTCAGTCTCTGCACACTCTAAAATAGATTAATTGATTAGCAGTGACTTGAGTCATTTCTGTAACAAGACATTTCTTTCAAATATTCACTTGATATGACTTGACCTCAATTTTAAGAACAGTAACAACTTGACTTGATTTGATGCAGAGGCAAATGTTAAAAAATGACTTAGTTCAAGTAATCAAGTAAAGATGACACATTTGCCACTGATTTAGTCATAGAAGAAACGACCAATTACCTGGATCCATACAGTCTTTGCCCTGGACCAGCCAGCTGAGGCCAAATTTGGTGGTGTTGGTCACATGGGTTGGTTTGGAGGTCCATGGGGTGCGGAATTCACTGTCCATCTCACCATCATTGTTGCCGCAGAGACCTGTGACAAATCATAGGGTAAATTAGATTTCTTTCTACAAGTTTCAAAGTCCAGATATTTTGTGATATTGTAAGGAGGACATGGTTTCAATAATGTAGAAAGAGGTACACATTTGTCTTGGTTTCCGTTGAAGTGTTTAGTTTCTGTTTTTGGTTTGTTTATATTTTCTTCGTGAAGGGGTGGTATTTATTTTACCCAAACATAGACTGATACAGAATGGTTGACAATGGTGGATTTATATCAATATTCAAACTTTCATTCACATTTACTTAGAAGCGCTATCCACAGAAATGAGACTTTAAAGCTTTGCTATGAAATGCAGAAAACAACTTGAGGGCTTCCTTAATGAATAACCAAACATTTATGAAGTCTCTTAGACCAACTCGATATTCTTTCAGAAAAGTATGCGATAAATGAATATAGTTTAAATCAAACGAAAATAACAACAACAAAACCAATAATAATATTATGTTAACATTTTAGGCCGGCTTACCACAAGTTGTGTTCCAGTGACGCTGTGACACGTTGACCTGGAGGTCCTTGATGGAAAGTACAACCTCTATTCCCTGTCCTGAGATGAGGCTGACATGAGTCTCATTGCGCTTCAAGGTGGTGTTGGTGTTCTCAATCTCCAACTCTGGCTTAGGTAGGTTTCTCCAGGTGTCCAATACTCTCTGGCCATTGACCTGAAGCAGATAGGGCAGATTACAATAGAATGTTCAGGAAGGGTATTTGTGTGGGGTGAATTTTAAGATGGGTGAACCAAACCATTCACTACTGATTAATTAAAGAACATTTGATCAGTCCACATACCTGATGATAGTCGATTTATCAATCAAATGTCAATCAGATTTGGACAGAAATATTTCAGGAAATTTGAAAGGTGACATTTCTTGGTGAACAAAAATATTGTCAAAGCAAATAGACCTGTTGATACACCAAACATGGTATGGGTGCGGTTCTGATGCAACTCAAAAATTGTTGGGGATCATTACGTCATAAAATTTCACCTTGTTTAATTGAGGGATAGGTTATGGGTCAAATATGGGGAGTCCATTTGGTTATGAGGATATGGAAGTGAGATCTAGAGATGGCTGAGTAAACATACCAAAGGCTGAGCATACTCCACTACGCTTAAAGTCTTTGCGCTCTCTCACACATGCATAGTAGCGCCACCACAACAAAATGACGCATCCTGATTGGTAAACGGTGGTCAACACTCAGCGTTGGAGCAATTAGGAGTCTGCTGAGCCCTTTACAAACACAAAGTACTCACCTTAATTTCCAGTTTCTTAGTGGTCAAATCAGTATCCAGTTTGGTGATGAGCTCAAACTTCTGCTTGCTGACGTACACGATGGCCTTGAGTCCGGTCTTGACGGAGTCTCTCCCCTCTCGGAGGGTCACATTCTGGACGAGTACGGTAAAGCGTTCATCAGTGGAACAGTCACGTACAAGGACATGTGGGCATGCACCGGGCATGGTGTAGTTGAGTCTGACTTTGTCGAATGTCTCAATACCACCTGTTCTGTTTATCTTGCATGTGGCTGAAAGGAAACAGCAAATAGTTTTAGGAGAAGTTTAAATGTTTGAAGGTCCCAAAAGTATACATATACTGTTGTTCATTTATAGACAAATATAAAAACTTTGGGAACATGAAACAATCAGGATAAAATGAATACTATTTTAATAGTCATATTTGTTACATAAATCATAATTTTAAAAAAAACAAGATTATGTATCAAATATGATGCCAATAATCAGATAATCCCAACTTTTCCCTTCCAACTTCACCCCTCCCCTCCCTTCTCCCTCCTCCCCTCTCCCCTCCCGCTCCCTACTTTTCTCTTTCTCATAACCTACTCATACAAGTAACACTTACTTGGTAATGGGATGAAGGTGATGTTAGGGGTGACAACAGATTTGACAATTGCAGGTAGGGATTTCTTCAAGAATTCAGTGTGTACTTCAGTATAGATATCCTTGATACAGATCTCCTGGTCTGGCATCACAATGAATAGGTCAATTGTGCTGTTGGTCTTGGTCTGTCAAAGAACAAAATAATAAGAATATTAGTGCTGTATGGCTCGATGTATGCAATAGCAAAATACTTACTCTCTTATGGTATGAATACAATTGTGAAGCATAAGGAGTACCCAACACCATCCTTCCTTAAAACATCCTCTCATCATGACTTATATATGTTTTTGCTTAATAAAAATGTTTTCTCTTTAAATTTGACTGTTTAGGGGTTACAAAATCAGCCAGTGATTATATTGATATTGAATGAGCTGGTTGCATTTTGACTCGCACTCATAGATCAATCAGCTAACATACAACATATCAGAAGCATTCAATGAACTGTGCTAGCATACTATAACACTTACCTTCATACACATTTGGTAAGAGTTGTCCATCCAGCTTCTCTTGGGCTCAATGGTGATATCCCATGGGGTGAAGGTCTTAACAAACAGAGATTTGGCCGTTGGTGCAGCAGTCTTGTAGGTCTCTCCAATCTGGGTTACAATAATGCATAAATTGATGCATAATTAACACATGAATATTTAATAGATACAACTAAGTTTGCTGCACCTTGCTAAATGCAAATGTACAAAAAAAGTAACACAAGATCAAGAGAGTATAATCAAATTTACTCAGCGCGTTCAGGCCCATGGTCATCAGGATCTTTTCAGGTGTTTTTTTGCAGGTGTGTTGGATTTGCAAGAGGAGTACCTTTGTTGGGGCTCCTGGCTTTCATTTGCGCATTCATGCCCATGCATGGTCATCAGGATTTTTCAGGTGGTTTTTTTGCAGGGGTGTTGGATTTGCAAGAGGAGTACCTTTGGTGAGGCTCCTGCCTCTGCTTTGCTGGAGACTTGTGTTAGTGTTACACATGTGGGCTATATGATATATCGTAATTGTGATTTATACTTACAGTCTTGAGCCATTTTGGTGTATCCGCCCACAGAATGGTCATGTTGTGTACGGTTTGCTCAGGCAACAACCAGCGATCGCTCACAAATTTGACGAAGTATTCACGGTCGATCCTTTCTCGTGTGTTGTTTACGATGATATCCTGGTATTTTTCTTTGCCCCACTTGCATGTCAATTCAAAATCCTATAAAGAAACAATAGATATTGGTACAGATATTTCAAATAACGCTGTTCAGACTAGTAAATACCAATTGTCCAAAAGCTATTTCTCTATCCTCTCCAGATTGGTATATCAAGTTCTCCATTTTGTTTCTTAATTCTTTGTTTGGTATCTATTTTCTTTGGTATGATATACAAATGTCCCAGTGAGTGATTTTATAACCTTGTCTGAATGGTATATACCAATTGTCAATTTCATTTCCCATTTCTCGTTTTGGTATACCAAAAAGCCCCATTTGTTTCTCTATCCTCGTCGTATGTTTGTTATTGATTCTTGAAAATGTAACACTCTTGCTTGTTTCATGGTGTTCATTAAAGAGCATGGTATCATCTTTTTAATTTATAATTTCATTCGGCTGTTCTTTCAAGTCTACTTACACCTTCCAAGTTCTGTTCACCAAAAATATCTGCCTTCCAGTTGCCCATGTCAGATCTAGTAAGGGTTCCCATAACTCTAACAGTAGTGTCTGGTTCGTTGGTGACTGTAACACGTGCGAAAAGATCTCTCTCAACAAAGTCCCATCTTTCTGCTGGTTTCTCAACGGCAAATCGGAGCTTGGCTTCAATAGTCTGAAATTTGAATTATTATATGTAAATATTTTCTTGAAATTGGCTGTGTGCAATAATTATGTAAATCTGGGCTCTAAAGATTCCAATTGATATACAACTCTGAATTATTAAACAATCATTCATTTTCCCTTGAGTGATGGTGGATATATAAAAACAGAAAAGCATGTTATGTGACTTTGGCTGAAATCAAATAGACAAACTTTGTAGAGCCATGGGAGCTGAGCCAATCATATCATTTACTTGTTGTTGTTCTAAGTTTTCAATAATAATATAAATGATAAATAAGAGCTTATTATGTGCCATCTATAAACAAAAATCAAACGAATCAAAAAACAAAACCCACAACAAGATGGACAGTAATTGAACATGTTGAAAGCACAGAATTGTAAATTAATAAAATGACCCGATACAAATTCTGAGCTGAGCAAAAACTGAATATCAAATAAAAGTATTGTGTAGCACTGAAGCACTATTTTTAAAACATCTGGTAATTATAATTTCCCCTATTAAATTAAATCCTATTTCTGGTAAGTTTGATTATAAATATCGCGCAAAAAATTTGAAATTTTTAGTATTCAATCTTTGTTAAAGATGGAAATCCATGTTTATAAAATGTATTCACATTCATGCAATTGCTAAAATAGTTTTGAAATAAAATCAAAAGCAAAGGTGGCGATCCCACCTACCCCCACTACCTTACCCCCACCCCATCATATTTTTTTTAAATCTTACCTTTACACGTTCCCAATCCTGCAGACCCAATGGTTGGTACTCAAAGACGAGCTTGTCTGGTGTGAAAGTTCCCTGTTGGGCAAAGATTTCCATGAAGAGTGGAGCACGGATTTCATTGAAGAAGAGCCCGCCCTTTGGTGTGGTCTTGCGGAAAGTGGTGTAGTTGAGACAGATGTGTGCACAATCTTCGTATGCCTTGAAGCACATGGTGCTCTATGGTGGAAATAATTAACACATACATGCAAGTGACACTTATCTGATGATGGGAGGGAGAGGGGTACAATAAATATATTTCTAGAAGTTCCGGCAGTTAGAACAAGAGGTTTCTCATGCATTAGCAACAATTCCTAGGGCTAGTTGGTATAAGTTACCCCTCCCCCCTCCTTCCCCACCCCTGGCACAAGAGATGTGTTGTTTTTGAGTGTTCAAGTTCATAAGAGCCTTACGAAAAGTACAGGAAAATGAGCTAAAGATTAATACAAAAAAATTGAAATTAGGATGGAAAATAAGGAATAGCTGTTTCTGTTTCTAAAGGGAAATTCTATTGCATGTACTGTAACTTACATTGATGAGTGGTCCAGTCTGAGTTCCATTGACAACGGTGATATTGGTATGGAAGATCTGGTTCTTTCCACACATGGTCTTCTCATGGACAAGGGTTAGGTTGTGCCTGGTGTTAAATGGAAAGATAATCATTAAAAAGAAATAATGCTTGAAAATGTGAAATACATTTATTTCAACGATCAAAAAAAGAATGCATGATACATATACACTGTTTGCTTTACTTCCCCTCCACTATGATAAATCAATTTACAATAACATTTGATTTTGATTTTGATCACACTATATAAGAGTGTATCATGCTGTATAAAAGTAACCCACCTCCTGGCAATTACCTATCTTAAAGTTTTTAGCCATCAACATCAGGAATATGATCTACATTTATCATTGAGGACTATCTTTTCACCCTTTCCTCTCTAGTTCTTAAACAATCCTCTTTATCAGCCTGATCTCCACTACAAACATGCCAAGTCTTACCTCCATGTCAGTATATCCACTCTATCCTTCTTCATGTGATCCACCTCAAAGCTGTATTTCTTGGTCTCGTAGTTGACGAGGAATCGGGTGCTAAGGGGCAGGGTGAAGTTGGCAGTGTTGTTGGTTTCGGTCCATAGCTTGTTGAGTGGGGTGTGGCATCCAAACCTCTGCATGTTGATCCATACAATTCTGAAAGGGCAGAGGAGAGAATTGGTTGGAATAATGATGATATTTAAAATATTGATAATCACCACAGCGATCAACAATAATGATGATAATACTAATAGCAATGTCAGAAGAAAATGGACCGGAATGCCGGCTGATTGTATGACTCACCTTGTAAACAGACTTCTTGAAAATGGGTTCCATTTTTATATATCAATTTTGAAAAGAATGTAAGCTGTGTATTCTTTCATCCTTTTACCCAACTTAAGATCAATAATAAAGGTATAAAAACAAATGAAATATAATCCAACAAAATTGCATCAAATAAATGATTAAGTGTGATCTTTTGTCATTCATCATAATCATATATTGTATGATATTATTTCCTCTTTAATCCATGTGCTGAGTCATCTTGGTATAATTTATTCTTATAAGAGACTTTGGTGAAATACTTGAGACATTGCAAGAGTTCATTGTGGAGTAGTGCGGTGATGCCAAAATAATGATAGGTCTGCTCTAAGGTGACACTGGCCCTGTGCACTAACCTGAACAGTCAGTTTGGTATGAACTAAGATTATGAACTCATATATCACCATTTTGAAATGTTCTAGAAAGACTGTCCACTTACTCTGGTGTGACATTGACCTTAGCGACCAGGTCAGTGTGAGTGGTATCCTGAAGACTTGGTTGGGCAACAAAGGTGGTGTTGGTCTGGACACGAATGATGGCGCTGTTGGTCACGTTCAAAGATAGCGGCATACCAATAATGGTTGGGAATTGCTGGTGCATTTCGGTGAAGGTAACTACATATCACAAAAAATAAAAATACTTTATTCAAACAAAATGTTTTTGCAAACTGAATTTCCATTAATAAGTCTTTTTAAAATCCCCAAAGTTATCAAATAATATGGAGCTTGAAAGTGATTTACTTAACACAAAAATCTGTTGGGATCTTCAAAATGGGATCTTCAAAACTGGTAAAACAGGCTGAAATCAAGTACCTTACATACTATTCCAACCCATTATTTGGACGGGTAAGCTTTAGAATACCCTACCATTTGTATTCCTCACTGTGTAAGTGTATGGGTCGTTTTTAAAAGTCCCCATTGAAATTATGCAGTGGTAGGGTACACTAAAGGAACTCCACCCATTATCTTACAGTACACCACACTTCTTTACAATCTTAACTTACCCCCTACCCTACCGCAACTCACCCACCCCCCCTCCCCACCCCCCCCCCCTTTCTCCATCCACATTGGACACCTACCCTTGGTAAAGTTGAAGTGTTGTGGCTTCATCAGTTCCATCTCAATGTCCATGAATTTGGTGCTCAGTTTACCAGTATCCATCAGCTCACTGAAGAATTGGTCGTCAAATTTCTGGTACCACATCTCTGTGTCAAACATTTTGAACTGTGTGCTGGCGTGGCGGCTGGTGGTCTTGGTGTATGGGTTGACCTGAATTATGACACAGGGTTACATTTAAACAAGTGAGACGCTAAATCAGTGCCTATCATTTGTACAAGCTTGAATGTTAGCAATAATCTAAAATGCAAGATAATGCATATTACTTATACACTTTGACTTGCACCTTTTTAAAGGCAAATTAAATGTGGTCTAATGGGTTAAAATTAATGTAGGATTTAAATATCATTGCATACAGATAGTACAAAGTTTTAAAAGTAACACAACTATTTCTAGTTTCAAAATTCATCATCTAGTGTAATCAAAGGTAAGTATTGTAGATCTGTGTAGTTTATTTTTAAAATTGAAATAAATAAAGTCAGCAAACTGATAAAAACAAGCTGTCTCAAAAAATACAAACACTTAATCCAAAAGAAGAGATCTTTGTGTTTACATTTTCTTGAAGTTCCTCTTAGCATAATGAAAGAACATTTTCCACCTTTAATTTATGAACCCAAAATGTGCATCCATGTGAATACTTCCTCTTAAATTTGAGATCCTGCATAAGTATCCACTAAGTTTGCACTTAGCATTAAATAGTTAAACATATTGAGTTTTCCCCCTAGGAGGATTACCTTGAGCTTAAGGTTGGCTAGCTCCACCTTAGTGTAGTCGACTGGCTCAGTTTGGCGTTTCTCAGAGAGCATGTCGAAGATATTCTTGCGTTTGGTGATGGATCCATATTTGCCAAAGATGCGGTCGATAACATCGTTGAGGCTATCTGTGTGGATGTTCAGCTAAAATGGATTGGAAGAAAGAAGTGATAATCAATAAATAATAATCCAATAATGCGACAATAAATAAATACCTGTTTTACATGCCCGACGGATACATTTTTTCCAATTTTCAAATATTTTTTGAATTTTTTTGAAATTTGTTGAAAAGTTCAAAAACTATTAAAAACTTCACCAAAATGTCCCTGATATTTAGGGGAAAAAACCCACCAGGTAAGACTAACCCTGGAACAGGGTTTTCTCGTCACCTGATAAAATAATGCTTTTTAATTATTAACATGTGGGACAATTTGAGCAATTAACAATCATGTTAAAGTAACAAATCATAGGCTAGGACCATGAAAACAAATAATATCATGTACTGAGTACACCAAGCCCTAAGCAGACTTACCTCCAAAAGGTTCATGTATTGACCATACATTGCAACATCGCACTTGGCGTTGATTTTGCGTGGGATGATGTTCTGCTTGCTGAAGACGGTGTCAAGTTCACATTTTGCTCCAACTTTCTTATCATCTGTTTTGAGGAAAAGTTAAACAAATGTATTCTCAAGAACTTACAATGAAGATACTTGAATTGTACAATCCAAATAGATACAACAGAGTGTATAGTGTAGGTCAATCGAAAATGATTACATTTTTCATGTCAAAGCCATTAAAAGACAAATAATAAAGATTATGGTACTGCTTTTTATGTCCAATGGAAGCAAAGATTTTAGTGTTTCCTCTACTCAGTTGGCGTCTAACAAACGGTATTCTGGTTTTAGTGGTTTTAGGCGACAAAAAACTCAACCCTGTTGTAAGGCAAATGGAAGGCAAATTGACCTTTCAGGTAAGGTTGACCAGTCAAGCATTTTGTTCTCCAAAATGTCAGGAATTGTGGGTACATTTTTTTTTTTTAAATGAAATTTTCAAAACATTAAAAAAAACAAATTATTTAAAAACAAATCAACAACAAAAATGTGTCCAAAAAAGAAGAAAAAATGGGTCGGTCGGGCCTGTACACACAGGTTTTTCCCCTTCACATTACCCTCTTACTCCCTCCTTTATTTAAGCCACCTATGAAATAGTCAAGTGACTTACCAGTGAAGAATTCCATACGTCTGTTCTGTGACTTCATAAGGGTGACATTGAATGGATGGATGAAAAGAATTGCATATCTGGCTGCTGTGGCACTATAAAAGGGATTAATTAAATGATGCTCAATTTGCAAGTAAAAATTCCAATTTCATTTGTCAAACTCATTAGAATTCAGTGAATTTGGAAGTGGTTCTGCTTTAAGACCATACTTTCCATATATACCACAGTCCCATTTTAAAAATATTAAATTTAAACATGTTGCACCTGCATGTATGACGTGGTCTATCAAAATCAGACTGGGGCGGGTAAAGGTTAACACTTTCCATGCGGCTATTATTTTACCATACACAAAACAGATTTTTCAGAAACCTTTCACAATTTTCAAAGTCTATCTCAAGGATTACTGACCCGATACAAGGCATGTTTGAACTTATGTCAATGCATTTTTCAAGATGATTCCAAATATGGTAATGACATTCCATAATTTTGATATTTTTTAAACATTTTGTGAAATTTTGGAATGTCGTCTGCAGCTGCTTGCCGCCTGGAAAGTGTTAAGATTATACAAAGACAATAACAATTAAGCAGAATGATGAATAATAGATACAAATTATGTACATGATGGAACATTTTTTGTTCAAGAAAAAGTGAATGTCTGTGATCATTATCAACAATATATCCTTTATTGTATTATCACAAAACTTACATCTTCTTCTCCCATGGGTTGGTAGACCTGGCGAGGTTCTTCAGATGGGTCAAGACGAATGTGCGCACCTCCGGGTTGGTCCATTTGTTAAGATTTTCTGTGATGAGGGTGAGCATAGCTGGGCTTGGGTTGCATTTTGTAATAACCAGATAGCATGTCACACGGAGTTCTGCATCTTCCGTTGGGTTTCTCAGGATGGGTAGCAGGATGGTCATCACCTGGAACAAAACATTGATTACAATGTCATTTTGCAGACATGAATGGGTGGTTTTTTTAAATATCATCATCGTGACTGCCATTGTATTTGTCATCCTTATCTGTTACAACTGTACAGGCTAAGAGCATTAACTCATAACATGGACACTGGATATGTGCATATTTAGCAACATTTCACTCACTGTCTTCAACTTAATTGTTTCAAATTAAGATAAAAATGAGTTGTTAAACTGGTGTCCAGCAGTGTTTTGGTTTCAACTGGTTCACCACAGATGCACAAATGTTCAGCGACAACACATTCATTTAGTCGTGCTGTTTGTTTCATGGGTTTTTTTGTTAATTTTATGTTCGCAACTTTTTTTTTTTTTTTTTTTTTCATTTGTAGAATACTTCAATTTTGAAAAACCCTACAGCATAAAAATGTCATCATTATTGTATTGAGTATTGTATACAAAGTGCCATAAGGAACTTCAGGAGCATAAGCCCCTAAGACATTATGGGTCATGTGTCATTCTAACATCACATCTTTGGTTTATTTCAAGGAAAGTGTCCCTTAAGCATAATTAGGGCAGGGTTGTGCTGAGGAAGTTTACCCTTACACTTACCTTTCTTGGAGTCACAAGGGCGATGCGACGCAGGGCGTTAGCAGCTGAGATGCGGTGGTCAATTGGCAGAGTCTTGTCTTCAATTGTCTCCTAAATTCAGATCAAATTCAAAAGCAAAAGATGTGTATGAAAATAATGGATTGACAACTCAAATGAAATATTTGATAGATTTGATAGAGAAAGCTCTGCGTGAATAAATCAAAGTCATTTCAATCAAAAGGAAAATGTGAGTACCTTAAGCATCTCAATATGGTCTGGAAGTCCAGCATTACCCATGGCCTCAATACAGTGCAGTTTGACATCACTGGTCACTTCTTCGATCATCAAGTAGGTATCTTTGGTGATGAGTGATGGGTTCATCAATGGGTTCTTCCACAACTTCTCGCAGTCGGTCAGGGATCTGACGATGGTGCTTGGTACGAATCTTTCTGATTTCTTGAAGCGTTGGACCATGTTGCCCCAGCTTACCCAGCATGCGCGTCTGCAGTTAATGGTCTTGGTGATGTTTTGGCGGGTGATATCCATGGTTGGCTGCTTGAATGACTCAGATACACAAACATCCTAGAGGGGGGGATAGAAATGGGATCAAATAGTATTTGAGATGGGTTTGATTGATGATGGATATCTGAAATCCTTAACTATCCCTATAGGATAATCAGTTCCAAATTGGCAAAAATTAGTCGGTTTTGATCTCTCCGCGTGCAAACGGAATCCAAGCGTACGTGCACGATTATGGCCACACGCACACGGTCTTGGTCGCAAGCATGCGGTTTGGGTCGCACGCACGCGTCAAGCATATGATGCACAGTGCACTTATTGCCTTCAATGAGGCTTCGCCAATTTGGAACTGATCAAACTATAGTGGGTTGTACCTCATACAACAGCTGACAAAATAAGATCAGAGGAATGGTTTCCTGGACAATTCATTATATGTGACACAACGTGAGTAAATGAGGCACAATGCGGTTATTTATATCATGATATTATGCATATGTTAAGGGACATTTTGGTACCAATATCAATGTTATATCACATTCTCAACCAAAGTTATGGATTATTGAAAATCACTTTGTCGGAAAACATCAAATACAATTTGTCAAGTTATGGTTTTATTAACAAATCAATGGAGTAAATGGAAATGAAATAACTCAAATTGTAGTTCAACTCTTTTATTTACAAGAATGTAAGTCTTTGGTTAGATAGAGGATGTACCGAAGATCAGAAATAAGACTTTTTATGAATTTGACTTATTATGACCATGTCCCCCATTTGTGCTCCAACCTCAAATGAGCTACTGCTGCATTGTGCCTCATTTACTCATATTGGGTCACATATCATAGACCATCTACAAAATCTTCACAGACTATCCATAAAATTCCACTGTGACATTGTCAGTATAATTGCCTGATTTCTAAAATGTTTCACTATTTTCTACATAGCACCAAGTAAAATGGTTTCCATGACAACCTACCCTGATATCTTGGATCATCTTGATGGTAGGCTTCTGGACAGATCCCAAACTAAGAAGGAGTTCCTCTCCATGTCTAGTGATGTTGATGGTACGGTTGAGGAACATCTCTTTCACAAGCTGGGTCATGTCGGTCTTGTTGACGTATGGCAGGGCCTTGACGATCCAATCTCTGTAGAAGAGACAATAAGAAGACAAAATCTTGTTTATCTTCACATACCTTTGAAATCATGACTCTAGTAGATCGCCAACCTACTGTGTTCCCAAAGCATTTGCAATTTCTGAAGCTAAGGCCATTAATACATTTGTTACCTTCCATCTTAAAGCACTTGTATTTCACATTTAATTTTAAATACCTCATTTGGCTTTGAAAGGGCTTACTATTTATCACGTTTATAATTTGTATGACGCTTTAAGGAATATGTGTATTCTTCATTGTCTGACATTCCCCATCTGTGTTATTCTTTCTCTCCCACTTTTCCTTTCTCCCCTCTTGTTGGTGTCCCCTAGCCGCCCGAGACCCACAACCATATTGAGTACTATCTGACTATTACCTCTTGTATGTGGTCTTCTCAGTCCAGTTCCAGACTTGTCTCATCTGAGTGATGTTGCATTCCCTCAGGCTCCTCACAAGGTTGATGAAATGGCTGGGTGTGTCAAGAGTGAAATTGCTGAAGCTTTGGTTGCTGAGGATATTGGTGAAGAATTCAATCTGTGAATTTAAAATCAATAGGACATTTAGTACATCAGTGTGAATTTCTTGATTGGCCCTTGGTATGCGATGACCAATATAATAACAATTTTAGTGAATTTTACTAACTGTTTGAAGAGAATAAAAAATTGCATGCATAACTGTTTCCGCTTATAGTTATTCATTTTATTGCTATTGAAACTGTGCTAAAGATATAGCCCAATATAAACACTTAATTATTTCAAGCTGCAACCTTTTCCAGGTAGCTCATAAAAAGAGGTCTGCCATACTGCTCAAATGGATCCGAACTACATATACATATACATGTACATGTACATGATTGACTAAAACTATCACACACAAACAAATCTTAAATTTTGATTTGTTTTTTACTAATTTGGCGGTGCCCTGTTTCTTTCGCCTTTCTATACTGACCTTTTTGAGGGTGGTGTTCCATTTGTCTTCATCATTGACAATCTCTGGGAAGATGAACTTGATGGATCCACGTTGGACGAGCACTGGCAGAGGGCTGATCTTCTTGGATTTGACCTCCTTCAGGACAAGGCTCTGGCTGCAGTGTGAAAGAGTAATCAATGGTTGATTATGGAAGATAATGATATGGAGCATATATTTGCCTATATTATCAACATATGTCCACGGTATGACTGACCAATTGAGCACTGACAAACCTGACTTGAACATTGAGATTTTGATGAAACAAGGAACAATAATTAATATCCATTATCAAAAAAAAGTTATATGTAACACTAAATTGACAAAAACATTTACAAGATAAACTATCGATAGGTTTATGGTCTTGGTTTTAGTTATAAAAGTGAAATTTATAAGCTGAAACTGGAGGTTAATTTTGTCCCAAATAATGGACCAAATTGACGCACTCAAGATAAATATATGCCTATATTATTAGTGTTGTGAAAATGTAGAATTACTAACCCATTAACAACTTTTTAAGTTGTTAAAAAAATACATTTGATTTTGATCAAGCTATAGTTAGTTCAGAGGAAATTAGCAGATAAACAAACAATTATTTTTGCTTGGCCTTTATCGTGAATATATTCTATAGTTCTGCCAGTTCAAAATCGACAAGCCTCCTTACAGCTTCAAATTAATACAGAAGAGCGTGGGTGCACATAACACTCGCATAACCTCAACAGGATGAACTATGCCAAACTCGTGCAGGTATGCTTGGTACGAAAGATACAATCACATATTTCTTGGCAGTTTGGAACTGACGTAACTACAGGGTGACCCAGAAAATGTTGAACCCAAAAACCACAAAATTCAATATTTTTTTACCATTAAAATAACAAAATATTGCATAACTCGTTCACCAGCTATGTGCACCATACATTTAACTTTCTGAAACATTTTAGATCATAATAATAGGCCACACGAAACTTAAAATACGTGTGATTTTGTAAGAAGTGTTGTTTTGTAGTGTTAGTGAAGTGCAAAGAAAATGGTTTCATGCTACATGAGCAGAACAAGTGCCTGTTTGAAACCATTTCTTTCCGATTTGCTTTTACTTTTATCGGGATCTTTTGTTGTGACTGTAATGTAAATCAATATTATTATTATATAAGAGACTTTGAAAACAAAAACTGAAGTCCCCTTGACTTCATTTGAAAATGTTAATTTGATAAATACAAATCAAACGAAAAGATTACTTAACTCACCGTACTTAGAACAGAATTAAGTTTCATATCTGAACCAAGTTACAATTTTTTTACTTTTACAAAAGGGCGAAAATACCCCCTGTCACACAGTCAAGTGTATCTTTAGTTTGGTAAGGCCAATTAACATGATCTAAAGTTCTCCAGAAAGCTGAATAAATTGTTTACATAACTGTTGAAAACAGAATGCCATATTTATTTATTTTCATTTTCATTTTTTTATTTTTTAAGTTTGATTTTTGGGTTCAACATTTTCTGGGTCACCCTGTATCTTGGCAGTTTGGAACTGAATACATGTAGCTATAGATGCTCTTACTTCTGGTAGACAGCATAAGATCCATCTTCTGGATTGATGGTTGGTGTCATAACATAGCGAGCTGTGGAGGTGCATGATTCAATGAAGAGCTGGTTGCGCTGTCCTGTTACGTTGTACTTGAAGGTAGCAATGGCCTTGATTGGCTGGGTCTGAAACGAGCATAGAAGAAGGGAAATACCAACTTAACAATGGTGCCATGGTTTATCATCTATATTATAAAGTTAAGTATGAAAGCTTTAGGCAAGATATATTATTTAATATAATGCCTCATTTTAGAAATGTTAATTCATAAATAAATAGGAGTATGAGAAAAACAATTGACATATGATGCATTACGTCATAAGGTACAGCTTATTCTCATATAAAGAGCAAAATAGTCAAATAAAATATAAATACTTATATTTCTATTCCTCAGATTAATAATAAGTTAAACTTATATTTTCAAAAACTGGGTATGTAATTCCCTTTATCTCTGTACCACTTCACATCTTGTATCCATTCCCTCAACTTTACTTCCCCCAGTACACCCCAACCAAAATGTAAAATCAAGTTCAAATCTTACGAGTTCTTTGCTGCATGCTGGTTCAGTGCATTCCATTGTCTTCAGGTCATTTGTCTTGAAGAGGAAGTATGGTGACTCTGTGCAGTTAGTCAAGTCACTGACTTTGGTTACATTGAACACCTTCACGTTGTCCTTGTTGTATCGCTCTTTGACCTCGTAAATGGTCTGACATTTTCCTGTGATACCATCCTGGAAAATGATGGTAGAAATGATGTAGTGGAAGTGATATTAGAATAGAACTGCAAATTCATTTTATGCCAATTTCATGAATCAATGAATTAGTGAAAATTAAGCTGACTCCAGGGACTACTCCAAAAATGTTAAAAGTTATTCCAAAAGAGTGAGTTCTCAAGGCTTTGAGGGGTGATCTTTTTTCAAATTCATTCCAAGAAAGCAAAAGAGTGAAATTGGAGTGAATTTTGAGTAGTAAAAATCAATCATTAAAAGTAGTCTGTCAACTCAGTTTGATTTATTTTTTAATATTAAGACAGTAAAGATATTCAAAATAAGTTAAATAAATTGTGTTTTATTGCATAGGCCTAATATGCATAAAGAATTATAACTAAAACAGTGTCCAATTTGTGATGTTTTCACATTTGCCATGTCTCCTTTTCACATTATTATGATACAGTTGGGCCTTGAAAAGAACCTTGGGGAACACCCTACGTACCTCTCTCTTTAAAAAATGTTTTTAAATTCCAATTTGATGGTCAACATGGTAATTGGTCAACATGGTGATTTTTTCTTGACCACCCCCCCCCCCTGTATGTCCAATTAATCAAGCAATAGTAGATTTCACTGCTAACAAAGCGTGAAAATATAAATGTTTTTTGTGCGCAAATCGCGGAAGAAAAAATTGCCTTTTTTCGTGTGCGTGAAGCGGCCAAAAAATATTGGACTTTTTTTATCCCCCTATTAAGTACCAATTTTTTTCTCTGATCCCCCTTTTACAGGACTTTTTTCTGATCCTCCCTCCATTTTCAATGCCCCCCCCCCCCCCCCACCAAGGTATTTATGAACACTCCCTTAATGATGAGTATAGTAGGGCCCTGGATAGTACCTTGAGGAACACCCCAAGCACCTTTAGTTAAAATGGTGACATATTTACCTCTCTCTTTTCGAAGATGTCTTCATTTTCCAATTTGATGGTCAACATGTTGACGATACCCTTCTTCATGTTTACAACCCATTCTGGATCTGTCTCATTGGCGAAGATCTTGAGGATCTACATAGGGAAAGAGAAGAATTCATGAAAACGTATGCTCATTCATAGTAATGTTATTGCCTTATAATTTAAAGGTGCAAGTGGTCTGGCAAATGACACAATGAGATCTTTAACTTAATGCTTTCCACACAGCTATTGGTTTGACCATATACAAACAGATTTTCAGAAACCTTTCCAAACTTTCAAGGTCTATCTCGAGGATTACTGAACCAATACTAGGCATGTTTGCAGTGTTGCACTTATTTCAATTTATTTCTCATGGTGATTCCAAATATTGTAAATAAATTCAATAATTTTTACATTTTTGAAACATTTTGTGAAGTTTTAGAATGTTGTCTGCAGACGCCTGCCGTGTGGAAAGTGTTAACAGGTTCGTTAAGTGATTTCTAAATGAGAGGGTTATTTCTAGGTATCTTTGACATTTCCTTTAATGCATTTTAGGATACACCATGAAATTAACTATTTTATTATTGTTCTCGAAATGCTTGTAAATAGGGGGGGGGGGGGGGGGGGGGGGTGGCACACCGAAATTTAACAACATGGTTTTTCTGAAAATGTCCTACAATCTTGAAAAATCCTTGGCGATTTAGATTTACTGATCTCTGCAAGCTCACAGGAAGTATAATTATTTAATCAATTTGAAATCGCCTAAAAACATATGAAAGTTCAATAATTAAACACTGGTTACTTTCTCTCTGACTCTAAGTAACTCCAGATAATCTTAGACAAGAGAGGGCCCTATAATTTGTAATAGCATGCTATGATCATTTAGGATCATTTTGAGTGTGGCTTCCTTTTCAAAATTATAAAAATAGGCCTACTTTCAGATTCTAAACTCCCGTGATAAAGGGCTAGGTATGCTCAATAATGTCCCGGAGTACAAAGATCTACATTGGATGGTTTTGACCATAGTGACTCTTGTACCCACACAAATTCAAAGTTATTTGTTTTTCCAAACACAAACAGATTCATCTAACATACATAAACATTTCAGTGTTGCTGAAATATGTTGTGTAAAGCAGCCACCCAAAATGTGGTGACGGTAGCCCAATGTTTTTGCTTAAGAATTGGCCACTATGGGACATGGTGTATGGAAATTGTTTCAATTCGCATATAAATGAATGGTATGGCAACACTAGTAAATCTGGTAACACTGCCTTAGAACAATGTTCAACTTAGACACATGACTTTGATTATCAGATAACCCAAATTGATAACCTTTCAAAAAGTGGCGTCATTTAGCTGATTTAGAAATATCAAACCTTAAAATCGCATGACCAAACTTGGAAACTTATGTTTCTCATTCAAGATTTTCTTTTCATTTTCATTTTTCTTTTAAGAGTTTCAAAGAATTTTAAGGTTGGAGTCTACTCTAAAAACATCAGAATCCTGAAAAAAATCCCTTTAAACATCTAAATGCATACATAAACATGATTTTGATCACCAAGTGGCCATAAAAGTTTGCAGCACTATACACTATCTCCTATTTACTCTAGAACATAGATTTGCATACAATTATTTTTCTTATCAATATACATGTATAGTTACATTTATATGATTCATAAATAATGTAGTCATCATTCTGACAAAGATAAAAGAATAAAGTCCAGAGGAGACAAGGGTCATAGGTCACCTGATTATCATGGGTTAGGCCATTAGGCCAGTGGTGGGCAACCTTTTTGAATGAATGGGCCAGATATAAGGAGTGAAAAACTGTCTGGGCCGCACCTAACCAAATTGTCTAGCAATGGCCTGCTGTTGATTTCAAGCCTTTGATTCCAAAGACTTTCAAGTAATAGGTGTGTGTGCTTAATAATCTATCTTCACAAAAATGTAATCTCAATACAGTACAGATGACAATTAATGGGGAAAATAGACCTATACGCACGTCCACGTTGAGGAACATCATTTGTGCCGATAAATGCGAAGCAGCTAGCTCGTGTTTTGTGATGATGTAAAATAAATTGATTTGTTTCCTTTTTCTTGAGACATCTCACGGGCCACAAAAAAACACTGGCGGGCCGCATATGGCCCGTAGGTTGCCAACCCCTGGTTTAGGCTGATGTTGCATAAACTTAAAATGGGAAAATCCAAAAAGGATGATAACAAGTGTATAAATGTGCACATCATGTTACGCATAGCACTGATAACACTAGTACTTTGTCAGTAAAGGGGACAGGAAACCCACATACCATCCATGAGAATATGAAAAAATACTATCTTAAAGGCTTGAATCACCTAACATTCACTTCTAACATGGGAGGGGCAGGTAAAACCTGGATGATTGAGTGGTCGCATTATGTTTCCACTCCCTTTGCCAGTAATAAATCATCTAAGGATGTGTCTATTTCTCACTATGTGGTCCACTTTTAAAACAGCAAAGGACATAATGATGCCCAAAGGGCATAGACTAACCTTCATAACCCTGAAAGTGGATCAAATAGTCAGCGGTTGACAAAATCTTAGATGATTTATTAACGGCGAAATGTCAAAATCACAGGTCCAAATGTGTTAAGGGAGCGGGAACATATATGCAAAACGTGCCCAAATAAGGCTTAGGCAAAACAAACACATATTTGCTTGAACTTCACCCCTCTCTTGATGAGAATGTCAGTCAGTCAGATTTGTTTAAAAATCATTCATGATTTTTTATAATTTATTAGTTCTTCACTCTCAAATTGTTTCTAAACACTGACTTGCTACCTTTAATCTTTCACTTTTTCAACAAGAAAAACAAAGGTTACCAAGCCCTTTCTCCTAAAGACTATAGCACCACACCCTTAAGGCCCCCCCCCCCCCCCCCCCCCTCCCCCAAATCCATAGATCACTTTTAAAAGTTGGGTAGGTCGGTCGGAAAAAGTTTTTGTTTTTTTCTTCTCCCTTGCCATTTTTTCAGGTACCAAAAGTAAAATGAGATGTACTCGTTGTGGTAACCAAACCGGGATCAAAATCTGTAATATTTTGATGAGTATTTTTATTTTCTAAACATTCTAAAAAAAAAATTAAAAAATTATTTTTTTATTTTCGACTAAAAAATTTCTAAAATGTTTTTAAAAAAAATTCATAAAAAGAAAAAGAAAAATTGGGTTTCAAGGATTTAGAGGGTAGGGCGGGCGAGGACAATCAAACTTTTTTTTTGCTTTTGGCCTAATCCGAAAATGTTGTCACCCCTTGCTGGTTGCATTAGTGATTTATATGACATTTTCTCTGATTGGTCCTTTAATTTATCTCTATGATCAATTTTAATTTATCAATGCTATCCCTGTTTGTAGCCAATCACAATCTCAGTTCTATAAATATAGCAACGTTATCTGTACTATGAGAGATAACTTTATAATCAATTTACACAACTTAACTTATCAATAATAATGACTTTATCGATAACCAATGATCATTAACCTTGTTAAGGTCACTGATTAGATAGTTACTTGGGAGCATGTCATTGATTGATCACAAGTCATATACGTGTATCAATGTCATATGCAAATATCAAGTACAACTGATAACATACGGGGAGGTGGTGATCTAAATCTTTTGATAGAGTTATGCCATCCTAAATATGTGCTTAGATGTTTAAGGACCTGAACCAAACTGAAAAGGAAGATAACTGCACAGAGCCTGCAGCGTCGTCCGCTAAAAAGGGTGCAACCTGCACTCAAATTTTCATTTTCACTTGTAAAATCTGAATGCCTTGATCAATTTTGGCAACTTTGGTGTCATTTCACTTGTTTAAAACATGTAATAAACCACATTACATTATGATCTTATGAATTTAAAATGTTGAGATACATATAACTTTATTAATACATTGCCTTTATTGAATGTCAAGGTCTCGAACTCACAATCACATATGTGTCTATAATCAATTTCCTTATGTATACAAGTATATTTGTTTTTGCCTGACATCAGGTATGTTTGATGATAATTAGACCTATATAATATCTGTCTGGATAAAAGTTGATGGGCAAATTCCATTGTCATAACGATAGCATACCATCAATAACCTAACTGGTTTTAACTTGTAGTTTTATGTTGTCAGCAAATTCAGTTTTCTACAGCAACTTTGGGACACCTAAGCAAAATTGAATTGAGAGGGTGGGACCAATAGTCTTTTAGATGGAAATGCACCTAGTGTGTTACATTTTGCTGATGTTGATCAAGTATAAATGACAAATTATACAGCTAGGCATTTTGGTAATTGTCTTTCTTTTAGGGATATTGCATATATTCCAGACTCTCATTAGAAATATTTGCATCCTGAGCCCCATCCGTTAAAATCGGGTGCAGAATCATACTAATTTTCCCCCTTTAAGTTCTGTGTACTTTTTGAGAATAAAGCAAAAGTAGCAACACTGCTTTTCGATGCAAATGTCAATGGGCTGCCAGTTATTGTACAGTTTCATATCAAAGCAATGACATCCTGTTTAGAGTACACATGGCATACTGTTAACGAAGTATTTGAATTTTAGAGTGCCATTGGAGAACACTAATTGAAAAAAATTCAACACCGGAAAATTACTAAATGGGGAAATTTAGTATTTGTTATAGATTAGCTTTACTTGTGAAGCTTTAGTGGTTGCAGTTGCTAAAGGCATACGGCAGAAACCCTTTTTCTGCATTTTTTGTCACGACAGGGCACAAAACAGTCCATATAAAATAACAACATATCCTTATACATTTCTGATGGTAAAAATTAAGATGGTACTTGTTACAGGTAAAGAAAATATATAATATTTTTGATCAGGTTTTTTTTAAATTTTCTGGGAGCACAATATTTGTATCATAGTCTTACCTTTCCATCAACATACTGGAAGGTGATTGGGTTCTTCAACGCCTCAGTGTAGTTTGTTGTGAGAGAAGAGTTCCACACGGTGACATTGACTGGATACAAGATGTTCTTCTCTTTGAGAGTTGCATTGTATGTGCCGTTAACCTCTTGAATCAAGACGTTGGTAAGCTGGAGAGATTAAATATGATATGAAGATGTAAGATTTAGAACATATTCACCCAAAACATGAATGCAGATCGGTGATCAAATGATCATAAAAGAGCCTCAAAATGATGTGGATGAAATTGAGGGTTTTAATCCAAAAAATGATGGAACAAAATTGCAGCTCCACGAAATGTGGATTCAATTCAACAGTTCTTTACTTTAATCTTACCTCATTTTTGACACATGAATCATTGAGATCAGCTTATCAACATTCAGATGGTATTTTCAATATAGACGGATGGTTCAAATTTTCAATATAAAACAAACTAGATTTGAGCAATTTATTCAAAGTAATTCTCATGCAAATTAGGGTTTCCATATCATATGTATTCGACATTGCTCTAGAAAATCTTGATTTAAAAAGAAAATGATCTATTTGAACAGAAAATGATGGTATTCCATCTACTTACGTTCATATGCATGATCTGTGTTGTGAGCACATTGAATTCCACATCGCATATGATCTTCTGGCCTACAAACTCAACACCCGATTGTGGTAGGGTGGAGTTCAGAAATGCCTCATATTTGTAGACGAAGGACTTGCCCACATCCTGGTAGGTATGGGGCACTGTCAAATGTTAAAATGAGATAATTTTAGAATAATCTTTAAATATTACAGTGTAGGGTTAGGTTATATTGGATATACCTAGCAAACTAGAAATAACTGTAGATGTTTAATGTATGGCCTCTGCAGCTGTCATTTGGACTTCATTCTATTCTTTATACTTTAAAACTAAAACATTGATTTTTGATGACTTTTGATGAGTTATTCTATTTTATTTAATAAGTGTAACAAATAATGGATCAATCAAAAACTTACCAGTGATGTCCTTCGCTACGGGGACTATCTGGATTGTAGCACCTGTAAAACAAATACAAAATTGATGAATTAAAATTGTGTGCAATTTCATCAATTATTTAAATTGACTATTTATCAGGTTTGATTTGATTGGTTTGGGTGTTTTCTAGTTGTTAATAAATGATCATAATGCAACAGACAAATCATTACAGAAAGTGAAACAACCTCAAAGGAAAATGATGAAATGAAAATGATTGATTGCACATTGAACATTATTGCCCGGTAACATCTTTAAATGTTAACCGTACTTGTGCTAGTTTATTTTTCTAATCACGCTATAAAAATCTAGTAAATACGGTAACAGGTCAGAGTATGATATCATTTTGTTTTATAATATCAATAAGAGAAATATACAGTAAAATAGCTGGCCATGCATCAGTACTTTAACAATAATACAACAAAAACAAAATAACAGTTGTACTCACTTGCTACCGCCAGTCCCAAGATGAAAATTAATACTTTCATGATGATGTTTTAAGATGTTGTTTATACCGATACCATCTATAAAAATATCAGGTATGGTTATGCCGTACCAGCTCCACTTTGCATCCTTATATACCACCCGGCAGCAAATCATCTATCACCTCTGAGCTGTGATTGGTTAAAAAGTTCTAACATAGCAATGCTATAAAAGGTATCAGCACTGTGATTGGTTGACTAGGTATGAGGTGATAAGTTGCTTTGTCTCTTTATCTTTTTGGTTGACCTTTCATACTCTCTTATGGTCACGTTGCTGCACGTTGCTGTAGTAATATTTTGCACAATCTCATATTGATTTACAACTTTTGGCCTTGATTAAGTTTATCATAGTGATATTTCCCAAGTTTCTGATTTGTTCTTGATTTCGCTTTTTTTTTCTATTCCCTAATATTATTTTTATTGTCATTTCTTTCTTTTTTATTGGGGTTTTATTTATTTGGGTTTGAATTTTTTACCCATTTGGATCCATGAAAAAGAGTGCAATGTATGGCATTTCTTTTTTCACTCAGGATAAGATAATGAATGAACAATATCAAGGTATCCTTCACATATACTGTCTAAAGGGCACACATTTCAACACTTTAGTTTTGTGTGGCAATGTAGACATATTTGTGAACTGAATCTCTGAAGTTTTGTCCTAAAGTGAGCTGCATATTTTTGCTATCAAAAAGAGTGTATTTCCCACAAGAAAATACACTTTTTCTTTGAATAAAAGTATCATTACAATAAGAGGTTAAAAGCTTGGGTTTGTGTACCAAGTTCAAACGAGGGGTGATGCAACATAATACAATAGACGCTAGACACTACATCAGATTAAATTATTGTTTGTTGTCATGTCTGACCACTACACATTAGCTATACAAACACATTCAAAAGTTTGTTGATTCTCTGATTTACCTTGTCGAATAATACAATAATTGAATCAACCAGACTAAAATATTTTTTGAGATAATAGTGTAATTGACAACTGTTATCTCTTACTGATTGACTCTGAGCCCACCTCTCATCTAAGCATTCACTTTCACTTGAGATTGTGTGTGTTGAAGAGAGATCCTTGATGATCTTGTTCTATCCATGAACCTGCCTTAATCAGGTGTCTCAATATTGGACTAGTAGACTGTCAGTAAGTCCTTTCTTGCAACCATAATAACGCTATAGTAAATACTGTGCCATCCGAAAGAGATTTATCAAGACATACCATTCATTTGGATTTATTGTCGAGTTCTTTTTGGACGATCATTTGATTATACATACACATACATGTCAAATGGTTGAATTGACCCTTGTAGCCTTCTATGTAAGATTGTTTTGCTCACATCCAAATCACATCTTTGACTTGATCTTCTTTCAAACCAAACAGGTTGTTCAGGACTATCCTACTCGCTCATACACACTGAAGGACAAATCTTCGAGGCCAGATTTTAGACACACTAATGATACTGGACCTATACAGGGTGAGCCACAGGAATCTGTCCTTCACAAAGCAAGGCTGTGGATTATTAAAAGTCAGGCAGTACTCAAGAGTTAAAGTTGGTTCCTTGTGGAATGAACAATTTACAGATCAGTGACCTCACTACTGTGCAATAGACTATTTTGTAGTCTGTAGTAGACAAGGGCAGTATGCACTATTTCCATTGGTCAAGTGGCAGTCCTTTGGAATAGGTTATATTAGAGCCAAATGTATAGTAGGCTAGGGGCAACCTACAATTAGAGTTCTTTTCAGAGCCACCATCTCTGTTCAGTAGAAAAGGGGCAATCCATCTGAAGGGCTCTTTTCAGAGCCATCAATATTTCACAAGTAGGAAAGGGGCTCAGCAAGGGCAGCCCAAATGATGATAATAATAGAAGTGGCAATCTCTATGTTTTGCAATAATATTATAATAATTTAGTCCTGAAGAAGTCAGAGCTAATCCTGACACAAGCTTGACAGTTTTAAACTTGTCCAAGATGAACTCATTAAACTCTTAACCTATATTATGAATAATGAGATAATTGATCATTTGTTTATTCCACACAGAATTGTTGCGTAAGTGTAGGTTAAAATTTGGTCATAATTGCACCATTTGATGATGTATTACTTTGTGCCAATATTCTATGAGTTATTTACTGTCAGGAGGACAACCTATTCCATCCAGTAATGCCAATGATGACACAATATTGAATGTTGGTGCCAATAATAATTGCATATTTTGTCAGTTTTTGTTTTGTAGTCTATATGTCAGCAACATTAATGTAAGAAAGGTTTTAATGGCAGCTTTGATTTTCTTGTCAAGTAATTAATCAAGTCAAAAACTTCTGTTTAAGTTTCTCATAATTTTATGAATGAATTGGATAATGTAAGGTTTCATAATTGTTGTCAAATAGTGAACTTTGGAGTGTTTCCATATATTGAAAGTACCATGCTCGTATGTCAATATTTACGTATAAGTGTTGTTTCGAGAGAAATTAGACAAATCAATGCACGCCTATGTTGATGTGTGAATAATGGCACGACCCGCAGGGGGGAGTGCTATTGTGAACATATCACAAATCTTACATCTTCACATTATATTTGATCTCTCCAGCTTACCAACATCTTGATACAAGAGGTTAACGGCACATACAATGCAAGTGCATTGATTTGATTTTTTTTTCTTCGCGAAACAAAACAAAACGCATTTATTGACCTAATTTATACACGACACTATTCAATTCAAAATTCACAATTTGAGCATAGTTTTGATCTATGTGATAACTAATAAAAACATGTTAACAGGTTTGCTAACCCCCGCAGTGAAAATCGGTGCTTCCTGAACAACAAATAAAAAAACAAAGCATGTAGTGAGGAGTGCGATTAGACACTTTCAAAGCACTTCACATATATTAGTTTCTTGCTTTCTGATTGGTTCGACACTACTATAATCATGGTTAATGAAACCATACATAGAAAAATTTGAAAAAAGAAGAAGAAAAAAAAAGGAAAAAAAAAGAGGAAGCTATACAGGTCTATCTCTAATCTGAACATCGCATGTCACAAAAAAAGACAACGGTGGCGCTCCATCATCAATAGAGAACGTCAAAAAGAATCAGCCATGATCTGCTACCCTTACGCTGGCTCCCTCTTGGTGGCCCATATGCTCCAGTTTTATCATTATATTTATTACTTTCGGATGTATTTTTGTTCAATGCCTGCTGATGATGGATATCATAGCTGATCATCACCAACTCTACCCTGTTTGCTTTCAATGTGGTTTTGGAATCAAATTGAAATGATAAAATGAAATAAATAAACATGACATGTTTATGATTGAGCTGATATACATGAGGTGATCAAGTATTTGTAAATCGTGACTTGGCAATCATATTGAAAATTACAAGTTCATCACACATCCTGTGATAATGCCAGTCAGATCACATGAGTTCGCCTACCTCTGCTTTCCACCGGCTAATGCAAGCAGCTTGAACCATTTGTATTTACAATGTCGAAAGACATGTTTTTTCACTAGTGTAACCAGGTGTTTTCATATTTGAGGGGGGGGGGGGGCAAAAATTTAAAGTGAACCAACAAAAGGACTTTACCGGAATGTCCATTTAAAAAAATTGCCGCCCAGTCACATTTACATTATTTACAAAATTATCTGATTGCCCATTTTGGACCCAATTGTTTTTGTGGTTTTTTTTTTTTGGGGGGGGGGGGGGGGGGGATCGACACAATGTATATGGTTGGTCGGTCAGTCAATCACCTGAAAACATAATAATACTATAGTGCAAAGAGTAAAAGCAAGATATACCAACAGGGTGTGGGGAAACAAGCAATGATGAGGGAGATTAACATGATAAAACAGATAAATAACAAACAAAACAAGTGGTAACTTGGATGTCTAGTAGTCAACATCTATTATTAGCATTGTGCTATAATTTCAGTGGTGGACTTATCTAGTTCATTATCTTCTTTATAGTTCTTAGCACTTTTGTTTTTATATTTTGTCCCTGATGAAGGGTGGTATATCCACTTGAAACGTCGGTCTTTATTGTTACGTTATATTGTTGTTGTTTTATTGCACAGCAATTGTTATTGCTATTTCCGTGTGTTATTGTTTTTTGTTATTTACCTGTTTTATCGCGTTATTCTCCCTCATCATTGCCTGTCTCCCCACACCTTGTTGGTATATCTTGCTTTTACTCTTTGCATTAATAAGTTTTTCGAGATATCCTCTTGTATCAGTTTTCTGATCCTTGGAGTGTTTTGTTCCTGGTTCCGTTGGATTCATCTTTTTACATTTTATAATAATAATAGTGGTTAAAGGTTGTCTACCCTTGTATAGCCTATACCACAATATGTGATCGTGATCGGCCGGTCAATCATCCCCAATATAATATTGTTTGGTCAATAAAATACTCTGCTCCAGGAATTTACTGATATAACCGCATGTGTACAAATAAATACATGTAACAGTATTGACTGCCGAGGGTCGCAATTACAATACAATTATTGAGGTGTTTATTGGTATTATCATTAGTTTACGCTAGTTATTAATCTCTGGAAAATCTGAACTTGTAAAGATGGACAGTGATTCCAATCATCAACACAACTGAATTAAATTGAATCCATTTCATAAAAACAAAGTCCTTAAATATCAACCATAGACTACATGTAGTCTGGATAATGTATTTGAATTCATAAGTACAGACCCTTTTTTTTCCTTTTTGTTAATATCAGTGGTCGAAAAGGATTATCATTATAGTGGGAGTGAGGAAATAGGGGTGGGGAGGCACTGGAGCAAAACTATGATGATCTAAAACATACTTTTGCTCATGCATTGGGATGGGATGAATGAAGGGCAGATCAGCTTCAGATTTTAAAGAGCATTTTCTGGGATCTGTCATTCCCATGGGTTGAACCAGGGCTACCAAAGTGGGAAAACAACTTTTCTGTCCTATACAGGGTGAGTAAAAAAAAGGTGTACTCAACTTTGGGATTTTATATCTTAAAATCTGCGCAAAAATGTCAACATATCTTTTATGGAGGTAGACGGGTTATCACATTAGCTTTCTAAAGAAATTTAGTTAGTTGAAATTGGTTGTGGTAAACATATTTGATGCTTATTTGCGTAAAAGTGAACATTTCATAACCAAACAAGATTTACGACATTTTCTCTTATAATAAGATCTATTGAATTCCACTTTTGAAAACGGTCCATACTTAAGTCCTAGCTACGTCCGACTATCACAAAAGCCAAAAATGTTGTTTTTGTTGCTAAATTTGTGTAATAATGACATTGTTTTGTCATTATTTCGCATTTAATGTTTGAAAAATAACTGAGAATGTTTGATTTGTCTTTATTAGGTAGCTTTTGTGTTCCATACATGAATCCACTTGTTCATCAATATCAAGCATTATTGAGTAAAATATTCAATATTGTGTTCGGTTTCAAAATGCAGTAACTTTACCAAAATAGTCATATCCAGTAAATGGTACCATGCAATGGAGCATATAGTATTCAAAGCCAGGATATATAATTTGAGGGAGCATCCTAATTGGTTTCATGAACAGAGAGAGATCCGTGCATAAATATGTGAAATTATTCAGGGGATTAAAGACCATGGCCAAAGATACCTGCAGTTGGAGTTCTGATTCACTCTAGATTCTACAACCTGCCCTCCTAGATGTGATGCGTCCATCAAAAATAGAATATGATACACGGTCAAATTCTGTAAAAAATCCCATAAAAGATAACATATAGATGTTCTCTGAACTTGATAACAGTGAACGGTGGGGGTGGGGGGCAAGAAAGTTTCAGGTGCAGGCAGTAATATAGGGGGGGGGGGTCAACAAAGTTTGTGGCATGGCGAGAGGGGGGGGGGGGTCAAAAAAGTTTTGATATATCAAAAATGAAATTATCCAGCCCCCCCCCCCACCAAAGTATTTATGAACGGTCCCCAATGACAGAGTGAGGGAAACCAAGACAGCATTTCTGGTGGATTTTCCTGGATAATGACATGGCTACAGAAACATTTGAAGCTTTTTAACTATCACGGGGAAAAGATGAGACGTATATAATGATAGAAAAAAAAGAGATTCGCTGCCGGTCCCGCGGGGCCTGAACTTGGGATGCAGAGGTGGGAGTCCATGCGATCGTGGATCACCTCGCAGGGTAATGCTCCGAAAACAACTTTCAACCCTGTATAATGTACAGCTTTCCATGATTGTAGACTGAGACTAGACTGGTAGTCGATCAAGGGCGTATCTATGCTGGTTCCCTGCACCCTGGATCCCCGGCCCAACTTATCCATAAGTGCAGGTACAGGCTTCTCAATTGCCGGCCGTAACCGTAAGTTTAACACATTGCATTGTCGCTCTGTTATGGCATAAGGTAAATAACGATTAACACACTGTAGCTGAGATACCGCATCGAAGGCTGAATGCATTGTCATGCTGCCATTTATAGCTACCGCGCGAAGGAGAACGCGCTATGACATGCGTATAAAGTCCGGCGCTGTGGTTAGCACAGATACACGTGTAGTTTGTGCCAATCAGCAAATCTGTTATCATTCTAAGCATGACACTGGCTTGATCGAATTTATTTGTGGATCTATTTTTTGTCAATCATGAATATGAATAACTTTTATGCCAGCAAATCTATGCGTACCTGCATCTATGGATAAGTTGTGTGGAGCCCATTGATGCAGGAAACCAGCATAGGGCGTATCCAGAAGTGTTCCATGGAGGGGCCAATTTGGGGTTCAGGAGGGTTGCCCCCTTCGAAAATTCATCGATTTTTACCCCCACTTTCACAGTTCATGGCCAAATGTTTCTCTTTTTTCTCTTCCTTTTTCTTTCTTCAATTTTTGCTTTCATCAGCCAATGGCCTGGATACGCCCCTGCTGGTGGCCACTGGCTGGAATTGGTCAGTTGGATTAGGCATGGTTAGGACTAATTTTATTATGTACGGTAGCACTTTAATATTTACACTAGTACCAGTTATAAGGCGCATGAAAGTCGATATAGAGTTTCCCGTTACCCGCCCGCATCACTTTTTTTCACCCGCGTCAAAATTTCAAGATTTCCCAAAAAATGCATTATTTATTTTTAAACACAATTGTTGCCAGTTTTATCAATTTGAACACATTTTTCACTTTCATAAAATATGAATTTTGAGAACTAGGCATATCTAAATTTTGAGTTGGATCATTTAACTAGAGAATTTTATTGTAAATCGTACCCATGTGCATATGCACCTTAAAAACATGTTTTTATATTATTTAAATGAGCACCGTATCAATATGGGTTGATTAAACATGCATTTACATGTCAATAATGAAATCTGATCAAATAATGAATAATGAATAATGAAAAAGTCGCCTCATCACTTTGAGAAAAAAAAAGTAACGGGAAACTCGCAATTGACTTTCATGAGCCTATTGGTTAGTGCTTAATTGATTTCTCTTACAGTAAATAAAAATCTGAGGGGAAATCCGCATTGTTGACCGGATAGATCTGGCATGTATATCGTTTGTGATTACGCTGCTTCTTTTAGTTTGTTTGTGTAATCTTTTGAAACCTTTGGACCTGTCAGTTAATTGGACCGTCCCTGTCAAGGACAATAATGAAGTTTGATATTTCAATGGTATATATATATAGACACTGTTAACTTCTTAGGTACTGACACCTTATTTCTAACAGGTTTTTATTGGTTACCATGGTTACTAAGAGATTATAAACATTCAAAGCAACCAATTACAATTGAGCTCTTAGCCTTATTGAACTGAATTTTCAAACCCTGACACTCATCGGTTCAATAAATGATACTATTCCATTCTGTGCACCCACAATATTTGTAGATCCCTTGCAATAAGGCATCACATATAGAGTTAAGAATTGTCCACAATAATAAACTTGTCACGTCTTGATCACGTTATCAGTAACTGAACATTTTGCAAGCTGCATCTACGTGCTACTAAAGCATTTACAGAGAAAGGCTGTGAGCCCCCCCCCCCCCCCTCCACCTAATACCCCTGGAATGTTGACTCTATTTACACATTATAGTCTACATAAAGCTGCATAATTCAGGTAATATTTTCTCAAAATGAATAGACAGAAGGCAGATTAAATACACAATTTGTGAAACAATTCAAAAATGTGCATGAATGTTTCAGAATTAGTAGAACTAGCGGCGTACCCTCGCTACGCTCGGGTCCCCGCTAGATGGTTATGCCACATTACCTACCTCTGAAACCACATAAACCCCCTACAACCCCCCAACCAGGTTGATTTATAACCATATCCCTCCTAAAGGCATTATAATCCCCTACAACCCCCCAATTAATAGGTTGATTTATAACCATATCCCTCCTAACCATTTACCGTGGCTACTTTATTTACCCCCCCCCCCCCCCCACTGCAACTACACCAACCAGGTGGATTTATAATAATAACCCTCCTAACAATTTCCCGTGGCTACTTCATTAACTCTTAACCCTACCCGAAAACATGTCCCGTGGTTTACCCCCCCCCCCCCCCCCCCCCCCGGCCCCATACACACACCCAAACCAGGTTGATTATAATCTCAACCCTCCCTAAACCATTGTGGTTACGCTCGGGTCCCCGCTAGATGGTTATGCCACATTACCTACCTCTGAAACCACATAAACCCCTACAACCCCCCCCCCCCCCAAAAAAACCCCAACCAGATTGATTGATAACCATATTCCTCCTAAAGGCATTATAAACCCCCTACAACTACCTCTGAAACCACATAAACCTCCTGGTTATACCACTACCTACCTCTGAAACCACATAAACCCCCTACATCACCCCCAAACCAGGTTTATTTATAACCATATCCCTTCTAAAGGCATTATAAACCCCCTACAACCGCCCCCCCCCCCCCCTACCCCCAATCAGGTTGATTTATAACCATATCCCTCCTAAACCGCAACTACACCAACCAGGTGGATTTATAATCATAACCCTCCCTAACCATTTCCCGCGGCTACTTCATTAACTCTTAACCCTATCCTAAAACATTCCCCGTGGTTTTACCCCACCGCCCCCCCCCCCCCCTCCATGCACACACCCCCAACCAGTTTGATTTATAATCACAACCCTCCCTAAACCATTTCCCGTGGCTACTTCATTAACCCTCGGTCCCTTATTGTTTGGCATGCCAACTTAAAGTAAAGAAATCAGGTTGCTTCATTAACCCCCGCAAAACGCTACTTGTACCATTATTATAACCCTAGGCCTATCCTAAACCATTTCCCGTGGTTTTACACCCCCCCCCCCCCCCTGGTACTTACCCTACCAACACAGACCTATATTATACTAATATAGCCATTTCCCGTGTGGCTTCTGCGCCATGTGTAGGAGTGCGTGTGCCGCGCGGCAGTCAGCCCTTGCGCAAACATGCACGCGACGCGTTACCACGGTAAGATTACGCTGTAGTACGCGAAACGCACAATGTTGTTCAATTCTAGCGGCATTTATGAGCCAAATCTGAGAGTTTTTTTGCTGTTTTTGGAGCCAATTGTTAACCAATTTCACTGAAATAAACTTTAACACCCTTCCCGTTATTTCCTCTATCTTTCATGCAAATTATGCGCCACTTTGATCACAACTAACGGAGAAGTAAGGTTAACAAATAAACACACAAACACACAAACAAACAAACACACAAACAAACAAACATACACCGTTTCCAGATTTATAGTAAGATTATCATGGCATGCTTTTACTTGGGTTGCCGGTGGAATGTCAATCCTAGATTGATCCACTAAAGTATGCTTCTATTTGAATGCAAAAGGTGGTTACCGGTGGTAATTGGTGTGATTAGTGATGATAGGTGGTGATGACCTAAATAGAAACGCACCATCACCACCTTTTTTACCACCTCCATAACCATCAAAATAACCCAATATATCTGGGTTATTGGTGGTGATTTTAGTGGTTAGAATAGAGAATAGAAACAGATGGTGAATCACCACCTTTATGCTGGTTCCCTGCACCTGGATCCCCGCGCGCCAACTTATCCATAGGTGCAGGTACGGGCAAATCCATTGCCGGCCGTAACCGTAAGTTCAACACATTGCACTGTCGCTCTGTCATGGCATAAGGTAAATAACGATCACCACACTGTAGCTGAGATACCGCATCGAACGCTGAATGCATTGTCGCGCTGCCATAGCTACGGCGCAATGGGGAGCGCGATATGACATGCGTACATGTGCGTATGAAGTCCGGCGCTGTGGTTAGCGCAGATACACGTGTAGTTTGTGCCAATCAGCAAATTTGTTATCATTCTAAGCGTGACGCTGGCTTGATCAAATTTATTTGTGGATCTATTTTGTGTCAATCATGAATATGCATGACTTTTATGCCAGCAAATCAGATTTGAGTGGAAATTTGAGCGTACCTGCATCTATGGATAAGTTGTGTGGAGCCCATTGATGCAGGGAACCAGCATACACCACCTTTTGCTGCTAAATAAAAAGACACATTCAGTGGTTATTGGTTGTTATTGGTTGTTATTGGTTGTTATTGGTTGTTATTGGTTGTTATTGGTTGTTATTGGTTGTTATTGGTTGTTATTGGTTGTTATTGGTTGTTATTGGTTGTTATTGGTTGTTATTGGTTGTTATTGGTTGTTATTGGTTGTTATTGGTTGTTATTGGTGATATAATTATCACCACCAATAACTGGTGATTGGTGGTGAATGAATAGAAACATGTAGGTTTTTAGAGTTTCGATCACGATGATGATAATAAATTAGAACTAAGTTAAAAGCTCGATAGTATAGACATAAAAAGAAACCAAAAAAAAAGAGAATGATACATTCAGTAAGACCAAAGAATACACAAAGAAATATCCATATCTAGTATATTCACTTCAAAATTGGAAACAGAGGGAAAACACCTGAAACTGAACAAGTTCTTTAAAAATCCTAGGCTGATCCTTGAAAATGCTAGGCTGATCCCTGAAAAATCCTAGGCTGATCCCTGAAAAATCCTAGGCTGATCCCTGAAAAATCCTAGGTTGATCTGCTGAATGCTGATCCCTGCAAGTTAGCTTGATCTGATACCAAATGGATGGTCTCAGAGATATGCTGAAAATATGCTGCAAAGTAGAGTAGTAAGAAGGTATACAGGTAGGGAACAGGAATAAAAGTCTATGGTTAGATTTTTATTAACTCAACATCATGCTTATAACAATCCAGCTGTGTTACATAACACAAAATCCTAGTTTGTTTTTACCATTGTTTTGTTTGATTTTGTTTTGTCTTTAGTATTGTTTGGTTATTTTTTTCTTTCTTTTCAAAAATCTTCTTCTTTTTTCTTCTTCTTTTTTCCCCAGAGGATGCTTCAAATGACAAATTTAAATTGTTCCTTTAAACACTGTGAAGCTGCTACATGAAATGGCATTATGTAACTCAAAATATCAAAGACAATTATTGGCACGGTGCCAAAATGCTGCCTAGCTCTATATCTATCACCATGGTATAATAGTAGTGACGTCAATTAATTAGACAAGGTTATTGGGTTCTAGGTCATTGTCTTTATCAACATGAAATACATGCATGCACGTAGTATGCAAAATGATGCAAACAATTTATACAACAATTACACTCTTAAAATTTATGTATGGCATATTGACTAATACAGTAGGCCTCCTCTCAATCTGTGTAATTTGTAGAGCACCAAAGCTGGGCACCAAAGTGTGAATTTTTTGCATGGCAACAAGTTTTTCACATATTGAAATGCATTTTTTATTACATTTGTGACGCACACATCATAACGTACACCTTGTCGGCCAGGCTTATTTGGCGATATAGAGCAAAATAGTTTGTGAAATAAAATAAAATAAAAATAAATATACATACCTTCTTGTCCTTTTATTTTCAAAAGAACTGTGTCAATTTTCAAAAACTATGTATCAAAACAAAGCTTGATTCATATTCTGTCAGATATTGTCAAAATCTCAACTTTTAAAAAAGTTTGCAAGGTGTCCTCTTTGACATTTGTGTACGCATTCGCACAATATTATCAAGTTTGATAAATATGATCTCTGAGCTACATTAACATAATCACACTTCTAGTCAGTCAAAATGGAATAAGCAAATCAAGGTGTTCTAAACGTAAACTGTAAAAGGTGAATTATACTGACATTTTAATTTGACATTTTTCTTAACATTATTATCTTTTATCTTGCTATCAATTGATCTATCAAATTATTAAACTGGTGTTACCTAATGACATTATGAAAGCGGTTTACAGAAGATTACCATTATTAGATATGGAATGTACTGAAGATAGCTCATATTGCATGTTGCTATCTTCTGAAGATAGCACAGATTAATAATTAAAAAAACTAGCTGAAACCGACTGTTTTAAAATTAGGCCGTTAGTCAATTTGTAAAGAACTCCGGTGGAATATGACTATAAAACACAGTGCCCGTTAGGCGCGCACCCACACTTCCTTGCCGACAAAAAATGTGCCAAAATGGACACAGATCTGGGGGTTCTGTAAATTTTGGAAGGTTTCCCGTTGCTAATTTCAACATAAGCCCAATTGCTTGTCCGCAGTTGTATAGTATTCTTCATTTGTACGCACGCTGTGTTGCCGACAGAAAACAGGCCAAAAATGAGTCAAATTTGCAGGTGTTTTGACATTGAACTCATTTTATATATTCAGTTTTATAATCTCAATTTCATTTATTCTCTTTTATTCTCTTTCATTCACTTTGGGCCTACACTTTAAACACAAAAGAGAGATATTTGCACTTGCCACAGCCTGAATTAAGCAATGAACTCTCATAAGATATGCAGTTTTAAAAATGAAGAAAGAGATAGAACAGGGGTCAGGGAGGGGAGAGAGATGGAGGTCTATCTTTTACCATACTTTTAACCTTTCTTCCCGTATTCCTATCGCATATCTTCCTTCCATTCCGTTTGATATTCTTCCCATTATAGCTTTGCCTCGTGGCTTATACCATACTTCATTAACACACCCTCCTCCAAGCTATATCCCATGGTTTATTCTTATAAGACTATAACCACATTATTTCATTACCTCATGGCCCTCCCATGTGTTACTTATACCTATATATTTATCAATTCATGGTTATGCGGCTTATGCCACATAACTTTTCTAACCTCTCAAACCGCATTACTTCATTAATCTAGGTCCTGTGGTTCATATATGGCTTATAATAGTTATACCACCTTAATTCATCAACCTGCTACCCCCCCCCCCCAATGTTTTCATTGTCGAGACCTGTTGAAACCTTAAGAAAAAATGCGCGCAAAGATTTCAGTTTTTTAACTAAAATGTTCCAGAAAAATTTCCTGCGCGCGAATTAGTTTGAATGTTTCTTTATTTAAAAAATTGACAATTTTAACACTAAAAAGGTCCTGAACAACGTTCCTGAAGCCGACTTGTTATGCTTGAATAATTAAAAATTGAAACTAATACGAGTGAAGCGTGCAACAAATTCAAGTTTTTTAAACTAAAATGGTCCAGAAAACGTTCTTGTTCTTGATCTTGTTATGCTTGAATAATTAAACAATTGAAACTAATTTTGCAGTACAATGTGATTTCTACTTGGTCATATTAAATTGTTGTGTAGTGTAGTACCCTTTTTATAATACAATATAGATTAGTAAGCCTACTCCTTCCCTTCCCTCCAGGCTCCATCTCTTGAACTTATTATTGGACACATACTGTACCTTTTTTTTTTAATCTTAAAATCTTAGGGGGTGAAACCCATGTGGGTGCTGCAGCACCCCAAGCACCCCCACTTCCAACGGGCGTGACTTGACCCACAATTCAGGTCAACTGTCTTTCAACTTAAATGCTGTTGTACATAATAATGCAACGATAGAAAGACGATACACAGTGTGGCAATGATGCATTGTCGTCATCGTCTACGCTTTCCGGCTATGTTGCCATTGCGCTCGCAACTATTGCTTTCCAGGTCTTGACCTGATATGCGCAAGTTTCGCTTTGACAATTAGAGTAATAAACTCAGTGGTTCGTCACGATCCACTCCTGACTAACCTAACCTAATATGTGTGTACAGACACAGACCGGGATGATCCCCTACTCTTTACGAAGCAGTCTGTGATCTTTAACGTGCTCGAGGATAGCTCTTCCAATACATGGGACCAACATTTCTATGTGACTTCCGAACCACAGTGCGCCTATGTACATGCCTACTTCAGTCGCACGGTCTGAAGGAGGCATGGGGACGAGGCTGTGTTGGTGTATCATATTGAACTCACGCTCAAACGATCCACCAACAGAACTACGGTGCATAGCAGTGTTACGATGCTCTAACAGTCTGTGCGACCTCGCCAGTAAAACCTACCGATAACACATTCCTGCTTCAGACAGTATTCTTTACTACACAACATCAAATTTGACCCAGCATCTTTAAGTGTGTACATGATTAAGACCCTGGGAGACCCTTTGTTCTTTGTACACAACTAATAATAGTAATTATATAAAAGCCGCATGCATAATCAACAAAATACCAAATCAAACTCATGACACTTAGGCACATAAACAATTAGGTCTAAGGGTTAATGACCCATTTACGTATTTGTTGTTTTGACGGTACCTGTGTGAAAAAACTTTGAGAACAAAGTAAAAATGCTTAATCTGATTACCATTCATTTTGTCCCTTAATGCAAAATAATAGTTCAACCAAAGTTCAACAATCTTACTCAAAATGAATGCACCCTTGTTGAAAAAGAGTTTATTATATTATAACTCAAACATAAATCCGAGAGAGATCATTGGGGATTGCAATTGTAAGTTTTACTCTGTGCAATAGCTACGCCTTATAAAGGTGCACAACACTAAATCACTCCTTGTTTTGTGTAATGGTAGTAAGTTCCGGCTGAAACAAAACCAATTTTGTGATAGTTTGGGGTCCTTTAGGTATCTGTTTGGTGTGAGGGTAGCATGATCATATGAATTCCTTTCAAGGCAAATGGACCCTTTAAAAAAGCCCCAAAACGCGCTGTAGTGGACATATCGATTGACTGCTCTTGAACAAACATAGCTATACACACAAGCAGACACGGTAGTATGGACCGGTGCTTTATTGTAAATAGGGGTTTTAATTCATGTGAGGTCATCTTCTTGATAGGATAGTATTGCTATCGCTCTATATCTACTTTCTGACTATTTAAAACATTGAACTATTGTACAGTTTGTACAACAATATATTATTTTGAGTTAAAGAAACTATGCCTTTTAACCAGGAACCAAGTCGCGACTCACATAGATTTACCCCCGCTTACATTAGTGTGGTCCAATTTGACCGGCGTGCTTCCCACGCATGTCGTAACAACATTTTAACATTTCACAGCGAATGTATCTCAATCACTTAAGGAGAGTTTTGGGTGGAGTTTTGCATTCAAAATATCACTAAATAATCCGTAATGGTTAAGCTACAATGTGATATAAAATTTATAATATATACTTGAAGAACTTAATCACAATTTGGCGAGAATAGCGGAGCAAAACAATAACAACTCTCGGAAAGTTTAAAGCGTTGATGGAGGGTGATAGTCTGCAAACAAGTCTTGTTGTGCGTGCGTATCCTTTGTTTATCCAGATATATAGCGGCTGTTGAAGCTTGTCAATAATGACGTCACACAACAAGACTCAGACAAGACTACGTGACTAACAAAACTCGCCCGTAGTATTTTGTAGCACAGAATTTCATTGGATGGCATTTTTCCGAGGGTTACCAGTGTCCAATCAAAATGGATTTAACACGAGGAGATCCATAGCTGACAAAATTTCACGGACTGACTTCCTGGATTTAAGGAATCGGTATTTCTAGAACGAAACTACGGTAATTGGAAAATACACGGATGAGCGCAAAACGCTAGTGTTTCACAGGAAATCGGCCTGATTTTGACCGAAAATAATAATGATTTTCTTCGATTTTCCGAATGTTAGAAGCACAATATTTCACTGAAATAAATATTTTCTGAAAGCACACAGTCTCAGTGACACTGTATTAATAGATTTAAGGGATATTGAGAGCAGTTATTTTACAATGACAAAAATGTAAAATTTGAGCCTATTTCGACTGCTCGCTTCCATAGGCCAGTAGAGGTAAAATATCGTAATTGCGGCTAGTTCACCCAAGGAATCCATATGAAAAAATATATATATACTGCAAGTCACCGCTTGCGAATCCCCCTGGCTGGGAGATTCACCTAAATGTGGTCAAAGGTCACATAGGGGTCATTAGATATCAATATGGGTACACTCCATGAGTCATCTCAAATCCGCTTACCGATATATTATTGTCACCAAGTTTAGTTGAGATTGAAGTCTGACTTTTCATATGAGAGAGAGAGAGGGCCCTCAAGTGTTGACAAAATGGGTCGAAGGTCATGTGGGGTCATTACAGGTCAATCTGGGTACACTCCATGTATCACTAAGTCCCCTTACCCAAAGATTATTGTCAAAAAGTTTGGTGGAGATTGAAGTCTGACTTTACCTGAGAGCCCAAAACAGCAGCAATAAGTGCAGTTTAAAGTGTCGGCAAAATGAGGTCAAAAGTCATGTAGACGTCATTAGAGGTCAATCTGTCTACCCCCTATGAGCATCTGAAGTCCCCTTTACCCAAAGACAATTGTTACCAAGTATATGGTTGAGATTGAAACCTGACTTTTCATATGAGAGCACTGAACAGGCCGAACCTAACCAAAAAGGATAAAGTATTGGCAAAATGGGGTCAAAGGTCATGTAGACGTCATTAGAGGTTAATCTGTGTACACCCCATGAGCATCTGAAGTCCCCTTTACCCAAAGATTATTGTTACCAAGTATGGTTGAGATTGAAACCTGACTTTTCATATGAGAGCACTGAACAAGCCGAACCTATCCAAACGGACGGACGGACAGACATACATACGGACACCCCTACACACATGACATGATCACAATATCTCCCCCCCCCCCCCCCCCCCGGGTTTTCAAGCCAGGTAATGAAAGATAATTTTACAGAAAATTCGCATAGATGAACACACTTGCTTGGAGGCGGTCAGAAGGCGAGCGTTCGGGCTGAAAATAGGGGTGGCACTGTTTAAATGATCATAAATCTAATTGAAAGACATAATCTAATTGAAAGACATAACACTTTTGACAATTTGATTAAAATTCAAAGCATAATCTTTGACTGCAAGCCAGTGGCGTAGCTAGAATTTTTTCCAGGGGGGCATGATTTCCAACATTTTCGTAAAAGGTTGCCCCAAAAATGTTTGCAGTCAGCTCAGAAAATTTGAGAGTGGGGGGGGGGGGGGGGGGGTGGGGGGGGTTAGGGCATGTTTTCTCCAAAACCCGGGCCAAAAATGGTTAATGGTTATAACTCCATATATGCACTACATCCGGAGAGTGGGGCGGGGGCACAGATAGGGCTGGGGGCGGTCGCACAAAGGTCTTTTTCTGCCAGGGGGACTTCCCCCTTGCTAGCTACCCCACTGCTTCAAGCATTCTCAACATGCCAAAAATCGGTATTATGGGTAAATAAATTCTGGGTAGTTCTCGGTTGTGTATTGGAACACCGATTTTTAAACCAAAATATTTAAATGGTCTTTTAAATTTCAGGTTTTTCTTGAAAATTCAAATTACCTCCTCAGAAAAGTACCATGTTTTGGGCTTTTATAAGGACTGCGCATCCTTATATAGGATATTGCATTTGTAAATATAACAATTAATTATTAAAACACTGAATTTGTCAGAGAAGGTGTAGGTGAGAGACAATTTTCCCATAGCGCAATAATAGCGGTAATGAACTCATATATATATTAATGAGGCAAATGTCTATGGGATTTTACTGTGTAGATTTTGACTCGTCTTGGTTTATTGAATTTTGTATGAAATCTGATGATCGTAACATGCAACAAACATGAATTTATGAAGAAGAACTATATAATGCACTCATAATAATAATAATAATAATAGTGGATATTTATATAGCGCCGGTATCCGCCGCAAGCGACGCTCATGGCGCTGTAGCCTAGTATTATTACACTGTCGTTAGGAAATCGTCACAATTCATTTCGCTTTCATCTATCGTAGGCTGCCGGCTAGGCGCACATCAATATCAGCAGTTAGATTGTAATATCACCCTTTTTAACAGCTCCCCAATCTCGCTTGGGTCAACGAGGCAATTGAGACTAAGTACCTTGCCCAAGGATACAAACATGTTGGACCTAGCGGGGCTCGAACTCACAGCCTTTGCATCGTGAGACCGGCGTCTTATCCACTAGACCACACACGCTCTTCTGTCATGCAACATCATTACTATATTACTAGTGAAAATATTCAATAGTATGTTCATAGAAGTAGGAGTAGGATGTGGTATGATAAATGTGTGTTATTACATGTAGGTTAAGTGTCAGTATAGTACCAAAAATTATTGTGGACTTAGAACTATAGAGGGTTTTTTGTTTTTTAAAAGCAATATATCTTTATGGTATAAGTGTTCAGAAAATTGCAATTTTTCGGCACATGATGGGGTTTCCCACTCAATTCAAACTGGCTGCCACTATAAAAACCAACAAAAATTAAAATTGTTTTAATCTAACTGAAATGCATATAAACTTGTTTGTGCAAGCTCAAGGATTAATAAATGTATAGTTTGCCCAATATCGAAGTGTTCCGCTAATGAGTTATTGGGCAAAACATAAAAAGGTCAGTGACCTTTAGTATATTGTCAAAAATTGAACTGTCCAATTTCAAAAAATGATATCTCAAATAATTTGTATGATCACAAGGCATATTGAATTCATGGGGTCACTTTTCCTAAAGCGAAACCACACGCAAATACATCTAAATTGATGCTGTATACTGGTATAGGACGCATCTCAACCAGGTGTGTGTCTACTGAGCTAGCTTGAGCTGTGTATAACATATGAATGCCATACCGGTGTCCACATAAAGTTAAAGTAATTTACTTTCTTACAATCTACATTGTAGTTTTTCTTGCCACACGGTGGGATATTGTCTCATCAAAATGGACCATCTTGCCACATGGTCACATGCTAAACTTAATGGAATGGGGGCAAGTAGTTTCCAATATTGCTTGAAGAGCAATTCATTTCTTTGGAACCTATTTTGCTTAGAGAGGGCACTTTTATTTGGAAGTGAATATCATGTGCATGTGTACATGGAACTTTAGTAGAAAGGACTATGAATACAGGTATTTAACCAACAGATACCCTAAAAAATGTTTCAACAATTCCAATCCTTAAAATTCTACACAATTCGCATGAGACTCTGGTATATAAGGAAAAGTTTGTATTAATGAAAGACACTTTTATCAATTGAAATGTATAAATGTGATAGGGACTTACAGTCAAGTTTACAATCAGGTTTGTCTGCCTCATTCTCTGATTTAACACTTCAACCCAGGAAAGATTCAACATTTTGATGGGTTTTTTTCTATAAAGGGGGAATAATAAATCATCCATATTACCATCATTTCTCTTCTTGCCCCCTTCCTTCTTATTATACAGTGGCTATTATAGATACACTTACTTATGGACATTATTCATTCTATTTGGTACACCCCAACTCAAACAAACAGACACAATGGTTTTGCATTTTTCTATGTTGGCAAGCGAAGATGGACATGGGGTTGATGTTTTTGCGTGTGATCCCATAATATTGGTTCTTTTCCACTGTGGTGGTTTCCACTTGTTTAAATATCGAGTGCTTAGAGCACAAGTTTAATATGGTGTTTTTTCCAAACCCCAAGGAATTTTAAGACATTTATAGTAATAAAGTGCTGAAAGAGTAATAGTTGTTTTGTCTTAAAATATTTTCCAACAGTAAATTTGTTAAAGTAAAGAGTGCATGCCCATCTATTGAATATTTTTTACTTAATACAGCTTTTTAAGCTGAAAAATACATTTTTTGCCACAAAAAACACATGACTTTGACCAAATGTAATGAAATTCCATATTAAATTTGGTAAAGGTTCATTTAAAAGGTTCATTGAATGAGGTATCACCATTAAACATAGGATAATGTTGAATTATATCAAAGTATACCAATAGTTGACCTACATTTGTTTCTACAATGCTTTTGTTGATTTAGAAAAGACTGTCATTGGGACATTTGTGCCCTGTTGCACTGTGGTAGTAAATAAAAATAAAACACCATTAAACTTTCCAAAACATTGCAACTATAGATGAACAAAACAAGAATGCTAAAATCTTTCTACTCTATTCCTGAACTGGACCCCGAAACATTTGAATTGATACACAAGGTAATCATTGAAATGTAGACTCTGTTAGCATGTGTTTGGGGATATAGATTTTTAAAAGTATGACTCGAACCAACAACCTTTGGACTATAATGGGTCCCACATCTACACCACTACACCTAACAGTCTTGGTTGACAGAAAATGTGTTCTTTTCAAATCAAAATGAATTTGTTGGTGTTTTTTCATGATGTCAGTTACAACATCTGCCAAAACAGATGAATATCAGAATGAGGGGTGTCTATTCTTCAAGAAATCCTAAATTATTCCTCAGCACTACCGTCGTCTGAACAAATCCTTCCCCAGATTCTTCCCCAAATTCAACTGCCACCCTACTGACCCATAAATCAACCGTTTGAACATATAATTAGACATATTCTGTTCAAACGGATCAGATAACTTTAAATGACAAACCACTTTTAAACACATATTTCCTAAAATTTTCAAAATATTTTGGTAAGTTTTAGAAAAATTTGGCTCCAATTGGCAAAATTAGTTATTTTTTCATATTTAATGAGAATAATCCTTCTCCAGATTCAATGCTACAGTTGCCACCCAACTTCCCAATAAATCAACCGTTTGAACATATAATTAAAAAATGGCTTTTCAAATGGGTCAGATAACTTAAAATGAAACACAATTTGACACAAATAATCAAATATCAATTACTTTTTTTTAAATATAAAACTTGAAACTCTTCCCCAAAAGAGTTAAATTATTCCCCAGTGTTTGTAAGCGAATAACAAAAGAATATACACCCATGATCAGAATCCTAGCATGCTATCTTAACTTCTCACATAACTGCTATTCAACTCTATAGATAAATCTGATGAGTCAAGTGATGGTCAGAAGAGAGTTGGCCATACCTAGGGGTATCCACACCAGACTGGTATTGTGGGTGCCCCTTTGCAGACCTGAAACTGACCTTCAATGAAAAACAAACTGAAAATGCTAAAAAGCTGAAAAACAGTATAAAATTGTCGCAAGATTGCTTTACGAATCTATTTTTCTCTTCTTTTTCCCCCCTGAATTTATGTCGCGTGATTTCGAACCACAATGTTTTTCCAAGTCTTCCTTTCCAACATAGCTGTCTTGATTTCTTCTACCTCTAATCCTGTGTCATGATTTAGTAGGTCAATGTAGATTACAGCTGGTCTATCACGCTTTCTTGCTCCATGCTTTGGAATCTAGTGTATGAGTTTGGAGACATGCTCATTGGACCCTCTGAAGCAGTGCCAGGCGGCAAATCTTGCTCTACGTTCTCTGATCTTATCGAGACTTTAGGCAATTCCCCGTACAGGTCCTCATCATAAATTTATATTGGAATAAATTTGAATCGATTAAGCCCATATGTATTAGTAGAGCTATGAGTTTTAAAAATATTTTAAAACTCATAAATTGATGTAGCAAGACCAATACATATTATGCGTAAAGCATCCAATTTTATCATTACTATGTTTTGGATCCAATATTTGCCCACACTTGGATTCAGCAAAACATAATAATGTATCGTATTGTTTTGTACAGTCTACTCATTCTTTTATTCTTTTTCACTCAGTAAAAATGGTTGACAAACTCAGTGTATAATTCCTGCAAATTGTGCATCACTTTGGGGGATTTCAAGTAGGACGTCCCCAGCAATGGCTGTCTGGCCGTTTGGCATAACAACTTAACTCTAATAAGGAGAAATAAGTGGCAAAACCCCACTTCTTGAGATAATACAAGGGATCTTCCCTTTAAAATACTACCATAAAAAATACAATAACATCAACTTGTAAAATATGCTCTGTTTTTATTGAACACAAAATATGATTGCATAAAGGCACACAGACATGTGTTGTTAGTGCGACAAACATACCTACACAAAGTGATTATTAAGAGGTAATATAATATGTCCTTTGCTAAATAAGCAGATTGCAATAAATAATAATTGCAAATAGTAGCCAAAAATAGCATGACTACAATAGCATTTTTGATGCGAAGAAAATTACATGCCTCACTTATAAGATCATCGGCACGAATGGTTTAACAAAATCTTCATGACATGCAGAACTGCCTGTTTAGAAATAGACATACTATAATTACTTCAAATGTTACCCCCAGTTTTATATAAAAGTATGTGACTGCGTTAGACGCAAGGGCATTATAATAATCCTTTGTGTCATTCCTTAAGACACCATTCTCGGACCACATTGAAGTTTCAGAGATTAAAACAAAGTTTTACTTCAAAAGTTTCATTATTGCTCATTGTCTTATTTAAGGGATGTATAGGATAAATTAGGCATGGCGTCGGTGCCGAAAATAATAATATCAAAATATTTTTTCGAAAAATACTTGTGATATTTGCACTTGAAAAAATATAAAGGCCTTTAGATACACAGTTCTATATTGTAAATATCTGTAAAGAAATAATATGTTTTAAAATGTATAGAGTAGATAATAAAAGGTAGTTATAATCCGTGAAATTTACAATTGGACCGTGCCAAAATCTTAGCACTGTACACTTTCATATATTTTGCATTCTTTTGTGGTTCAAAATACATTTTTCATTCATTTCTTAAAATCCTAAAGTTACAGTTACAGTCATAGTAAAACAATCGCTAGCCATAAATCGTGGTCAATAGAGGGCGCTGTCATCTACCAATCTCTGTTAGCCTCGATGCATGTATTCTGGCATACACATCTCTGTGGTACCTCAACCTCCTTGATGAGGTCAGCTATCTTGTTGGTGAAGGTCATGTCTTTCATCTTTCTGTACTCTGTGATGGGATCTTTGGTGCGTAGGCAGGAGAAGTTGACCTGTGCATTGGAGAAAAAAGTATTGGAAATATGGTTAATACATCAGTCATTGGACATAGAGGTCACACAAGAATACATTGTGACCTGGACACATTTTTGAATACATTAGCATATTCATGAATTGTACCAATATTATCGAGGAGCTAACATTATGATTGATTTAAAAGTTCTAGGGCGCCCTAAATTTAAAACTTTATTAAATGTTGTTTCCGTGAAGTAGGTTGAAATGTTACAAAATGTCAGGATTTCTCAAAGTTGTGAAAAGCATAGTCAAGTCAATGTGCAGGCCACAGCTCATAGGCAGGCTATTGATGTCTTTGCTTTTGTGTTTAGAGCAGACCCTCCATAGAGGATTTGAAGCTATTCTCATAGAGCGAGTCTTTTTACTTTCCTGTGAAAAATAAGTGTACCCATTTTCCCCTTGGTTTTGGTAAGCGATCAGAGTATAGTGCTTCCTACAACTGAACAAAGCACACTAGCCATAAAAGGACTTGAACATACAACCTTTACATTGTGAGTGAAAAGTTCCATCCACTACGCCATATCTTCCCCTATTGATTGTGTAATTGCCCTTTTTCTAATTCCCTCTCTCATTTCCCACCACTATTCATAGCATCCCATATCTAGGACCCCATCTCACCTCAACTGTCTTCTTGGTAGGTGTGTAGCTAGAGGATTGGAAGACATGCTCCATGGTGGCTGGTGTACAATCCTTGGGGCAGTAGAAGACTGGCTCAGTGCTGAAGCAAGCTGCCTTGGTATCGCCAATCCTGATCTCTTCCTCATCGATCATGTACAAGGGGAAGGAGACATACTTCTTCAGTTTGCATTCTGGAGATACAATTATAAAACAATAGAATTGAATAATATGCTACATAACACAGCTTGTTGTATGCCAAGAGGAATTGGGGGTGAACACATGTGTGGTACTTTATAGAGTTTTGTGAGGGTTTGAATTAGACAATTTGGACCCAAATGATTTGATAATGTGTAATGCAGTAATTACAGAACTCTTGATTTGCAATTTTGTTAAAAGCCTGTTAAAGTAGTTTCTTTCGTACCCTGGTGTTCGAAAAGAGATAGCTTACCCATGGTTGAAAGTTTTAAGTATTTGAGATATAGCACATCAAAAGGGAACTCATTTCATTGGAGCAGAGTGCTTTTTAAGATACAGATATAAAGGATATGAAATTAAAAGAAAAGAATAAGAGTTATGCTCCTTTTTCTGAATGAAAAAGGGAATGTGGATGATAAACCTGACTGAGTTGAACAGATTTTATGACATGGGTGTCATTTTTAAAGTTAAAAAAGGCCGTAAGTGCAGAAATGCCAAAATGTAAAACCCCCCCCTTCAATATGTTGTATCTCTCATTCTTCACTTTTCTAAGTTGGTATTCTGGGCATTAGTGAATATCTAAGATATGGACTTTTCTAATGCCATATCTATGGTAACTACATGATATGGCCATTGTTACATTGAAACTGATACTTACCAGGGTCATTGCAGTCATCTCCTGGTACTACCCAGCTGATGCCAAATTTGGTGGCGTTGGTCACATGGGTTGGGTTGGAGGTCCATGGGGTGCGGAATTCACTGTCCATCTCACCATCATTGTTGCCACAAAGACCTGTTTTAATAAAGATACAATACAATTGTACTAATTAAAATGGATCCATTTGAGGTAACTAACTAATAATGAGGTATTTAAAACAGGTAGATTAAAAAAAGATAGTAGCTACTCTATAAACACTGGTAGGTTAACATTGGTCCAATGTTCATACAGACACTGTAAGGCAACAATAACATAACGAAACACATTCTCACCGCAAGTTGTGTTCCAGTGACGCTGAGTCACGTTGACCTGGAGATCAGTAGTGGACAATACAACGGTGATTCCTTGGCCTGAGATGAGGCTAATGTGGGTAGCGTTGCGTCTCAGTGTGGTGTTGGTGTGCTCAACCTCAACCTCAATGGTTGGTTTGTTCTGGTTTCTCCACTCATCAAGGTATTTGACACCATCAACCTGGAATTAGATAGGAAATGTATGTGAAAATATGGTTAATGGATACAAACAACAGCTATATATCCTATCCTCTGCCAAAATCTAACTATTTTCTGGTTTCTGTATGCATTTGTTAAGATAATAAAGTATTAAGCACCACCAATCTGTGATCTTTAAATCATATGGCATATGGGTACGTAAATATGCAAACAGTATGCGCAAATTTATGTTCACATAAAAGATATTTCATTAATTTTCAAACTTGTAAGGCCCCTTATTTTTAAAGACAATTTCATCAAAATGATAGTAAAATGAATGTATAAAGAGAACTAATTCTTAACCACTTATTCAACACAATTCAACCCTTTCCCCTACCAAGCTTCTAAAAAAACTCATAGTTACAGGTCTATGATGGCCAAGTATTGATCCTCATTTACGAATTAAATAGCCATTTTCCTCATATATACAGCATACACTAAAACATGGACATTACCTAAAATCAAAACATGTACCTCATGATGTCACTAGTCTAATGTCATAAATAGGAAAGATGGAATCATGTTCTTCTTGTTCTTCCTGATATAGGAGGATCAATCTGAAAATTAAAATGTATTTGGAATCCTAGGTAATAACAATTTGAACAATTTGAATTTGAAATGAGTAGTTACCTTAACTTCCAGGATCTTGGTGGTCATATCATTGTCCAGCTTGGTGATGAACTCAAACTTGCGTTTGCTGACGTACACGATGCTCTTGAGTCCGGTCTTGACGGTGTTGCCCTCCTCTCGGAGAGTCACGTTCTGGACGAGTACTGTGAAGCGTTCATCAGTGGAGCAGTCACGTACAAGGACATGTGGGCAGCTACCGGGCATGGTGTAGTTGACGATGACATTATCAAAGGTCTTGATGCCAGTGCTGTTGATCATGCATGTGGCTGTAAATAGAAATGGATGGATCACAATTAATGTATGGACAACTCAGCAGTCTGAAATGGCAATTCTGCTTTGTAGATGTTGATGGAAAAAATGGCTTGTGAGTTTATTTTATCACTGGGTACACACTCAGCCGGTTGTCTCCCCCCCCCCCCCAACCCAAACCTCCCCCATCATCTATTCCCCTTGTCTCCCTATCTAATCATGTTATTCTTTACATCTACCCCTCAGGGAAGGTCGTACACTCAGTAGTCAAATAATAGTTATGTTGGGCCTCATTATAGTACTTAAGACATTTGGCAGAGTTACGAAAGAAATCCCTAATGCTCATCCCCAGAAATCCCTAATGCTCGTCCCCCAGAAAACTGATCAGTATAAGAAGATGGACAAGTAGCATGGTGATAATTCTAACAAACTTAGGCATGTCTCAGAACATGTTGAGTAAGTTACCCGACCCTAAGCAATATCTCCCCATCTTCTCCCATCACATCATCCCTACAAAGATTACTTACTGGGTGGTGGGATAATGGTGATGTTAGGCTTGATGATAGATTTGACAATCGTTGGCAGAGAGTTGTTGAGGAAGAAGGTGTGCACTGGTGAGGTCATGTTGGTGATGGTGATCTCCTGGTCTGGCATGGTCCATGTCAGATCCATGGTCTCATTGGTCTTGGTCTATGGAATCAAAAAGGATATAACATTTCATTTACTTGCTCAATTCAAAACAATAATGTATTTGTTATGGCTAGATTGTATAAGGTGCCTTTGGTTAGATTAACTCAAAATTGCTGGTACATGTCGGGTAGCTATATTCAGTTAGATTTTATTATTGTTCTTGTCGGTTAATAATAATAAACAATTTAAAAAGTGCTATAAATGACCGATACTGGAGCATGTGCCATGTTTTGAAATTAATCAATTTTGGAATTAAAACATGCACTAGAGTGGCACCATACTAGAATCCATTTCATAAACAATATAAACATTCACGCATCAACCACCACTTGAACATGCCTGTATCAACTGGCACTCTTGAATTCTCAATTAATACTGGATATGCTAGCATCCAGGGATACTGGATTATTCCATCATCTGTGATCTATTGCTTATTTGTGCCCCAGTGCAATAACTAGCCATATGAGTCAAACTACATTAACATAAAAGTACTCCAGCACATACTATTAAGATATAGTGTCCTACCTTAAGACACATGGTGTATGCATTGTCAATGTGGTGCCTCTTTGGTGTGGTAGTGATCTCCCACGGGGTGCAGGTCTTCGTAAACATGGTCTTCATCATTGGTGCATAGGTCTTGTAGGTTTGTCCAATCTAGTAGGGTAAACAAGATCAAGCTTGGTGAGATACATGGGAAATTTATTATCAAGAATAATGTTAAACAAGGGATAACTGCAGACTGTACTTCGAGGCATCCAGCAGCCAGGAATGGAGGGAAAGGTGTCCCTTGATAGTTGTGAGGGAGCAAACATGTGAGCAATGTTAATAGTTTCAACCAACAGAGCTTTTGTAAACTGATTATCCACAACAATAGGCTGTTTGATAGAATATCAAAATTGTTATGTGCCTTAACTTTTGACCTGAGCAGGGTCATTATCAAAGATAATCTTTATGAGTCCTAGAACCTGAATATTAAAGAAATTTGGACAATACATTTCAATTATTTATATGAGATGATTTTTCCCCTGTACAAATCCTCTGCTAAGTTTTCAAAGTTAAGTTGCTCAGGGTTAGAACAGTGATTATACTTACAGTCTTGCACCATTGTGGTACATCAGCCCATACCATGGTCACATTGTGTACGGTGTGTGTGGGAAGAATCCAGCGATCACTCACAAATCGGACAAAGAATTCCCGTTGGATGCTCTTCTCTGTGTTGTTGACTGTGACTACATGCTCCTTGGGCATACCCCACTGGAGATCCATCTCTACATTCTGCAGAGAAAGAACAAGTTCACAACATTATTAGTCAATATTATAGACTGTTAGTGTATAGATAACTTGTCATTTTGCTGGTATAATTATTGCCTTCCTCTTCCTCTTTCTACCACAATTCCTTTTCTTGGTTATTGTCTAGATATCCTTCTACTCTGCCCCACACCAGGCCCCCTGTTTAACTCTATCTCCAGAATTCCTTCAAATACCCACAAATAAGGTATATCATTTCTATTCATGTAGTTGGGAATAATGTCTTCCAACCACCATTCCATCTCCTCCCAAACTAAAAATCACTTAATCCATTCAATCTCTAGAATATATTCATCTTTTCTTGTTTCCTACAATTCAAATATATAACCTCATGGGGATAGTGATAATTAACAAGTTATAAGTACATCATTTCTCTGCCCAAACTCAAACTTTTAATTTCCACCAGTTACTTCATTGAATCTCTGAAATATATTCATCTATTTTTTGTTTCCCATCATTCAAATATATAGCATCCTGGGCATAGTGACAATAAACAAGTCGTGAATACTAAATTTCTTTCCCTCCCCTCGATCTGACAACCTTCACCCCCACCCTCCACACACACACACCCTCACTTCCCCTACTTACTTCAGACCATCTCTGGAATCCCTTCATCTTTACACGCCATTCTGGAATGTCACTTCTCTTCATGGTCATGGTGAGAGTGTAGAGATCCTCGTTCCAGGACACTGGTCGGCGATCTCTAAGCTCTACATCAGCGGTGACAAATCGCTCAACAAAGTTAGTCCTGGTCTTGTCAGCAACAAGCCTCATCTTGATGAAGCCACTCTGTAAGGGATGAATAGGAATAATGAAAACATCGTTAGAATACAGCATCATAGCACCACTAGAAGGTTGCTCTCTATCTCCTCCGAATAAAGGCGAACCATGATCAAAATTATTTTGGAAACATTTTGGTTCCATGTCCTTCCATCCACCTCCACCACCCTCAGCAGAACAAGAAAAATATCTCTTTCTGTTACCACCACTACTTTCAAATAGTTTACTAAATAGTTTACCAAATAGTTTACCAAATAGTTTACCAGACTGAAGTATATTTTTAATCACAATTTCTTGACCCAATTATTGCCCCACTCATAACCCCTACCCCACTCTCAAACTTGTTGATTTGTGCACTTTCACAAGCCTTTCAGGTCAATCAGATCTCCTGCTTTTTGATGAAATTAAACTGTATGTGGGGGGCATACGACATAAATCAAATGACTAATGGACAATGTGAGCTTTTTTTTGCATCTTTAATACCTTGGTTCCGTCAGACCACAAGTGCAGGTCCCTTGGCTGATATTCGAAGATAACTTTGTCTGGAACGTACGTTCCCTTTACGGCGAAGACTTCCAACAGCTTGGGTGCACTAAAGTCAAAAATGGGTCCATCACGCTTTACTTTGACGGTTGTGACATTCAGGCAGAGCTTGGTGCCATCAGTGAATGGTCGGGCGCACATGGTGACCTGTTGGTAAAAAGTTATAATCGACTGAAAGTTACCAATAACAAATTGTAAAAAATATTACCTAAAAGAGAATGTTTCAGTTAAGATCCATTTTGGGTATGGATAATTACCAGCAAAAGCAATTCTGCATATTATAGGTCCTGAACAAACAAGTCTAGCAAGCTGCAATATCAATGTACCCCTTATTAGGTTGTTAAAGTTTTGTCATAGTGGTTATCTATTAGATAGTAGAGCATGAACATGTGCCTACAATTTATAGTTCATGTAGTCAATAAATGATGAATATATGTGGGTAACAATCTTTTTAACAACAGTATTGCTATGGGAGTTGCATGAAAAAGGCAGAAACTGCCTCTATGGACGTACATTAGTTGGTGTTCCAGTCTGGGTTCCGTTAATCACAGTGATGTTTGATCGGTAGATCTGGTTCTTGCCACACATGGTCTTCTCATGGATGAGAGAAACGTTGTGTCTACAATAGAAAAATATACACCACAATATCAATGGAATGGAAGTAAGAGGCTTGAAAATAAAAAGACAACTTACATTGGTATATCCGCTTACATAAGTCCCTTTTTATTGTTTTGCTTTTCTTAAATTGTTATTGATACATTCTAATACATTCAAGTTGCATATTTTCTAGAAAGAGTCCTGCTGTAACATTTTGGGTTATAATATAATATATTGTAAACCTCATGGTTGGCCATAAACCAGCACTGTCCCTCCCACTGTGAACTAAATGCTTTGTGGATTTTAACAACATACATTCTCCATCTTATATAGCCATACAATAGACCCATGGGATGCGTATGGAAACAGTTGCACAAAATCAGGCTAGACTTTAACAAGACATTTAAGCACAGGTATTAGTTCAGCATTAGAAACAAAGTGTCCCAAATAAACCATTTTCTTTTAACAATTAAGCACCAACCATCGTCTAATCTTGTCCTGCAGTAGGTCTCCTAGGAAATGTAGATATACCATTATTGATTTAGAGTAGAGCATACCTGTCTGCCCTAACCCCACCCTGGCCTTTTACCCCAAAATGAGAGTATCTAAATGATTAATATTGTGTTAAATATTCTTAAAAATTCTTCATATATATTGTAATGATTCAATCTTAATCTTTACAAGTACATTTGCAATAAATAGGAGAATAATGTGACTTTTCGGGGATACACACACATTGATTTGATTTGGTTGATATCAATGGTTCATCTAATCTCAAACTTACTTCATAGTGATGAGGTCAACTCTGTCCTTCTGCATATGATCAAACTCAACAGTGTATTTCTTGGTCTCGTAGTCGATGATGACACGGGTGGTGATGGGAATGGTCATGTTAACTGTGTTGTTAGTTTCTGCCATTAGTTTGTTGAGTGGAGTGTGGCAGCCGAATGACCTTGTGTCCATGAAGAGAACCCTGAATAATTGGGAAGAAAAGTGATAATAATGTTAAACATCAATTCTGACAATTCATGCTATTGTGAGTTTTAGAGGAAGGTGGCTCTGTGATGTTTTTGATACTGTGCAGTTTGCAGTTGTATATAGCAAGTTCAACAACTCCCCATACCGTAAGTTCTGTAACAAAGCATTGTTAATTTGAGATAAACACCGATTGAACCGCACCATGTGGATAATGTGTTTACGCGCTACGTGCTCGCAGCTGCAATGTGTGTTGTTTTGGAATAATCGTGTACACGCTGTTTACATCGACTTTTGAAACTAAAAGGTACATAACTATTATTTTAATTTGATCATTTGAAGATTTTTTAATCTAGTTTGAATAAATTGTTAAAAACTAAGAACAATTAGATTATGTTCTTATTTGCATTGTTTAGTTATGAAATGGCTTTCAAATCCTTGGTCGTTGTTAAACGGGATTAAATCCTGTTCCAGCATATGTGCATCACCAATCTACAACTTGCGCTCTGCGCGTCTGTGTGTTTATGTCACTCAGGAAACCATGCAGACGACGCAAACACTGTTGTAGATTGCCGATACACATACGCTGAAACACTATGTAATCCCTAATTATATATGTTATACAGCTGCAAAAGTCAAGCCGGTACACACTGGGAGCTAACGGCATGCTTAAGCTGTGTATCAGTCAATATGTTTCTGGCACATTACTATTTTGAAGACATGTTGGATACACAATCTTGGCAAATATCTGGTGTTTTATTTGTCATGCCTATATGAATAATATAGCTACACACTGTGGAGTATAGGACATGGTTTAGATTAGCAGTACTATGGCTTGATTCCCAGAAATAACCAAAAGATTGTCATCTACTTACTCAGGTGTGACATTGACATGAGCGATCAGGTCGGTATGGGTAACATCCTGAAGACTTGGTGTGGCAATAAAGGTGGTGTTGACCATAGTGCGAATGACGGCGCTCACCGTTGCATTTATGGAGAGTGGAAGACCCATGATGGTAGGGAACTGATGGTTGTTTTCCATCATCATAACTGTTAGTAAAAGAAAATGTAACATCATTGTGTGTGTGTGTTATAAATCAGGTGGAGACACTGCCAGGGTCAATGTAGCCATTCCCATCATCATTGGATTAACATACAGGTAACCGGAGATTTATATCTTAAGATCAACTCTATCATTAGTATAAGTAAAATCACTGTTTGATCGTGCATTCGTGAGTTTTATCATTATAACCATGGAATAGTATCGTAAGTTCATTCTCGCAATGCATGATGGAAAGTATATTGCCTGTCTTTGGAAACTATTGGTGGCTTTACACATGACAAATAGCAAGACTATCAATGTTTATTGGATAAACGGACATGCAATAGATCAAACAAGCAGTTAAAATCAAATGAAAGTCATCCCTATATCATCATATTTATTGATCACCTTTTTTTTTATTCGTAATTTTTTTTTTTAAATTAAAAATGTCAAAGATTACAAAAAAACTAAATAGATTTTTTTTTAAATTACAAAAAGGTCAAACGTTTAAAATAATTATTTTAATGTTTTCATATTTCTTTCCAAACATTGCTTAATAATCTTGAATTCCTAAATTCATTGTTGGTCAGGCCCATAATGCAGTGGGTTGTTATTTTTAATGACGTAATGGACATATGACCATCTGTCACTTAACCCTACAAATGCAATAATCTTACCCTTGGTAAAGTTAAAGTGTTGTGGCTTGATGAGTTCCATTTCAATATCTATCATCTTAGTGCTCAGTTTGCCGGCATCCATCACTTCCTCAAAGAATTGGTCATCCAGCTTCTTGAACCACACCTCGGTGTCGAACATCTTGAATTGTGTGCTGGCGTGACGGAAGGTCTGTTTGGTGAATGGGTTAACCTGTACCACGAGAAAATAAAGATGGCGTGTAAGACAGATGATTAATGTAAAAAAACAAAATATTCCTATAACGCATGTTACGCTCTGGTTAAGTGCTTGTGGACGGAGCCTCACACTCAACCAAGCAGTGCATGGATCAAGCAGTATGCAACCAATGCTAAGGCTAAGCTAAAATTGAAGGGAATGGTACTTTTGACTTCTGACTCATCGAATGCAATGTTTAGATGTTATACACAAAAATGGTTGAAAAATAAACCATATTTTAGACTTTGAAAAGATAAACATTTTGGATGGCCTATATTATACGAAGAAATTGAATCTTGTTCAGCATTTGGTTTGGCATGGATCACCTATCGAAATTAGGGTGAAGGTAAAATATTAAGTTCTCCATGTCAAAAAAGACAACTTTTATCAATAGGGTTCTCTTTTGACATATTAGAAGCATGGTGTACCATATAATAAGGTATTTGTTGGCATTAAGGATTGAATATAAAAAGATATATTTATTAGCCATATCAGAACATTAATTGACCACTCACGGACACAAACTGGCCATATTAGTCCTTCAAACAAAACTAGAGTTTACCTACCTTGTTCTTGATTCTATTCAATTCCAACTTGGTGTGGTCCACGGTCTCTGTAGTTCTCTTCTCAGTCAACATGTCAAAGACGGACTTCCTCTTGTTCCATGATCCATTCTTACCAAATACACGGTCAAGAACATCATTGATGCTTGCGGTGTGTACATTCATCTGTTCAAAAACGATGGATTGATGAAATGTTAGTCAAAGCTTTAACTGACATTGGGTCAAACTTTGACCATTAGGTCATCATATAACTTCCTATTTTGACCAGGGTCGTGATTGTAGCATTCATTCTTTTACACTGTTAGGTGATCCTTGTAAAACATTTATTTGACCTTTCATCATATTAAATCATCCTATTACCATGAGTATACCCTTTTATGGGGCTGACCATATACTGTCATCCTATACACTTCAGGTTATTCTTTTTTATATGGTTTGAGCAAAGCATTGTCTTTTTGTTTAATTTTCTTTACTTTTCTATCAATTAACAAATAAATTTCAAAAGATATCAAACAAGCATTTTTGAAGCCAATCTTTTCTATTACGATCTTACCTCCATAAGGTTGATGTCGTTTCCATTGATGGCAATGTCACACTTGGTATTGATTTTGCGTGGGATGATGTTCTGCGGAGTGAAGACTGTGTCAAGTTCGCATTTGGCTCCAAATTTCTTGTTGTCTGATAACAAATGTGAAGGACACAATTTTCAGAATAAAAATCTTATTTTGGTGAACTTAGACCCAATGTAGTTCTATTTGCAATGTTCTTATATCATATTCCTTTACAAATAACCCTGATTGTTTTTTGAATATGTAGTTATTGATATCATGATAATATGAAGAAGTTACTTAAAATCACTTTGTCTCAAAACATCAAATACAATGTAAATGAAAATTAAATACCTTAAAATATAGTTTAACTCTTTATTTTCATGAATTTGAAAGTTTGTTTGCTTGGATACAAGATCTATAAAAGATCAGAAATAAGACTTTTCATGAATTTGACTTATTATGACCATGTCCCACATTTTGCTCTTAAGTCAAATTAGCTACTGCCTCATTGTGCCTCATTTACTCATGTTTGGTCACATATGGTAATATTCACACATGCATGTGCCATACATTCTTGAAAAATTGATAAGTTGACTGATCCGGTCTTCCAACATTGAACGACTGTACATTCCTCCTCAAAATAAATCAGAGTAGCTCTAATGCTCTGAATCTTCCATCCCCTCCCCTCCCTCCCCAAATCTTGTTTCTCCTGATGCTCCAATTCATTGATCTTTCCCATAAAACTCTCCCATACCATTACATTTGTTAAGTACTGATCCTATCCACCTCCCCCTCCCTGCCCCCATCCCCACCTATTTATTATTCCCACACTGACCACCCATTTCCTTACCACTGAAGTACTCCATACGTCTGTTCTGTGACTGCTTGAAGGTTGTTTTGAATGGTGAGATGAACAGGGTGGCATATCTGGCTGCCATGGAGCTAGAATAGAATAAGCGTAAAGCAATAGATGGATTAGAGTATTTGTCAAAAGATGAAACACAGACAACAAACCTAAATGTTAATGGCATTGATGGGAAAATAACTCCTATTAAAGTTGATTGTAAAGTCCATAAAAAGTAAAATTTACAGAATTTCTTGATTCTTTTTGTAAGCATGAACCATCTGGTTTATCAAAAATAAGGAACTCTGTTTATAAGCCTGTTTTTCTCTTGATCCTTTTCCTGTATCCTGCTGGTTTTGTTGCTCTTCATGCCTCATGAGCGTTTTCTTGTGGATTTGTGCGCTTTACAAATGTTCACTATTATTATTTATTATTAATTTCGCCTTTCTTTACAGAAAAGTCACCTTTGTAGCAAATGATGCTGTGTATGTAACATAATGTTAGCTAACTTGGTGATATATACTTACATCTTCTTCTCAACTGGGCTGGTAGACCTGGCAAGGTTCATCAGATGAGTGTAGACAAAGGTGCGTACTTCTGGGTTGGTCCACTTGTTGAGCTCCTCAACTATGAGGGTAAGCATGGCTGGGGTTGGCTCACATTTCAGCATGTTAAGGTAGCAAGTTACACGAAGCTCGGGATCTTCAGTTGGGTTCTTGAGGCAGGGCAGAAGGATGCTCATCACCTTCCTTGGGAGTACTGGGGCCATGCGGCGCAGAGATGTGACGGCAGCAATACGGACATCAATGGGCTGGATCTCACTGGTCATTTCGATGGTTTCCTAAACAAACATAAATAGATGCATGCAATTAATCAGCTGGTTTGACTTCACACTGTGGGGTAACCAGTGATCTAATAGGCTAATGGTGTCATTCTGAAAACATTAGGTTGGAGTAGTCACATTTATGTAATGAACCAGTTCATCATTTATGAAATAGAGTTTCTCCCAAACTTTAAAAGAAGAAAAACACAAGGCAAATCTGAAATGTGCTACTATAGCAAATACATCACTTTGCATTCATTATGAACAAATAATCGATACCCATTACATAGCAATAGTCAACAATGTGATCAAATCTGCTCTCCACTAGATACAAATCCCCCTGATAAGCTCCCTTCAATCATGTAATCATGGGATCAAACATAAAGATGTTCAAGATTGTAATACCCCCCCTACCCTTTCCTGTCCTTGGGGTAGGAGTGCAGTAGGGGATTTGCTTCATATAATCAAATCCATCTTCAAAATACTTACCCTCAGAGTATCAATGTGGTCTACAAGTCCGGCGTTACCCATAGCTTCAATACAGTGCAATTTGACATCTGTCATGCGAAACTCAATGAGCATCTTGTAGGTCTCCTTGTTGATGATGGATGGGTTCATCTGTGGGTTTCTCCAGGTCTCTTCGCAGTCGGTCAAAGTGCGCACAATTGTGGTGGGGACAAACTTCTCTACTTTGTTGAAGCGATGGATCATGTTACCGAGGCTGACGTAGCATGCACGACGGCAGCTCAGGGTCTTTGTGACATTCTCACGTGGCAAGTCAGTAGCGGGTTCACGGAATGTTTCCATTTCACAGACATCCTGGATGAAAATAGTATTTTGAATATATTTTAAAATAAAGTTATTACAACTTTGCAAGTCAATCCTTCACAAATGGCAACATGCATTTTTTGAAGGACTATAAACAAGGTAATTTCAAAGAGATTAGCGTAACTTTTTTACCTTCAATAAAGATGCTGTTAGAATCGAAAAGTCAGGTCCTCTTATATTTATTACATTTACTTATACAGGCTATTTTTGTGGATAAGCCGTTTGCATTCAGCTTTTACATTATATTAGCATAAGGTTCATATATTATCAAATTAGAAACCCACATCATTAAATAAAACCAAGCATAAATTAATCAATTTAGAATATTTCATCTTTTCAATTTACAAATGTGAATTCTGTATATTTGTGCAATATTCCATTTCTCATTAGTGTAATTCTAAGTGGATAACTAGTAAAATTTAAGATTGTTCGTTGTTTTAATCCATATGGTAATTTACTATATCATAAAAACTTTGCTAGGGCAAATTGATAATATAAATGTGACCTACTCTCATATCTTGGATCATTTGGATGGTTGGTCTCTGAATGGATCCCAAACCAAGAAGGATAGCCTCTCCATGTCTGGTGATATTGATGGTGTGGTTGAAGAACATCTCTTTCACGAGTAGGGTGGTTTCGGTCTTGTTGACGTATGGTAGGGCCTTGACGATCCAATCCCTGTAGAGAAAAAAGGAAGATTTTTTTTATTATGGCATATTCATTGTTTAATCTAGGCATTTGCTCTGACTGACTAAAGTTGTGCACAAAAAGGTTTCACATAAGTTGAAACTATACTACTGTGGCAACAGAATAATCACAATTGCGACCAAATAAAACTTCAATTGATTTGTTTCTAAATAATTCCCAGTCACTGACTATTACCTCTTGTATGTGGTCTTCATAGTCCAGTTCCAGACTTGTCTCATCTGAGTGATGTTGCATTCTCTCAGGCTCCTGACAAGGTTGATGAAATGGCTGGGTGTGTCCATGGTAAAGTTGGTGAAGCTCTGGTTGCTAAGGGCATTGGTGAAGAACTCAACCTAAAGTTAACAAAAAATAGATGAAAAGGTCATTTAGTAGCCAAGAATTGATAAAGACTATTTTTTTCGCCTGTTTACAATTTGGACATCTTTTAAAGTATCATATTTCACATCCATTAGTATTTGTTTCCGGTCAACCCCTTCCCCTAACACAAAGCAGAGTAACTTCACCAAAATAAATCTTTCAATCCTTTGCCCTCACCTTCCCCACACCCATAGCGCCCCTACTCTAATGTTTTATTGGCGAAGCAAACTTAATTAATAATCTTATGACCAAACTATGTTATACAACCAAACTGATTGAATTTGAAACAGATTTCCTCTTTTAAATTTAATATGACCCGGTTCTCCACCCCAACTGCCATAATATTTGCCACTGACAGCATTACAGATACTGACCTTCTTGAGTGTAGTATTCCATCTGTCAATATCGTTGACAATCTCAGGGTGGACAAACTTGATTGAACCACATTCTCTGAGGTCTTCAAGAGGGCGCACTTCCTTTGATTTGACCTCCTTCAGGACGAGGCTCTGACTGCAAGTACAAAAACAATCAGCAATTATTGTTTCAGAGTTGGGACATGTAGCTGCTATAGGCTATAATTTGCATTTCTTAGCATTTCAGTCAACTTTTTTTACAATGTGTAAAGCCTCATCTTAAGGGACAGGTTTAACTCTTGTTTTCACTTCAAACCCTTTAATTAGATGGTTTACACCTTGCGTGCTATGTGCAATTTTTCTTCTGATCTGGAATACAACATACTAAGAATTTCCCCCCATGTGTCCTCCATGCTACGGACCTAGCTACGACCTAGTGTATAATGAACATGGGATGCATGCAGCCTATGGGGTTTTTTTCATGAAAGTTACACTCATTTTAATGATCTAATACATCAAACCCATTTGACCGAAAAATGTGAGTGCATAAGTATCACTAGAGAGTAAAGTTAACTGGTATGTAATGTATAAAAAATATTTAAAATTCACAAGGCATGACAATCAACATTTGTACAGTACCTGGGTCCTATTTCATAAAAGTGAAGAGGAATCTTAAAATGAGTGATTCTTTTAAGATGATTGTTTAAGAATTCATGACTTACAATCTTCTAGAAACAGGACCATGGTGTAAAATTAAAACTGTTCTTAACTTGGCCTAAGAATATCAAGAATCACTCTTCTTCAGTTCTCTTAGGAACAGTCTTAATTAATACCCAACTTACTTCTGGAATACTGCATATGAGCCCTTCTCAAAGCTGGTCTGTGGTACCATAACATAGGCAGCGTCAGATGTGCAGGACTCAATGAAGACCTGGTTGCGTTCACCAGTCACATTGTATTTGAATGTAGCGATGGCCTTGATTTGCTGTGTCTGTGATGAGGAGGAACAGAGACGAAGGAGATTATAATCTTAACTCACAATGCGGCGATTTGTTTCACTAAAAAATATTTTTAAAAGTTGATGAGCTTTGTTAACTGGTGCAGCGCAAACACACAACACTCGCACCCAGATCATATCAATCAATCCTGAGCCAAATAGTGCTATAAATATTCATTCCTACTAAAACAAGCTATCTCGATCATTCCCACAAAACAAAACTTGTACCGCTGATTTCATATCTGCAGTCATTGAGCACCTCAACTAGCCAAACTAACCAGCAAATACCGCTGTGCGCACCTCTCCCTGATCATCTAGCTTGTACATTTACAGGTTCATTATTGGTAAATGACATTTTTTTTTTTTTAGAATGTAATAATGCACTTACCATTTCTTTGTCGCATTCAGTGCATTCCATCTTGTCAAAGGATGACATGAGCTTGGTTGGAGTATCGGTACAGTTGGTCATGTCGGTAACTTTGGTCACGTTGAATACCTTAACGTTGTCCTTGGTGTACCTCTCTGTCACATGGTATACAGTCTGGCATGTGCCAGCAATGCTTTCCTGTCAAATTAAACATCAATAAATGGGTCAAAACTAAATTCTGTCCACTTTCTGCCCAAATATTACGACAACAAAAAGGTCTGCCTCTTGTTTATTGAAGATGTTGTTTATCTCCGATTTGATGGTCAATATGTTGCTGATCCATTGTGTACTTCTTTAAATTGTACAACCTATTCATTATTTTATCATGGATAGTTCCTTGAGGAACCCTCTAGACCTTTTAGTTATACCCAAATAGCCTTATTTTAGTAATTATCTCTTTCATTTAATTGTAAAGGTGTTTTTAATTTTCCAATTTGAGGGTCAACATGATACTGATACATTTCTTCAAGTTTACAACCCATTTAATGAAGTGATACCTTTAGGAACAATGTAGCATTTTCAGTTACAATGGTGAAATAATTACCTCCTTCTTTTCAAAGATGTTTTCATTTTCCAATCTGATGGTCAACATGTTGATGATACCCTTCTTCATGTTTACAACCCATTCTGGATCTGTCCTGTTGGCAAAGACCTTGGGGATCTAATAAAGACACAAAAAAAGAAATAAAATACATTATAATGAGAAATGTAAACTATATATTTACATCAAACTGTGCACTGCTGTTTTGATGTTACAGATTTGAAAGATAATAAAAAAGTATATTACATGAGAATAGAAACTCTTGTTTCCATTGGTCAAATTGGTTATACAGGAAAGTCAACAATTAGAAACCTTAAACACAGTAGGATAATTATGTTGGGTCAGGGGCCACAAGTCAAAATTGTGAGGGCACTACCCATACTAAAATCTGATATGGTTAGGAAAGGGTTATGACACATTTGAAATCATATCTTATCCAAACTGGGTTACTGAATTGGGTTCTTTCTCCCCCTTGGGTCAGGAGGGGACCTGGAAATTGGCTATCTCTCTCTGCCCATTGATTTAGCAGAGCTCAAATTTTAAATGATTGTCCTCTATAGAAATGTTGATTTAAATGTGTAAATACATCTTCCTAAATTGCTTACATGACTTGTGTACACATATCATTCAAATCATATCTATTTATGATAAAAGACCTTTAATTACAAGATAAGACCATTATGATACTGATAATCACAAACGCTGAGTGCAGTTATCTCAAATTGTATACTTTTCATATGCTTGTATCTCTCCGATAATAATGTCAAGTGTTTAATCACAGCATTCAAACTTGTTATAACCTTTCATTTGTTTTTGATGAATATCATTATAATTTGCATACAATGCCTGTAACAAACTTATCATTTTATAAAGTTTACCAAATGTCTGACTCTTGAACTAAGGACAACCGCGTGACGTATGCCCTCTGACGCACGCCTCACAGTATAAATGATTGATATGTGTGTAAATGTTTGACAAATCAATTGTGAAATGATGCAAAGGAATAACCATACAATATGAAAATTATAAGGAATTCAATGATACAACTGCAACAACTATCGTCACAGCATGCACAACTTTCTAAAGATTGACAACCAATTATATTTGAATGGCTATCAATTTCATATTTATCATTTTTATATATGGTCAAAACACTGGTACTAAGAATCATGATACAGCCTATATTTCTATATTTATAGGTACAGTAAAACAGGTACAAAAGACAAAAAGCCAATCAAATCACATGTAAAGAGCATGATCAATAGTGCCATGAACAACTTTTTGACCTTTGCATCCATCTTACTTGAGACAAGTAAGTATGCAGTGTTAATTGTCTATAGATAACATTATCAACAAACCTTTCATATTCCCAACCCGTGATATCAACAAACCTGTCATATTCCCAACCCGGGATATCAACAAACCTGTCATATTCCCAACCCGTGATATCAACAAACCTGTCATATTCCCAAACCGTGATATCAACAAACCTGTCACATTTCCAACCACGGGTCTTAATAAGACATGTGAGCGATACATGGGGAATACTGTCCATATACAAGAGAGCATACATGGGCCCGGCACTTACACCGTCTGTTAGTCTGTTAGGCAGAACTGCACAGATACTAGTGGGCTCAAGAGTGAAAGTGCTTTAAAAGGCCTACAAAATATATCTTTTGGAGACATCTTAACCTGGTTATACAATAACAGGGGCTCTTGTCCAGATCAAAGCATGGTTAGACACTTTAAGAGAACACAGGCGGCTAGCCTTGATTCTTACCTTTCCGTTGACATACTGGAAGGTGATTGGGTTCTTCAACATCTCAGTGTAGTTTGTTGTGAGAGAAGAGTTCCACACGGTGACATTGACTGGATACAAGATGTTCTTCTCTTTGAGAGTTGCATTGTATGTGCCGTTAACCTCTTGAATCAAGATGTTGGTTAGCTGCAAGGAAAAAGAAATGTACATTCAATAAAGCAATTTGTACATGATTTAATAACATTTGATTGTGCTATTTCATTAACTCTTTTGAAAACAGGGACCAAAGAATTGGTATTTTACTGTATGTTTTAATATTAATTGTTTTGATTTAGAAAATATGTGCAGAATAACAATATTGAATGCATGCAGGCAGTCAACGTACTAACACAAACCTTCATTTTGATAATAAGATGGATGAAAATGTTGACTTACGTTCATATGGATGAGATCTGTTGTGATGACATTCAGTTCCACATCGCAGATGATCTTTTGGCCCACAAACTCAACACCGGTCTTTGGAAGGGTGGAGTTTAGGAATGCCTCATACTTGTAGATGAAGGACTTGCCAACATCCTGGTATGTGTGGGGCACTGTGTGTAAAAAAAAATCAATTATGAATCAAGCCATACCATCTCATATTGAGGGTGAAGTGCCACAATACTTGTTATATTACCATAGGTTAGATGCCAAGCAATTGGTTTAAACGGAATGTTACTAAAATCAGCTATTGCAGATACAATTTTTTAGTTCAGATGCCTAGTAATGTGAAAAGGCACTATCTTGTAATAGCTGCCATATGCTTGTGAGGTTATGTTGTGCACCCTTGTACAAATGCAACCTTGCATATAGCAGCCATTGTAGATAAGAGCTTAAGGCTTCAAACCCTCAATATCATTTGTATGTGGGCCAAAGTCAGTATTTAGAATGACCTAACCTTGTTTTGGGCCTATTGAATGATCTTAAAAGAGCATTTAATCATAGATCCTTGGATCTATGATGTAATAGGCCTAAACTAATTAAAGTAGTGACTTGAAAATGACTACATGCAGATAAGTAATACCAGTACATGAAGCTAATCTTTATGTCACAAGTTTATAAGGTGGGTCACAAATATCCTCAAGTCAAGTCAAGTCAAGTCAAGTCAGGTCAGGTCAAAAATCATGCAAGTCAATGCAAGTCAATGCAAGTTATATTATTAGGTCAGGCCAGGTCGAGTCACTGGTTTGCCTCAGTGAAAGTTCTGGCGAGAGAACAAAGCCCTTTCATTGTGTGTGATAACATAGTTCTGGCTCAATTTAGTCTTCATAAATAAAATCACAAAGAGAAAGATGGAGATAAAGACAAAGGCTTAACATGGTATGCTTAACATGTGTATTTGGTCTAATTTTTGACTTACCAAAAGTGTCCTTGGGTTTGGTTGAGATGGTGATTGTGGCACCTGGTAAAAAAAAAATGATTATGATTAATATAAAGATAGAGAAGAAAAAGTGTACAGGGTGCAAGAATGAATAGGCCTCTCTCTGCCACCCCTTCAAAAGTTTAGTCAAACCCTATTTGTATAAATATTAAATTACAAACAATAACATTAACACCATTGATCTATCGCAAAACCTGAGAGTTTTAAATATTTATCAAATCCATGGTAAAAACTGAAGCTAGGAGAGATATGCAGAGATTTGTTTCAGAAAATCCCGCCTCTCTTTTAAATTTGAAGAATATTGTGAATATAGAAATGCGCAAAAGTGATACAGATAGATCGATCCTCTGACTACTACATGTAGGCTATACCTTAACTTCAACTTAATTAGGATAAGCACTTGATATAGACCGCAAAGCTGAATAACATAGTAATATTTTTAAAGCAAAGTACAACTGGCTATTATTACAATTTGTTTTGTTTTTTAGAAAAGACCATTATCAGACTGCTTAGCCTTTTGAAACTCTAGCGAGTGTGTCATCATTGAAGTCTATGAATGGTATGATGATGACACTTGGTTCGAGGATAATTTCACTAAAGTTTCAAAAGCTAAGCACTCTGATATGGACTTGTTTGGGAAAGTCCAATTGCAATTATGTACCATGTTTATCAACCTCGTGAACGAAGTAGTTTCAAATCGTGCAAGTGGCTATATAATCAAGAATTCAGTTTAGCATTAGTCTCATGATTAATTAACTTGTATGCAATATAACAATTACATAAGCAACATAATTAACTTATATGCAATATAAAATAACACAACTTACTTGCCACAGCCAATCCCAGGATGAAAATTAAGAGCTTCATGGTGTTTCTGTATACCGGTACCAATTTAGTTCAGAACACGGTTGTGACGAGTTAAGCTTCACCCAGCTCCTTATATAGTTCCTCCTGTTGGCTATCTTGTTTTGATCATCATTATTGTAAGCACGGCCAAGTTAGCATCAAACAATCTGATTGGTCATAAGTTACAGGCTCCTAGCTGTTGCCAGGTTTATGATTGGTCGATTCATCATGAGGTGATATTTACAATAGTACCTTTACCTGTCTATGCTTTACGTACTTGTTATCTTGTTTTTCTCAACTTCATGGTCATGGTGTAGATTGTATTATTGATTTATATCAATCCTATCAAATCAATGTCTGCCCTTGAGGTCTGTTAAAACTCATCTGGGGTTGTACCATTAAATCATGGGTAAGTATACAGGAGTTTTTAATGATCTTAGTCAGATTTTACAATAAAACTAAGCTAAATTTATACAATTTGAGGTGTTTTTTATTGTTATCCCTACATTTGGGATTAAAGCAGAATTAAGATTGACTTGTAAATTCCACTTCAGACAAATCAACATTTTCTTTGTCTATACCCTCTAAAGGACCAAAAAACCACTGCTTTATTTCATACAGACCTTAATTGTTTTATTCCTTGTTTGTCTAATTATTATATTACTATCACTGATGATGTCAGACAGTATATATATCTGCATTTAGCAATTTGGATCCAGGGGCCACCTACCATTAATCGATAAAAGCATGCCAATTTGAGTCTCATACATCCAGGCCCCATAACGTGGGTCTATGGAATGAATTTCTTCACAGATCAAAATGAGAGAGCTCAACACTTTTGTAATTTGCAAGTTTTGAAGAAAATGGAAGGTCTTAAGAACAGATGTAGACTGAGTCCCTGCGATGCTCTATTTGGCCGCCACCTTAAAAAAAATGGCAGACCAAATCATCCGGGAAAGGGAAAAGAACACGGCAAAATAGTGAACGGAAGTGTCGTGGGAAGTCACGACACTTCCAGTCACTTCTAACTTAAAACTGCCCATGCGGAAGTCTGCCTGACAACAACATCAAAGCTCCTGATTGGTCACATTTAAACTGTAGAGATTTCCATGTTCGTCACTCTGCGCTAGGGAAGGTTAAATAGTGCGCCCAACCGCGTCATGTGATGCACAAACCTGCGTGAAACCACCGACGCAGTGTGGCATGATAGTTCATTAAAAAAAAAGTTTATTCATGAGTTTATCAGCACACACTTTAAGAACTGTATTTTTTCAGTCTTCACTTTTGAGCAATCTCGCAGGGGCCGTGTTAATTGTGCAGACCAGAAGGATTCAGTCTAAGAACAGATGTAGGCAACTGCAAGGGAAATTCTAAGAGCAAAAGGTGGTGTAAAGACGTCATTCAGTATGGCACATTTTCTTGCTCAGACATCCAGGTTTTAACTGTCCTCTTTGCCAAAATATTACCCAGGATTCATTCTGATTCACTACCCGTTGCTGACATTTTCCCTTTGTAAGTTAGTGTGACCTATCTGCCCGACAGTGAGAATACATAATTGTATACCGCTTTCCAATGTCAAAGCCCCACCCTCCCATGACATGTTGTAATGACCCTGCTGTATGCTAAAAATACTTAGTAAGTGCCGGTAGCAAATGCTTCCCCAATCTTGTAGTGCGATCATTGTGGGCCAGGACAAAAAGCTTAATCTTAAGATATTCAAAGCTGACTGCGTTACTTGCTTATATAGGGCCAGGATTGCCATGCAGGTGACTCGCATACAATTCCCAGAGACGCAGATGCTATTTGACCTGTTTGACCTGTTTTCCCACTGATAGTTTTATTCCCAAAACCAATCCTAGGGGTTAGCGTTAGTAAATAAAAGCTTCGAAATACAAAACAATTCTTATGTTAAAGATTGTTTTATATTATTTTAAGATTCTAATATGCTATTTTAAACAACTCACAAAGAATGATAATTCTATAAAGAGCCTGATGTATTCATTTCCCATTCTTTCAAAATTCTTGCAAAATGTAATATCCAATTTGATCAGATACCTGCACCTGCAGTCTCTGTGCAGTTTCGTGTCAGATTTGAAATCATTCCATTTCAACATTATTCTGACCAACCTTTGCAACTACGGTAAACTCTTACTACTCCGGTGCCATTTCGGATCATACATGCCTTTCTTGAATCACATTTTCTTATATTGTTTCCTAGGTTCTTCAGGTCTGTTCAAAAATCAAAATGTTCAGACTGTACACATAGGATAATACCAATAAATTTACATTTTGCCATGACATATTGTGTTAGGCAAAAACACAATCAAAAAGAAACCTACTAACAGTTCTACTATAGTCGCCGTCACAAAACGTTGGACAAGGAAGTTTTTGATTTTATTTTTTGAGTTTTGCAAGTGCTGTAATTTTTGAACTATTAATCAAATGCATATAAAAGTATACATTTTTGGAAAGGAAATAGATCAGAGAATTTAAATTTGGTGTCAATTTTGACCAAAAATGTTGAATTTTTGAGAAAATCACAAATTGTTTTGACCCACATTTTTTTGGGACAAGCTGACAAAATTATTTGTTAGTAAAAAATGCCCCAAATTGCTTGATTATACTATTAGGACACTAATCTAGTGCCAATTTTTTTGGCCATTTCAAAAATACAGCTTTAGAAGAAAAAATGAGAAAATCGGCACTAGATTAGTGTTTTAATAGTATAATCAAGCAATTTTGGGCATTTTTTACTCAAAAATAATTTTGTTAGGTTGTCCCAAATAAATTTGGTCAAAAAAGTGAATTTCTCAAAAAAAAACCATTTTTGTCAAAATTGATGCCAAAATGGAATCTCTGACCCAAATCCCTTCCAAAAATAATTGCAGCATTCACAAAATTCAAAAAGTGACTTCCTCGAGTCCCCCTTAACTTCTTGAGTCCCCCTTAACTTGTACATATATGTGCGTCAATAGATGAATTCCAGTGCGCGCTAAAAATGAATTTGTTATGTGTGGTAAATTACTTCCGGGTTTACGCACCATATGCTTGCCCATTTGGAATTTTGTCTAAAGTATTTTGACAGCAACTATAGGCACCTAATAATAGGCTGGTGTCATCGCTGTTGAGGAAGTTGCCCAAGTCAGACAAATGTACTAGCAAAACTAAGTTAATTGGTTTTAGACTACAAAGTTCTAAACCTTTATTTATTATATGGAGGGTTTGGAAGTTCGAGTACTTTAAGTTTCTGCACTTCAAACGCTTTTGATATTGTTCTTTTGTATTCCATGTATCTTACTACAATTGCCTAATTACCACCTTTTATAGTATTTCATAAGGCCATATTATGTCTTGCTTTAATTTCCTTCCATGTGTAGAGGCTATATCATAAATTGCTATGTAGGCCTACTCCTACTTTTTTTAATTCGTTTACCAAAACAATTCACACAGTCCAACACCCTTTCTTTTCTTAATCACTGTTCATCTGCTATACAAACACCAACCATATTATATATACCCCAGTATACCCTTCAAGGCTATACCAGGGATACTATTAATTTTGGGATAGGAAAGTCCTATACTAACACACGTAGCGAAAACGGTGCCATTTGCATAAATTACATAAATTATGGTAATCATCGGAATGTGTCGGTGACCGGCGTTGAACGCGTTTAACAGTGTTTAACCAGGTTTAACGTAATATTTGGTCAGCATAGGTTTGAGGGCGTTGTGGATTTACACAGACGACGGTGGCCACGCGAAACCTAAATGTTGAATACGTAATGAATAAGGTGAATCAAACACGTAATCGCGAATGTTAATCTTATAATTTTGACAAATTCATCATAATTAGAAGAATTGTCATCGTTAACCGTGCGATGACTGTTAAAAATAATTCAAAATAGTGCACTCCCGTTGACATATTGGGTCGTCTGAGAGACGCGTGGCCAGCGTCGTGTCGTCTGCTACAATCACGCCTGATCAGTATAGCGCCACCAGTTCTATGCTGACCCGATCGGCAAGCTCGCTGGCATACCCCTGGCTATACTGTTATTATTTATTTGAGAGCCCCTTTCCTTTTAAAGGAATTTTTATTAAGACACATTCCCACTCTTCAGGGGATTTTTGTATTTGGAACTGAATTTATTAGCATATTAATAACAGGCAAAAAACTGCTTGGAAGAGTCAATGTGAAACATACCAAGCATTTTAATTCTCATAAGAACTAACTACAAGTACACTATTGGCCTCCAAAAGCATTGGTGGATCCAGAGCCCCCCCCCCCCCCCCCCCCCCCAGGTCCCTGGCACCAAAAAAAGGGAGAAAAAGAAAGACAGTGGAGAAGAAAAAGGAGAAAATAAGGAAGAAAAAAGAGATAGTAGAGTGTAATAGTAGAGGGTATAGAGGTGTGGTTTTTTATAACATAGAGCCCGGGGGTCAGTGAACATACCAAGCGGGTACGCATCCGCGTCAAAAGAAAACGCCGGAAAGGGTCCAGATTTCACCACACAACGTCGTTGACGTCTTTCTGAAAAAGGGGTACTTTTTAGGGGCATCGCACTTTAGGGTATCCATTACAGCATCGAGGTATCGCCGTTTTGGGGTACTATTGTTGTATACTACTGCACCAAACGTGTGTCGGTGCACACAGACCACCAAAACAAACAAACAAACCTTTCTCATAATGTAACGGACCCCTTTTAAGCCAAGTAGTATAGAGGGCAGTGTATTATAGGTTTGACAGTGTGCTGACGACGATGGCCACGCGAAACCTACATTTTGAATTCGTATTGGAATAACACGTAATCGCGAATGTTAATCTTATCATTTTGAAAAATTCATCATATAGGTTAGAAGAATTTTTTTCCAATCCAATCCGTTGGAGTTGGAGCTAACTCCATTGCAAATGCTATCTTTTAAATTATTTTCATCGTCAGCCGGGCGATGACTGTTAAAAATACTTCAAAATGGTGCACTCCAGTTGCCATTATTAGGCTGTTCGAGGCGCGTGTCCATCGTCGTCTGACAACGCCATTTAGGGGTATCAAAATAGTGTTCCGGTTTACCCCATTTAAGGTCCATTTCAGAGGTGCTCATACGTGCATGTGTACCCGCTTGGTATATTCACTGACCCCCCCCCCCCCCCCTGGCATAGAGCATATTCTGCCCCCTATTTTTTACGATCCCAGCACAGATTCCAGCATAGCAGGGCAATGAGGTAGCCAGACAGTAGGAAGGAGGGGCAATCGCCCCCGTCGCCCAAATTGCACCATTGTCGGCTCAATTTTGACAAGTAAATCATAGTAAAATTATGATGTTCAAATATACAAAGTGTTTTTTCGCGTACTACAGGATTATGTGCCCCCTTCTTCAATAAATTAATTAATTCAAAATTTAGAAGATCATTTGAAGCTAAAATGAACCTCAATCCAGGCAAAATCGGTGGAAAATAGCAAAGAATTTGCAGTGTCATAAAGCCAAAATGTGGCCAATAAATGCAAAGTAGCGGGGTTTTTTTCTCGCGCACATGTACTAAAAAAAATAAACATTAGAAGCTCATTTAAGAGCCAAAATGTAGAGGCCTATACCTCAATTATTGAAACTGTGTTTAAAATAGTAAATTTCACGCGCTTAGGCATGCTCATGTGCCCCAAACATTCAGATTTGTAAAAGTTGTTTAGCCAAAATGTATCTCAATCTTGGCAAAATTAATGTAAAGAAGCCAATTTTGCGCGTTATGCACGAGGGTCATTCAATAATAAGTTCTACCTCCTCCCTCATAACATCGCTAATAGTGTCAGCCTCATGGCATTTGTCATGATTATAGCTCCGAATCATGGCTACACATTAGTAGTAAATGATAATTGATATCAGTTTCTTGTTATGATGCGGTCAAAGCCAGAGAGAGAGTTTGGGACAGTGGGCACAGAAAATTACCTTAAAAATATACACATGTTTTTCGGTGTGTTTTATTTTGTATTGTATGGTTAGATATAATAGAGCATGATGTTAATACTGAAAATGGAAATCAATGAATAATATCTGAATATTACAGTATTATCATGTGTTGATAAGATTGTAAGTAATTGTATCTCGAGTAGGCTTGCAAAAAGTGTAATATCAACTCAAATGTATTGCTATGCATTTTGCATACTGGAATACTACCATTAGTGAAATTTTCGTTGTTACAACTCAAGCCACAGTGATGCCTCAAATGTTAAATCTTTAACACAATAGTCACTTTACGAGTTTTCATTATGTGCAACCTTCGGAATAGTCAATCAGGTAGTCAATGATAGAAAATTAACGCTTTGAGAGACTTCTATTCCCTCTATTTCATACGGTATATTGAAGATCACTTAGTTCTTATGAAAGTCAAATATGACTTTGCCGGGTTCTTCAGGGGAGGGGTAAATTTAATGGTTGTCCTGACCTGGATCTGGCTAATCAGAGGGCATGTTTTTTCCAAAGAAATCAGTCAACTTTATGTTTACAGTCTGTTAAAGAGATGCCTGACATTTAGAACGGTTAGAATTGACCAAGAGGTATGTTTTGTCTCTTACAATAGGCCAAATGAATAGCACTTTGAATAGTATTTGGCTGTTTTTCATCCGTTTCTGTCACACTTAATCGAGGCTTGGCTTTCACTGCATCTTCAGAAAAGTACAACCATTACTCAGATAAATTTGCAATGAATTTGTAGCTGAGGTTCCAAGCTACAAATGTGTGATATTTTATAAGACTGGCTTATATAATAATAAAGTTATGAGGTAGAACTTATTGAATGACCCTCGTATATCAATCTTGGCAAAATGTATGTAAAATGGCCAAACAAAGTTTGCATGCTACGCGCAAATGTGCCACAAACTTTCAATCATGACAAAATTAGTGTTAAGAAGCCAATATTTCACCGTATGTACTCATGTTTTTTCATTTGGCCAGATTGTGGCCTCTAATGTTGTATATTGCAACATGTTAACATTGGCCTATTACAAAATGCATTATATGCAAAATAAAAAGGGATGTGTATACAGCTTAACTGTATTGGTCTTAAATGGCAATACATAGTCTTTTCCGTAGTCAAAGGATCTATGACATATCACAGCAATGTATTATATTCAGCGAAATTATTTTACATAATCACAGGCTGAGATTAATTATTTCTTTTAAAATATGACACTACAACAAATCTTCTGCCTAGTGATTCTTGATAATAATTATAAGATCCAATGAACTTATTTTGGTTACTTTTACATCGTGAGCAAGAGGGTACCAAGCTTAAGTACAGTGTCTATGGGAGCCGCCGCTCTACTAACAGGTCTTATTTGAACCTGAGACTAATATACCTAAAGAGATAAGAAGCGCCCATTGATACCTGCCATGTGCAGCCATCCATGGTCCGATGCGACATTGTTATAGTTGATGGCCCATCAATTATCATTATTCAGTTTAATCTGTATCACGAACTCATCCTTTGAGTAGCAACGCGCTATTTTTAATCCAGTGTTATCCACACGTGTATTACACTTTTCTTAATTTCCTGAACGCACTTTAGTATGGGATGGTGACCGACTCACAGACCTTGATATATTTCTGAAATAATATGCATCGCTAAAATTATGGCATTTCAGAAGAGATATGCAAATTAAAACCTATTGGGTACATTCTTGAACATATAAACAATATATTGTGATAACCAAATATCATAGTTTGAATTTAGATTAATTATGAATTACACTAAAAAAAAGGTGATGTTTTGAAGAACTTGTTTATGAATTAAAGTATAACATTTGTTTCTCAATTCATGTTAAATATAAACACATTACCATGAACTTTGTTATCATAATACATTGTGTATATGCCCAAGAATGTACCCAATAGGTTTTAATTGTCATATCTCTTCTGAAATGCCAAAAATATAGCGATATAAATGTATACAATTGTATTAAGCTCCCTTAAAATTGTATTAAGCTCCCTTACTGGTTGAGCACTTTACCTTTTGGATGATTTCACATCTATTTTGGATTATCGATATAAATGTATATTCATTTAAGAAATCTATCACGTTCTGTATGTCGGTAGCCATCCCATGCTAAAGTGCGTTCAGGTTATTTAAAAAGTGTAATGAACGTGGGGATAATACTGGATTCAAATAGCGCGCTTAGTCAAATAATGAGGTCGTGCTACAAATTAAACTGAATGATGATAATCGATTGGCGATTGACTAAACAATATCCGCATCGGACCTTGTGCACAGTGATGAATAGCTGTAGTACCGTGCTTCTTATCTCTTTAGGTATATTAGTCTCAGATTTGAACTATATGCTGGCAGAACCAGTTCCTTCAGTCAATCTCACTGAGCGATCACAGCAGGTAATATAGGGGCACAGATTATTGATTGATTTTGGGAGTACAACTTCCTGGCAAGGCACAGAATCCCATGCTGGTTGGTCCAGGTTCGAATCTGACTGCCGACACGGGCATCCCCCCACCCCCCTAGCACCTGCCCCTCCCTCCCCTCCACTTCCTCCCAAAAACACACACACAAACTTTTTTTTAAATGCTTATTTCTTTTTCCTGTTTTATCCCATTCCACCCCGACGTGTTAGGGTTAGTGAGCAACTTATTTTTGTATTTCCTTAACCCTTAAACAGTCTCTCCTGGCACTCGCAGAGACACATGTCCGTCATTGATCATTGCTAGTGTGACAGCTAATTAGTTAACCCAGCAAAAAGTACAGGGAGCTCACTCCACCTACCCCAGACTATAGCTATACCAGTCTGTAAATCGGAGCAAGACATAAGAACAGTATTGTCCCTAAATTAGTTCATAAATGTTTTAGCCTTCACCAAAGGTTAATAATACAAGGTCTATAAGATACTGAATTGTTTGTTTTTCTACTATCCATATTTGAATATTGTCTGCTCATACAAATTTACATTTGTCTGCACTAATATTAAAATTGCACAATATAATTTTACATTTTGTCCTTCATTCTGTTGAAAATATCCCTCGTCGTAATCACTAATTTCCAAATCATTCACTTAAAGGTAGATGTTCTGATTGCTGGCCCAATTTTCAACTTTATTTTACATGATAGGTCATCCTTAAAATAGTTGCATTCAAAAGTTTGAGTTGCATAACTCCAATGGTTCTTATTTTAGAAGCACAAGGTCACAAGAAATGTGCCCATTGAGTAGTACACAAACTGCCGGGTGGTTAACCACCTTTGGCAGAAATTCACCACATTTTAGCCTATGATTTCTAAATGGAACATTTCTTGCCCCTAAGATTTCACAGACATAATGAGAAAAATATGGGGATTCTTCTGATATCAAAATATCTTGATGTAAAAAGAAATTCATAGCCAAATTAAAGTGATCGGAACATACACCTTTAATTTAATGAACATATAATTATTCTGCAAATCCTTACTCAGTTACCATTGGAAAACATGTACCCCGTAAAACACGCGTAGATTGTTGTGATATGATGTTTAATACAAATAAGACGTTTCCCTAAAATTGAAAGGACAATGTAATTAGGCCCAATAAATGTACAAATTCAGACACATTTTCAGACACATTACTTTGGTAATGATAAATCTACTAATGGTGGGTAAATAAAGGATAAGGCTGCAAATCTACAATAAAAACTACAATTCAAACTTATACAAATATCTCTTCAAACTAATTCCGCATTCTTTTCAATGTACTTACATGTATAACTAAACACTTCAAAAGAAGTAAGTTCCCCTTTAGGGGTTCCCTTATATTTCCAAAACAATGCATTGGAATTAAATGGGATTTTCAGTCAAATGATTATGGGCTTCATACCAATACTTGACCAAAATTTCAAATCAACAGGTTCTGTCATGCTCGAGTGAGCACGTATTGAATGACGGAATGTCGCATTTCAAAAGTTGCTAAAATAAGGTTTAATTTCAAAAAGTTGCTAAAATAATGTTTAGTAGCGGGTGTATCCACCGCGTTGTTGTATGACTTGCCGACATCGACGTCTCATAGTGTTAATGAGGCGCGCCACTCGATGCTGTGGGATGGCATCCCACTCTTGTTGTACCAGAAGACGTAAATTAGCAAGATTATTGTGATCATCCACTCTCCGATCCACGGCCCGCTTTAACTGATCCCACAGATGCTCGATTGGGTTGAGATCTGGGGAGTTCGCGGGCCAAACCTAAGGGCAACTTGTTTTACTGGAGTATTTACTATTAGCCTGCAATCGCCCTTTCCTGGCTGGATAAATGGGGCATGGTTACATACACAATATGGGGAACACTAATCATAAACACATTAGCATCAGGCAGTGAAAGCCACACTGGCTGATCATTCTTCATCACAAGATATTGCTCATTTTCAAAAGAAACATTCCCTCTTTCAATGCATGCTAATTTGAGCATGGAAGCAAATGTTGGGTTAAAATTCTGGTACAACAGAGTTGGACTTCCATATCGAGTAGCGCGCCTCATCAACACTATGAAAAATCGATGTCGTCAATTGATACACCAACGTGGTGGATACACACACTACTAAACATTATTTTAACAACTTTTGAAATGGGACATTCTGTCATTCAATACAAGCCCACTCAAGCATGACCGAACCTGTTGATTTGAAATTTTGGTCAAGTATTGGTATGAACCTCATAACAATTTGACAGAAAACCCATTTCAACCCAATGTATATTTTTTTAAATATAAGGGAAACCCTAAAGGGGAACTTATTTCTTTTGAAGTGTTTATATAATCAAGATCATATCTTAACTGAGGGGTACATGATTGGCATGTATTATTCGTTTTGAGAGAGCAAATGCACAAACAAGGGTCTTATAATTGATTTAAAAATTTGGTATGGTGTATTTGAAGAAAAAAATAGGAATATATTTTTGACGCAGACTGGTTAGTACTTCAGAACATAGAATGGAGCACAGTCTAAAATAGCAGAAAAAACAATAGTACCATTATATTCTCAGATTGTGAATAAGCAAACCAAATCTAACCATGACTAGTACACAATTAAGATAAGATGTAATGCAGACAGTCAATATCATTAAACCACTGATTGCAGATAAGTTCAGATTGTTAACCAAATACATCGGTTTGTCCTTATTGAGGACACAGAATTGATAAACCTATAGATTTAAAAAGCTATTAAAACAAGGTCTGGCTGGTCTCTGTGGTCTGGGACCAAGCATAAAATCAAGGTGGATGCCACCTACTCTCCCAACCTTGCACCCCTCGCTGGAAGTTAGACTGAATCCTCCCTGTCTTGACTATTTGGGGGAAAATACAGTTTGAAAACTGTGCAATTGTCAGCTCATGAATAAACACATTAGAGCTAACTCACGCATCATCACACCTTTAATGTGCATGCTCGTGGATGATTCCCCAGAGAGGTTGGCCACTTTGTTGCCATAGTTTTTTCCCAGTCCCCCGCCCAGTCCATCCATTTGGTCTGCAATTTTTAAAGATGCCAGCCATCATCGGGCATGAGGACCACTAGCTGACAGAGTAGTACAAAGTTTGATACTTTGAAGGTTAAAAGTGTGTTGATTTCCTTTATAGAGGGAGAAACAAGTGAAATATGTGGTTTAGCATCCCACCTGTTCCTACACACCCATGTATAGCACCAGTATCAAGAAGTCTCCATGAAGATTAATGGGCATCACAGGAAACTGTGTGTATTTAATTTTCAGAACTATAACTTAGTATAAGGAAAAGACCTAACTGCACTTAAACTATTACTTTCATGGTTAGTAAGTTTATGGCTCACAAATTATAAACTGTGGCTTTCAGCTCTATTCTAACAGCTGATTTACATTTGATCATGTTTATTATTGTATTATTTGAGAAATGATTATGATGTCAAATAATTATATTCAAGGTTTAAAAATATGAGTCATTTGTAATTTTTATTAGTGTTGCTAAATTGATACTGCGTTTCCCAGTTTTTAAAATATTGTAGCAACTATTCATCATCCTAATGATCAGCTAAAAAAATGTCTTGGACTTATAAAGATATACCATTTGGTGTGTGATGAACTGTTGTATACTTATTGCTATCTACTCAAGATAGTCTTGTGATTGTTAATTGCTTATGGACCTTTTTCTAATATTTCTACAATTATTTTCAAAGTGATTTATAATACCTAACATGGATTTCCACACATTTTGGACAACCTCCAAATCAATTAAACTTTATTTATATAAAATCTAAATCTTAGAAAAAAATACAGTTTGAGATCTAATGTGGTGCAAACCGTCTTTCTACGGTTTCAAAGGCTAGTGGGATTATTTTGTTAAAGTAATTGTTATAGTTGACATTTTGCCTTCTTTGTCTGTGCATGTTCAAACTCCAAGGGCATACTCCCAACATAGAGAACATTAAGGTTATTTGCAAGGTGGATAAATGTCTTCATAGAAAGATCAGGAAGGTCAATTACAATAGGCATTCAGACCTACCTGTTTAACTTGAGCTAAATGTCGAGTTAAAGTTGTAATAATGGTCGAGTTAGTGCCCATGTTGACAGCAGTTGTGTTAACTTAACACGACCTTATCACAGCCGATTTACCTCTGGAAAAAGTCAGAGGTAAATTCTTAACTCGACCCGTCATGTGTCAACTGGTTGTGTGGATGAGTCATAACGGCTAGCTCGATTTAAATTTGACCTTTTTGTTACCTCCTTGTTCTACAACTAAATTTATAAATGAAGTAAGGCAAGTTGTTTGTCAACATGTCTGTGATGAGAACGCAATTGCCCTCGTCTTGCTACAATCCCTTATCTGAAGGCACTGTAATGATTGAAATTAACAGTTGCTTCCTAATATAATTAAAGTCTAATTGTAGATTGAAACAAAAGAACAAAAGCCTAAATAAATATCCATATCCATTTTCACGCCTATATATTACAAGAAAAAAAGGTAATTTCTGTTCGGTTTGTTTACAACAGCTAGTTTGTTTGTAGAACTCGTCGTTTTCAGTCTAGGTTCAATGTAGATGGTGGTGTAACTTCCGGAACTTAACTCTAGGGCTGGGAGTCGTGATAAATTTGACGGGTTGTTTGGTCCCGTTAAACTTACGTGTGGACAACCAGGCGAGTTAGCAAAAATATTCTTGGTATATATTTTATCACAAGTCTCGAGTTAAAACCCACAATCACGGTCATAATTAGTTGGAACATACTGGTAATAATTAGTCTTTCATGCATTCCCGTTTTCGCAAAATTTACACTATTGAAACATTGCTGCCTTTGAAGGAAAGCTTAAAGCCTTTCCTCAACATTAATAACTCCCCACACCCCACTAGGCAATGTTGACCCCTTCCAGTATCCCATAACCCAAAAATCGTGTTTCAACATTGATCCAGGGGGAGAGGGGGAGTTTTTAAACACATGTATAAAAGTGTTCCAACAATATTGGCCAGGATTGCAGGTCTAAACACACAGCTAATAGCGAGGCAACTAGAGACTATACAGAGATGAAGGCCACACAAGATGTCTCTGCTGAACATACAGCGCCCTGTCCAAGCAACATCAAACAAGGAACCAATTCACCTTTCATTCACAAACCAGATTCCACCCACTGGACAAAACTTTTACAATTACTGTACTGACACGTGTATAATAGTCCTACCCTTTTTTACCCCAAAATATATATGTAAATTAGGGGGTGGGACTTAAATCGGGTGCCCATATGTGCAAAAATCTAGATTTTACAATTTGAACTAACAAATTTTAGTAACAAAACATTAGGAAAAACATGCATTATGGATTTCATAATTGTTTACATCTTCTTACGATTGCGCGCCATTTTGTTATGATTCCTTGTATCTGTGGTGCACCCTAGTTTTATTCCAAGTCATTTTATTGGCTCCTTTTCGTAACACTCGGCGGCATGAGAACACGACTAGCATCAGAAGTGACGTCATGATTATATATAACATCGCCCGACTTGCGCAGAAATCCGCCATTTTGACCTACGTGTAAAGCAATGGCAATTTTGACTCTAACGAAAACTTAACTGCAGGATTTATCATACTTTTTCTAGTTATTTGAAGATGAAACTCTATCTTTGTTGGTTTGGCTTTGATGGTACGTGATCAAATATCAAGAAGGGTTTTTTTTGCGTCAGTTTTTACTACATATTTTGTGCAATAGCATCTTCAAAAGTGTGTCACATTTCAAGATCCTACGCCAGTTAAATCGAACACTACACTTGGTGTTATGCACTCTGCGGGTTATAGCGGGGATGATTTCTACTCCCAGACCCTTACGGAGTGCGGGATGATACTGGCCCGTTTAATACGCACGTATAGAATGTCCGTGTCACGTAAGAGAAATTGCACAGGGATAACTCATGCCTACTTTTAATAAAGTTCAATGATGTTTGTGTCCGGCTAAGTTACTGAAAGTAATTTTTCTAAGACTTGTACCCTACTTTTTACCCCTGGGACTTCAAGACGGGTGCCCATCCAAGTCTGAGATATAAGCTCAATTAGGGGTGGGACTTAAATTGAGTATGGGACTATACTCGCGTCAGTACGGTACATTTTCGAAAATAAATATGAGTGTTAAAGACTTTATATTTATATGCTTTATATTCTTTTGAATTTGTGTGTGTTTGTTATGCACATCAGCTTTTCATAGAGAGAAAACACAATATGAATACATTATGAAATATCCGGAAAATTGGTGATGGAAAAAAAAAATCTGAAACTTATGTCAAATGTTGAGTTTATGTCAAATAAATAAACTTGTAAACCACAGTAATGACGGCCGTCACAATGGTCCATTTCAGAAACATACTCAAGCACCTTTTCAGTACATGCACCTCCCCACACAACAAATAGATATGTGACTATATGTATTTTGTACAAATGCTTGCCAATATCAACAACAAAACTTCCACATTCATCAGATAAAAGAGACCTACGTAATTAAACATGTTAAATTACGTTAATGAGATTTACCATTGTGTAATTTATGTCACAGGGGATTTTTTTTTTAAAAAGTGCTTTAACCCTCTTGGTATTATTGCATTTTATTTATCAGGCTACTTTCATGATATGATTATATGAATGATGATATAGAGCATATAGATCTTCTGAAGAGTGAATTTATCACATAGCCAATAAAAAAATTAAAAAATTTGTCTCTAATCATTGTGAGTTTCCCCCCTTTCATTTCACATCTCTATGATAAAAATAAAATGAAATGTGGCTTCAGTCACTTCTTCAAAAACCTTTAAAACAAAATAAATTCTGGCTTTAATCATCTATTTTAAGGAGAAAAACAATCAAGGTTTCAATTTGGTGATATAAGGGCCAATTGTTCACTGATCATGATCACTGAACAATTGTTCACTGATCATGATCATTGGGCGTATATTTAATACAAGATTACAATTTTATGGGGTTTTTTTTTTTACTTGATAATGTACGTGGCAGACCAAAGCTCCGTTGGACTGTCGGCATTAAAGAAGCAACTGGTCTATATCTTATCTCTGCACATCACATGTCACAAAATAGACAATGGTGGCGCTCCATCATCAATAGGGTCACAATGAATCAGCCATGATCCATAGAACAACGACGACGACGATATTTGTTACCCATGTCTAAATGTTATCATTAATCACCCCTAATGGCAATCATATCAGAAACCTGATTATAACATCACTGGCTGTGTCATATCAATATCTATGTCAATCAATAGGCATGTACTCGCTATGTGATACAGACAGTAACAAAAACTGGTACATGTACCCCTTTGTTTCTCATCACACGAAACTGCAGAAATCTTAAGATCTGTCGTTTGGTAGTGTTGTGACTGACTCAAAAAGGTACAGACTTGATTTCTATCTGGCACTGGTACTGGACTCACTTGAGTCCTCCTACCAACTTGTCTGGTAAATTAAGCCAAAGGGGAAAAAAACCTTATGAGCTCTAACATTCCAAACATTGAGTTATCCAAACTCCTCAAAAAAGGTTCAGAAATTGTTTTCAATTTGCCTATATTTCAAATAGTTTGTTATATGTTCATAGTGTGTTGCAAATTAATGAAAAACTGAAGTGTTCATCTTTCCAATGATACCTCATTAGTTTTAAAAGCAATCACTTGTTCCACAGCTCTACCACTTGCTTGAGAAAATCTGGAGGTCTCAACAAAAATGTGCCAAATTCACCACTTTTTTGTGCTAAAAAAAGCAGCTGTCTTCTGTTCGATGAAGTGTCACATTGACAATCTGCAGTGTAGAGTGATGCTCTATTGACTTTTGACTGAACCTCGAGATGAAATGGGACTTTTACAACTGCTATTCTGCCCAGCACGGTCTAGTACCTCTTTGTCCATTGTTCCATTGATTTAGGGATGTCTCCAACTATACTTGAATAATTAAAGTTGGGCATCTTATGAAGATTGAGATTAAAATCCACACCGAGAAGAGAGAATTCATTCTTCATCAGTTGAGATGACTGCAACTGCTTAAAATCCTGCCCATTTTTCATGGAGCCAATACAAACAAAATTAGTTTACTGTTGTTAATACGTAACCCGAACATTGCAGTGAACTGTTATAGTACATTAAGGGTTTCAACAAGGGATTATTCACTGCCATCAAGTATAAATGTATTATCATCAGCATATTGCAAAGCCTTATACTTGTTATTGTCAAAGACAATTCCCCTAATCTCACAGTTATTTCTTGCCATCAAAGCAGACACCTCAGCGCTCAGCACAAAAAGATATGGTGAAAGAGGATCACCTTGACGACAGTCTCTAACAGAATTTAGAAGACATATTGCCATTAATAAGCAGACTGGATTCGGCTTTATTATAAAAGAGACTTATCCATTTCTGGATTGAATCACCGAAACCAAAAAATAAAACTATGAGCAACTGTATGTGTCGAAGGCTTTCTCAAAATCAATTGGGAAGCAGCATTCCGGGTAATGAATTCTCTTCAGCATAAAGAATAATATCATAAATAATTTGAATGTTCTCACCGATAAAACTACCAGACATAAAGCCATTTTGATCATCACCAATCAGCTTAGGGAGTACAGATTTAATTATATATTTGCAAGACACTTTGAAGCAAGTTTGTAAATTGAATTAAGTAAAGAAATTGGTCTCCAGTTGTTGGGATATTGACAGGTTTATTATTTCCCTTTGGAAGAAGCGTGATAATCCCTAGATTTTGGAAATGCGAAAAAGAACCACTAAGAAAAGCACTATTTATAGAACAAATGATAACTGACAAGAGATCCTTCCATAGAAATGTAAGGAACTCATCCGAGAACTAATCGGAACCAGAAGTTTTGTTGTTCTTCATAGATTTTAAGGCACGGATAACTTCTCTATATATTCCAAGACACCATCGATTTAGATTGATTCGTCCTCTCAGGCACTAAAAGTTTGGGAATGTTTGGAATCTTGTTGAGTAAAGAAGAATCCAAGTCTCTTCTTTATCTCTATAGATATTCTCATAAAAGGATCTAGGCATTGAGATTTGAGCATAACATACAAGATGTAAAAATGAGCACAAGAATATGAGGATGTTAATAAACTGTGATTACAGGAATACAATTTGTAATTCTTGCATTTATAAGTAAAATTGTGTCAGAGAATAAGAGATGGTTGTTAGAATAAGCGAACAACATGTAAAAATAACTCTGTGTTTCTAGGGACCTTGACCCTATAAAAGTATTCCTGTATTCTATTGGATATTGGCAAAACAAAATCAAATGATTATTAAGAATTTGACCAAAGACCAAAAATCCCTGGTCAAAAGACAGTGAACGTGCGCAAAACAAAAATCAAGTGATTATTAAGAATTTGATCAAAGACCAAAAATCCCTGGTCAAAAGACAGTGAACGTGCGCAAAACAAAATCAAGTGATTATTAAGAATTTGACCAAAGACCAAAAATCCCTTGTCAAAAGACAGTGAACGTGCTCCTGAATTATAGTGTGTTTGGTACTACATCAACAAAATATCATATAGGCAAAATATAAACTGTTGTGTTGCCCTTACATTGTTAGCCTAAAATCTTGAGGTCCAGTCGGCAGATCAGGCTTTTTTTGTGTGTTTTTAATTGCTGAAAAATATTACCAACCAACCATGTCTGGCTTGGTTCATGTCATGACACAATTGGCAAATGTCAATTTTACTTATGTTTCTACTAGTGTGATAATAGTGTGAAAAACATATTCAAGCTAACTTATTCATTTCAAGCAAAAAATAGTAATATTTTGTCAATTTGGGTTACATTTACGTCTTTTTAAAAACAAAATATGACCCTCATTTTGAGATTTTAGGGTCCGCCGCTGAGGGCAGCACAACCATTTGTTTTTGCCTTACAAGCTGGTTTCATATTTATGCGCTCAAAGATGGAATCAATCTAATTTTGTGTTGCAATAAATGTGCCTAACTTTATGATGTGTGGTATAAGCAGAGGCTGAACACAACATCTAATCTTAGGATGACTAACAATTTTGGTTAGCTTGTCTTGAGTATTTTACCTTTGCTAGTTTGAGTTGATTTTCAATGTACTATTAATTCAGCCATTTTGGTAAAGAACTGATGCAGTTTTGGAAAGTACTTAGACACCTCCCCCTCCCATTTTTAAAAAAATCACCAATTCAATAAACATAGCAGTCCTCTCCATTGTTTTTGTATTTTCCAGGCCTGGATGAGGTTAAAGATCAGACGTGCACAAGTTATACAACAGTTTGAGGATTTGCTCCAAATTGATATTACTAGGTCCAGTATGCCTACTTGACATAATTGAACAACTAACCAGTCAATATTAGACTGGCATTGACATCGATCAAATAAAAAGTTGATTAACTAGAATTTGTTCAAAGATCATCTGGTGTGGATTGGCTGTCATGCAGTGTTCACGTCCAACACATGTGTGCATGGTGGCGCATGGGCTGGTTTGACCATGGTCTGACCCATTGCTTACTGAATTGGTCATATGGTCAAGGAAGTGTTGGACCGAATGAGACCACCTCAACCATCCCTGCTAATAAAATTTGTTGTGGCACAAATATTTAAACTTACTGGGTTCTCATTCCAATTCTCCTTCACAAATATACATGCACATTATTGTATTGTGAGTGTGAGTGAGAAGCATGTAGTATCAGCTCTACACAACATTTCAATGAGTTTTCAATAGACATGATTGTCCCCTCATTCAAGGTCTATGCTTGGCCAGTCATTCTGGTTTCTTGTCCCCTTTGCTGATAAATTACCCAGAATTCACTCTGACTCACTGCCCGTTGCTATGTGTGACGCGATCTGTACATATGTATGCGTGCCACTTGTTTAGAAACAAAACTGCTCGAGTGTGGAGGTCAATCAAGGCTATACACATGTCTTGAAAGGCCACTTCAAGGAGGGTTATTCTTACGATAAAATAGGGGGATAAATGATAAAGAAGAGAATACAATTATAAATGGGCTTATCTGCGATTCAGCTCCTCTACTACCTGCCATGGTATTTCTTTATTTTTATACCTAAAATGTCCCTCCATAGTAAAAAATTGTCCCTCCTAAGTCAAAATTTCAAAGGAACCAGATTCCTGAGTTCGCCATTTTTTCCAATCATGGCCCAGTGTTGCCATCCCATTTTCAGTGCATATCATTTTTAAAGTAATGATGTACTTTAAAAAAATTGCTAGCATGAAATGCATGATATGATCATAGTTTAAAGCGTTATGACACATCTGTTACCATACAACTGATTGTGTTCTTTAAAAGCTTGAATCCATTACACTCAGGCGTGTAACAAAAAAGGTTCTCGCTCCCGTAGTCTTCATTGTTCAGATCAATTCAATTATGACCTTAAATACAAGTGTTACTGTTTGAAGAATGACCTATACATTTGGCGGGTTATTTAAACGATTATCCACCAACATGTGTGCCGGTTCACAGATTTAGATAGCTGTGGTTTTGGTCTTTTTAAATTCGGAAACAGACTAAAGTTCCTGCAGATATGGCCGACACGTGGATAGTCAGCCTGCAATCATGTAAACCACAATAATAAGATTATTTGGAATAAGTCAAAAAATAAAAAAGTACAGTGTCCCTTTGTCCCAGGAGTCATAAAGTGTGTACAATTACATAAGGGGTTGCCCTCCCCCCACCCCCACCCCCTCCCCCCCTACTCGCTTCCTTGAGTTGTGTTCCGACGTGGAAAATAGGCACTTCCAGATGAACACCATAAAGTCTCAGGGCCTGTACCAGGATCAAATTGACTATTTTATAATAGTGGGGCATTTTAATTGATAGAAGGCTGCTCCCGGGTCTTTACCATGTGATAGAAATACACTTATTAAGAATACAGTTAAAAAGTATGTCAAAATGTTGAGATTTTGGGTCTAATAGAACAACAAAATTATGAATTTATGTTGGAAGACTAAACCTTGAATTGAACAGATTTTCTATTATTTTTATTTTTTTAATAATTCAACGGAATATATATATATATCAAAACCAACATGAAATAGATTTTAGAGAAACACCCTGAAGTCAATAATTTTAGCAATATCTATTGAACTTGAAGTTGCCTTTTCCATTGAACACATCTGTTTCTACATAGACCCTCCGGCAAAAGCTAGTATAACCTACCAAATCATCACATTTTGTACAATTTTTGGCCTTATAATGTGACTGGATATTTCAACTTACAAGTTTATCTTAAAGTTCATGTGTGTGAGTATTGAAGTATACTATTGATACAGGTTGACCCTGAAAGTTCCAACAACTAAAAAAACCAGCCTCTAATGTTGAACAACTGGTTTTGCCCCTTCATTATCATAACAAATTTGACAAGTGTTGACAGAACATAATATATCCTCTCCAAGCCACAAAATGGACTGAAAGTATTTCTTTTTGGCACTCTGGTATAGGCAGTAGTCTTAACATCAGGATTTGATTCCAACATGAATCATTTGGTGGCAATAAGTACCTATCCTGACTAATGTGATTAAGCAAGGGCTACAGGATGTTGGAATAAACACAACACCAAAAGTAAGCCCCCCTCTCAAAATGTTGTCATAACATCGTAAGGTAAAACATTTTACCAATAAAACTTAGTTAGAAATAATCCTATGACTGTTTCCTAAGTGGTGTTTGAAAATGAAAGATGTCCATGACTTCATGGCTGAATGAGCTGAAATGAAAGACTACAACCGCTCTTCTCAAAAGTCACAAAAGTTTATGAATTGCTTCTTACTAATGGAAAAACACCTGTGGTTGAGCGAATATTACTGTAATGTGTAATGAATTCATGATCATTCAGCCATGTAAATCCACTTCTTAGTGACTTTTGAGAAGGGCAGTTTTTGTCTTTCATTTGAGCTCATTCAGCCATGAAGTCATGGACATCTTTCATTTTCAAACACCACTTAGGAAACAGTCATAGGATTATTTCTAACTAAATTTATTGGTACATTTTTTAACCTTACAATGTTATGACAACATTTTGAGAGGGGACTTACTTTTGGTGTTGTATTTAGAAGCCAACATCCGTTTTATACTGGCAAGGATTAAAATCATTTACCGATGTGGAACCTTTTGATTTGTTTTTCTGTTGTACTGCTCATACTTTACACGACAAAATATCATAGGACAATCATTCATGAATTGAAACAAAAATACAAAATCATTACTTTTGTTGTTTTATTATTAAACAGAATTTATAAATGTTTGATTATAGTTATACAGAACAAATAAAATATTTAAAATGTTTATTTCAATGTATATTTTAGTTGGAGATATGACTGTTTCATACATTCGATGTAATTTAATGTGATAATGTATGCAGATGTGTGTGTTTATTAAAGGAAGGGCTGACTCTTATGTCACATTAAACTTTAGGGAGCACCTAGTGTATCAAAACTCTTTGTAATTAAGTTGGTATGTGCTGGTATTATAACCCAAACCCTTTGATTAAATTCATTTTTATTTTGTCTTGTGTCTGTAAAAATCAGTCACTCATTACTACTTTTTGAATTACTGCATTTCATATTTATTCCTTTGAATGGAATTCATACACTCTTAATAGTGTTAAACCAATCAGAATGCAAAAAACTAAAATATGCAGAGTGCATTGACAGTGTCTAATGCACTCCACGTGCACGCCGTTCAATGCGCGCACCACACACTTTGTTTTAATTGGTTGTTCAGTTATCGTGGGTTCCTGATTTTCACTGCGGGTGTTAGGAAACTTGTTAACATGTTTTTATTCGTTATTAAATAGATCAAAATTATGCTCAAATTGTGAATTTTGATTTGTATAGTGTTTCGTGTATGAATTAGGTCAATACATGCGTATGTTTTGTTTCTCGAAAGAATTAAACAAATCGATGCACTTGCCCAAATGTTGATATACTCACAATAGCATCACACTTACACTGAATCAATGACTACATCAATGTGTGTGGGATTATTATACCAATGAAATTATCATTGCGATAGAGAGGATAGTACCCCTTGAAATGCAATCTAACATAGGACCCAATTGATGGACCAGTTGTTTGATAAGTTGTTGAACATAAAAATTAAGTTCCCGATGTAGAATTAGTCATTTCTCTATATTTACAACTACTGAACGATTGAAAATATTCATTTATATAAAAATTAGTAGGTTTTGAAAGACATATATATCCAATTTGGCTGGTTTGAATTGAGGATAGCGTGGAATACACCCGCACATCGGGATTAATTTTGTTGCAAAACAGTAGGCATGTAAAAAGGCATGGGAGTACCGTTGAAATTGGTTAAATAGAGGAAACCAGGCTCAAATAAAGCACCAAAAAGTTGCAAAACAAATTTTCTGCTATATCACAAAAAATCCTATATACCAAAAGGCTAATGTCTTCTAATTTCGACAGAACATCAGCAACTGGGTTTAATATACCTCTTTAAACATGCACAAACTCCCTTTGCATGTGGTTTGTATATTTTGTTTGTTTGTTATGTTTGTTTGTTATGTGCATAATGTGTGTATGTTTGTCTGTCTTTCTGTCAAGTCTGTCTATGTATGCACACCAACCAGGTTTATAAGATTACATTTATGTATATTTACATTACATTTATATACTCTCCCTATTGTATTGCTTTATTCACGTAACATTTTAATGCTCTTATCTCTTGTATTTCCTTTACCCATTACCATTTTTTCCAAGGGATCATTAATTGTGTAAGCTCTTCGTGATTTTTTTTCTCAACAATGCCTTGCTTATAATAATATTTTCTGTTTCGTAATAATTGTGCTCTGGCTTTGTATTGATATGCTGTTTTTGCAAAATAGATAAACTCGTTACTCGTAAATTGGTACTTGCCATGGGGTCAGATGTGCTTTCATCAGTTAGTGTGTGTCTCAACTATTGTGTATGACCGAGTTGCCCTTTGTTATTGGAAGGACTAAATATAATACAACCTTAAGATGAAAAGAATACCAATTGTTTTAAAATAGGCTTAAAAACTTACTTTAAAACAATTACCTAAATCAATATGAACAAATCAGCAGACTATCAAATTAGGCTATTGGTTTATGACCCTTGATGACAAAGCAAAATCATCTGTATGATCAGCTGTTGCATATAAGACATCATCTAACAATGATATATCAAAGCAACATCAAAGAGCTCATGGTAAATCTGTTTTGACAAAGCTTACTGATGGAGAGTGAAACATACCCAAATCCAAAGTTCAATTCTGAATTTTCAATTTGAAATCAATATCTATTTGACAGCTCAAATCTAGATGAAATATATCAGTGTGATGTTGTCATTCATATGAGACTACAATACATATAGCCCGCCCCATTGTATATATAGGTACAGTCTGAATCCTCCAGATAGAAAGGTGTAACACCGTTTCAACATTTTGATTGGTGAGAATACTTTTAACCACCACCTTCATTTGCATATTTATATATATATAATCCGTACCCGGGGAATTGTTTAGTCCAGTGGGAAATACTTAAGAAATCTAACAATCAAACGTGCTTCTGCTCAATGTAATCTCAGTACATGGAGGAAAAACTCCAAATTATACACAAAAGACTCAACCAATCAATCCACTTGATCAACAAGCGTAACAAACTCATATCCAAGTGTCATCATGGTACCAAAAGGAGAAAGTTGCACACCCATGCAAAAAGAATACAGTTGCTTTTGTTTACATTAGTTACCTGATGATCGCCATAGAGACGACATCATCTTCTTCTGCGTGCATGAAACTGAGTAGAAACGAAAATGTAATTACAGCGTGTTTTCATATTATTTATATAAGCTCTGCGATCTACGCATTGAGCACTTTTACCGCTATTATAGTGGAACTTTATATGTTATATAGCCTATATATACATGTATATCTAATACGTTTGGTAACAATATAAATTATGAAGGCGACTACAATGATCTTTCCAAAACTTCAAATCTCTGCACTGTTGCTTGTTATGGGTGGTAACTGGTATTTGTAAGCCTCATTTAAAACCAAACTCAATATAGATTTTTTTCTCATGTAAATTACTATTGTATTATTCTTTAGTGTATTTCATTGTTACACGCTTCAGGAGTGCTATGAATACCATATATGTATGTAGATATATCTGTACATCTGGGTTTGGAATTGTTGATTAATTATCAAATATAACACTTTCAACCACAACGGAATTGTACAATTATATATAATATTGACGGACGCCACCTGAAATCTGCTGCCTTGGTACAAAACTTGTGGAACAATTGCATCTCTCAGAGTAAAAATAAAAACAAAAAATATAATTATAATATCGGCTTCATCCAAAGTGGTCATATCTGTGTGTCAAAAACTGCTCGAAATTGAGGAACGTGTTTTGAATTTAAACCTTGATAATACACCCATGCATCACTTGTCAACTGAGGTACACATACCACATCTTTGGTCATATTCAAACCAGTGGCAATTACAGGTCATCGTTCATCAATACATGATTGATCAATGTGTCACCTATTGAGCAAAGGGAGCTACCTTGATTATTGGTCAGTTCTGGAACCTCAAGTACCAAATTCACAAATTTAACATTTCGGCTGATTGACCACTTTGGATGAATTTTCTACATATGAAAAGCCAAAGGTCAATCTGAACATGGTCAACTAATCCACACCTAGTGGGATAATACAACAGGCCTACCTATTACATAGGACTTGACTGTAGTCATTGTGCCTCTGATGACTTGACACTGCATAAGAATGCTTCCTTGATGCTGGGTGACCCCAGCTATTAGACATTGTCTAATGATCAATATCAAAAGTATCATAGGGCTTGGCTGATGATGGGTGACTATCTACCGCTATGAGCCAGGGCTTGACCAATGTAAGTGACCGCTGTCATGCAGTTATAAGGCTTGGAGCAAAATGAGTGGCCATTGTCACAGATGCGAGTGGTCTTCACCACTTCTATTGTCTTTATTCAATGTCTTGTTTTATAGTTCACAGAACTTGACTCGCCGAGCTTTGACTCATGTAAACAATAGCCCCAAATATATTGACTCCTGAAGATATAACAAATACTGGATACCAGTAACCTGTGTATTCTACTATTGCGGCTGTGAAGGGTCCACACACAAGGCCTGGTATGGTAGCCTAAAAAGGGGGAGAAAACAGACACAACAAAAACATTAATCAACTATAGTGTAATCAACTCGAACATGGCGAACCTCATGACAGCAGCAAATTAATACAGAAAAGCATGTGTAGGTTTACATGAAAATAACAAATGCACTGTGTATCATATGTGTATTATATGTGTATCATATGCATGATGCTTGCGTATGACAAAATCACACAGGTACACTTTACACAGCCTAGTAAAAACTATTACAGCTATAATTATTTTAATAAAATCATTAATATACACATTTAAAATGGCAGCATGCAGACTAGCTAGGCTTGTTCAACTGATGACATTCCAAGCTTTGGTGTGTAATAACTTTAATTCCAAAAAGATATCCAATTCTTGGTGGATCGCATTTATCATATCTAGTCCAGAGTTAAAACATACCTTAGAAGACATTTTAAGAACAAGCTGTTCTCTTTTATCAACACTGATGGTGGACTGACGATCCTGTGTTGATTGCATGTTAATAAAGAAAACAGGTTGTTCTCAAAATGTCAGCTAAGGTATGTTTTAACTCTGGACTAGATATGATAAATCCAATCGACATGTTAATCTAACAGTCCTGATGAACATCTTCAACAATCCCATTCTAATTACAAAAGTAACTGGCAAATGTATAGATGTGTACACACTGTGACATACTCTAAGACATAGATATATTTAACTGCATCAACAGGATAATTGCTAATGTAAATAACTTACCAATGTGTTTGACACTGCGAATGTTATCCCCGCATGGTTTGGAGCCACATCAGGATGATTGCTCATGTGACCAGAAGAATTGCAACCACAAAGGCCGAGAGATATTGAAACAAAACTGTGAAAGATAGAACAAAATGAATTAAATCATACAAATACAGGGTGCAGTGCATCAATATACTTCACCAGTCCACCAAGTCTAGACAGAAAAGTGCACTCTTCAAGTATTTCACCAACCCCATCCCTGGTCCATGGAAGCTTGGACATGGTGAGGGTTGTCACATCATTAGGGACTTACCATTTTGTGCACCAGAGGGGTTGGGACATGTAGGTTGTAACCTTAGTAAACTCCACCTAGGGATGGTATTCAATGGTAAGCAACAATATGTAAAATTGCAATTCCCAAATTTTATTGTTCAGTAAACCACCTCAAAGTGTGAGGACTTTTAAAAGGAGTTAACCTATGGTTTTTAGTTTTGGGGAACTTGTTTGTGGACATATAACACTTTGGAGGGCACCAGGGATTTGGATATTCACTCAAATGTCTGTCATACGTCTAATGTTGGGTTTTACAATAAGTCTAGTTACACAAACCAACATAGTCAGTATTTCATGTTCTAAGGTAAATATCTTTGGTTCTTGTTATATTTTAATATAAAACAGTTGAAACAAAATGATTAATTAATTAGAGGTCAATTAATGCGTATGTGTTTTTTCAAGAGAAATTAGACATATCAATGCACGCGCGCTAATGTTGATGTGTGAATAATGGCACAACCAGCAGGGGGAGTGCTATTGTGAGCAGCATATCAACATTTGCACAAATGCATTGATTTTCTAATATTTCAAGAAACTAAACACACGCATGTATTGACCTAATTCATACACGACACTATACAAATCAAAACCCTCCATTTGAGAATATTTTTGATCTATGTAAAACGAATAAAAAGATGTGAACAAGTTTGCTAACACCAGCAGCGAAAAACGGCCAACCCGTGATTCCTGAACAACGAATCAAAACAAAGCGTGTGGTGCGCGCATTGAACGGCGTACACGCAAAGTGCATTAGACACTTTCAATGCACTCCACATATTTTAGTTTCTTGCTTTCTGATTGATTTGACACTACTAAAAGTGTATGAATCACTGTTAACAGCAGACTACATACTATAGTCACTGTCATTATGCTATGGATGAAATTCAAGCTATTTCATGCGAGCACTGCGTCAAGATGCATGAAATGCCTGAACAACTATGCATGCATGCGTGTAACGATTTTTATGATTTACCAATCAAGACACTCTGTCATTTTTTAAAAGCAGCCTTTACGCAATTCCAGTCTTAAGCACTATGCTTGTACGCATGCACGCAAGTGTTGGTTGAATTATGTCCATAGCATTATAATGCTGACTATAATAGTAAAGTCTAGTCTGTTATTAGCACCCTAAATTAATTTATTATTCAGTGTGTATCATAATGCGGTATCATCGATAAATGACTGAAGAAGGTGTCCTACATGCAAGCTAAAACATGGTATGAAGATACTGCATAAATATATAGACATCATTTTAAAGGATTTGTGCAAGGGGTATAGATTGGACAGAGAGAATCGATGAATATAAAAAAAATCACAAAATACTGCAAGAATGATGCTTTTTGGTTACTGCCACTAATTGACAGTGGTAATGGATTACAGGAAAAATTCAAATGTTGCATACTGGCAGAATTAATGAGTGGTGGTACACCCCCCCCCCCCCCCCCCCCTCCCCCACCCCACCCCTCAGACTTTGGATTAGTTAAAATGTAACCTTAGTCTTTTTACGATACAGTTTTGACCCTAGATATTGGTCCAACCTCTGAGCCCACCCCGTTTCTATAGGTGTATTTGGAAACTTTCAGAACAGGCATGCTTTGTGATATGTAAGGAGTCAGGAAACCTATTTTGCATCTTATTTGGGTGCCAAGCTTATCTCTCATCCTAAAAAGCGAAGTTAACTAAACGTATCTTCAGCTATACATAGCTATATATATAATAATATTGTCCTGTCTCAGCAGTGAGAGTGCTCAATACCGCGGCAGTTGTCGTGGTAGAGCATAATATAATAAATTAATCACGTTAATTGATTTATAGCATTATTGCTACCTTGGGTTTCACGCCGAGGTTGACTCGACGATCATCAGGCTATAATGACTAGTAATAGTATTACGCTATGGATTTTTACTTTTTTTCTTTTTCTTGGCACGGTTGGCTGGTTTGTTTTGGCACTTATTGTGGCGACATTTAGATATGAGTTCGCTTCTTTTGTTTAGAAGGGTGGGTTGTTTGTTGCACAGTATTGTTAGCTTCTCTTCCATGCATAGGTTGCATTGGCCTGAATTGCGCTTATTCGTGTTTGAGGTGACTAATATTTCCCATTTGATTGTGTGGTCTATGTTACTTTTTTTCAGCCCCCATATGTGTTTTGATAATTCAGTCTCTTTTTCGTAGCACTTGTGCCTGAAGGATTTTGTGTGATTATTGTATCTGGCTTTGAAATCCCCCCCTGCCATCCCGATATAGTGTGCTTTACCCTGGTTGCTTGACACTGTTGCTTGGTATATAGTGTCTTTTACCAAGCAGTTTCCACGTAGTGGGCAAGTGTTTTTTTGTCTACAGTTGCATGTCTTTTCTGCGGGTTTTTTTGCAGCTTTCTTTGCGACTTCGCTGTTGTGCGTTTTGATTATTTGGGTGACGTTCTTCATACAGCTGTAGCTGAGCTTCATGTTATTGCTATTAAATATTTTGTGCAATTTGTGTATAGCTATATATATATATATATATATAAGGTTTGAAATAAAACAGCCATCTTTACTAATGAATAAATTCAAAAGGTAAAATTGCAAGTAGCACGTTTTTGGTCTATATATGATTAAAAATCTATTATATCAACAACAGCGTAATCTTACAATACAATCAATTGCAATGCAATAACATTTTTATTGATAACCATTAAGCTCAATGTGTTAAGTCAGCATACCAAGCATCTATGTTGGCAATCTGACAGGTCTCTTGTGCAATACAATCACCTAAGTCAGCATACCATGCATCTATGTTGGCAATCTGACAGGTCTATTTTGCAATCCAATCACCCCATGTTTGTATATTTGTGACGTTATGACTAATTCAATTAGCTCATGTCAAGGTAATTCTATTAGAATGTCATGGTAACTTAATCAGTTAATGTCCAAGGTTATAGTTGACGTAATGTTACGTACAGGTTGATCACGTGGAAGAGAACAGGGGTAATCATCATATACCAACGTAAAGGGGAGTATATAAGCTATACAGGGGACCTTGAACTATGTGCCAGACAGTAGAAATGACTACAGTTTCCCAATACAATAAACAAACATGAAAATACCTGGCCCACATTGTGTCATGTTGCTTTGCATTATACTGAACTGCACCATGTATTGCAAAATTGTATTGTATTATGTAAATCTTCATGCATTGCGAGCTACTAATTCTTCTTTATTTTACCGCCACTACAGGGCGTGTCAAAAAAGTTACATCCCATGTTTTCAGGGTTGACGCTAGCCACATTTTAGTGCCGGCTAAAATCTCACACACATTCCGCCACGCTCTGGCATTTTCAGCCATTGTGTGGTATTTGATGTACATTTACCGTATTATCCCTATTAAGCACCCATACCCTAATAAGCGCCCAACCCCCTTTTCTCAGGTGACTTTAAAAATATATACTAATTAACCGCCCACCCAAAGCTTATTTAAAAGTTACTCACATCACATCACACTAAGTCTCGGACTACAAATTGCTTTAAAATAAAGAGGAAATTGTGAATTGTGGTTATTTTAACTTACAGACATACTTGACATTGTTTTGTGTTCGAAAGGTGAACTTAAACCATGTGCTATGCCTTCAAACAGCAACAGAAACCATCCGAAATACACACGTTTTGTGTTTATTGTCATTCGTGGAGGCTGCCATCTTGATTTACAGGTTGTTGTCATTTTGCAGTCTTGGGACGTAAAGGTTGTTAAATTTTGCTACCTTGATGGTCAACAACTTTGTAAATCAGTATACAAATAAGCGCCGACCCAAAATGACTTAGTTGACCGCCCTAGGCACTTAATAGGGATAATACGGTACTCAAATATTTTAGTCTAAGTGCTGGTTAATTTGCCTGAATAAAATTTGCTGCGAGTGTCGGTTGTTTAGCCTTAGTGCCGGTCGCTACCGACTGGCACCGAAGCAACCGGCACCGACCAGTGTAGCTACATCCCTGCATGTTTTTTATTTTCAAAAAAATTATTGTTTGTAAGCCCTATTAGTCCTCTATCGAATACACTTTATCCAATTAAATTCCACCACATAACTCATGATATATAAATAATTCAGTAACAAGAGTGTGAATCCCACTTTGGCCACTTTTGAACAGGAATTGGATTTTCAACTGAAAAAACTGCATTCCAATTATGATTTATAGGATACATCAATGTATTGTTTAAAATACATCTCATATTCAAATATTCTGTGGTTTGTCATGGATAATATGGATGAAAATTTGTTTTTTTGCTCAAATTTTTTTTTGCTCAAATTTAACAGGGTGAGGTGGCGCAGTCGGTTAAAGCGTCGTAACACTGCTGCACGCTGTAGTTCTGTTGGTGGATCGTTTGAGCCTGAGTTCAATACTATATACCAACACAGCTTGTCCCCATGCCTCTTTCAGACCGTGCAGACTGTAGTAGGCATGTACATAGGCGAACTGTGGTACGGAAGTCACATAGAAATGTTGGTCCCGTGTATCAGAAGAGCTATCCCCGAGCACGTTAAAAAGGTCACAGACTCCTTCGTTAAGAGTAGGGGATCATCCCGGTCTGTGTCTGTACACACACATATAATATGTATTCCTATACATACCTCCACTAGGTGTAAGCACCAATGGAGTAAACAAATAGCCAAGAAAGAATGATAGAAGCAACTAAGCTGCTTCCATTGTTCCGTCCAAGGACGATCGATGATGATGCTCAAATTGAACTAACTATCAACATGTTAGGCTATATTAAAAAAATCTTTTGTCTCAAAGCTCTTCAGTTTTTCAAAACCTAATGCTGAATGCGGTTTTTTTTAAAGTTTTCTTTAATTTTATTTTATAAATATAAAATATTGAAATCCTTGTAAAAGTGACTGACCTTTTGTATTTTAAATGATGTGATCAATGAAAATCTGAAAAATCGGTGAAACTTTGGGATTTAAAAAGAAATTTAAAAAATCTTCTAACGCGCATCAATTAACTAACGTGCACGGGAGCTTTGAGACAAAACTTTTTTTTAATATAGCCTAATAGGTAGATTATTATTGATTTGATTGATTAAGTTCATTGTCCAGTTACACACTGAATGATGATTCTAATAAAAGAATTCTCTGCACTTGAAAAGTGGCCAAAGCTGAATTTGACATGCCTGTGTAGATTTGATATCAAAAGCTCCAAAAAGGATAGGAAAAATTCTTATGAAACAATAAAGATTGCTAAACAAGAACATTATTATTACTGTCGCACATACAATGTTTATATTATTCATGGCCAAATGAAATCATGTTTCACATGGGGCACTTTTTTGACACGCTTTATATCCCCATTTGAATGTTTGGTACCTACCTTAAAGCAAGGGCAAGACTATCAACAGAACCGAATAGCATTAAAAATACTGCAGGCCCTAATAAGCCTATACTTGTCATCAGTCTTCTTACAGAAAGCACCGTCCATTTTTTGGCTATCAGTGAATCTGCATAATGACCAGCAGCTGTTGAACAAAAATATAAATAACATTAGTTTTTGACAAGCTCACCAAAAAAGATGCATTGTTTTATACAATAACGATTTGTGCTGAATTTTTCAAAACTCACTTTGATATGGACAAAAACTAAGAAATTACGTAAAATTCAAATAATTGTAATATATTACTTAGCATGTAGGCTTTTATTGGATTCCATTTTTCGGGTTACGAATAAACAATCACTTTGCTGACAATGATGATCTTGCAAGCTACAGATTGCTCTACAATGATAGGTATCTTCACTGTACTCATCAAATAATGGTTGTTTCACTTTTAAACCACAACCATGTACAAAATATCTAATCTCATTCTTAAACCCTTGCAAACTTGCTGATGGAAATATTGTTATCTCAGACTGATGGATTACCAAACTCTTCCGTTACACAAGTCCCTAATGTATGGAACTTTCTTTGCTACAGAGTGAATAAATAAGGGGGAATCAATTTCCCAAAATTGAGGAAACATGTAAGGATAATTGAGCTGTATCCCTCTGAAAAAAGTGTCCCCTATTTTTGGACCACTGTGTATTAAACATTGTTATAGACAACATTTCAGAAGATTCCCTTGATAGCCTAGCCAACTCTGTAGGTTGATATTGCCCATGCACTTACCTACTCCTATGAGTGAGTTCATTATATACGGCAAGGCTGTGTAGCTGACATCGAGAGCATTTGCACCCAGGTGTCTCTGAAGATACGTTGGGAGCCATGATAACACTATGTAATTGGAAAAGTTCATGGCAAAATGTGCTATGTATATGGCCCACAGTGACCTATGACTTAGATAACTGGTCCAATTGACTGTGTTCGTTGTGTCCACCTGTGGAAAGAGAAACAACCAAAAAAATTGGGGGTTTTTGTGTGTTTTTTAAGTGTGTGTGGGGGTCTGAGACTAGAATAAAAAAACCATAAGAGATAAGAAGCACTATTCATTCCTGTTATGTGCAGCGATCCAGGTCTAACCCAGACTAATACGGTATTGTTATAGTTGATGGCCAATCGATTATCATCATTCAGTTTAATTTGTAGCACAACCTCATTATGTGAGTTACAGCGCTTTTTCAAATTTAGTGTTATCCACACGTGTGTTACGATCTTCTAAACAACCTGAACACACATGAAAAGGTTAGATTTCTAAAATTATTACGCATTTATATTGCTAGAATTATGGGATTTCAGAATAAGTATACCAATTAAAACCTAGTAGTGCCATACTTCAACACATAAACAATGTATTATGACATTCAAAGTTCATGGTTTCTGTTTAGATTTAATATGAATTGAAAAATAAATATTCAGATCCAGTTGAGCTGATAAACTATGTGCATGCATACAAATATTCGTGTTTTAATTCACATTAATTCTAAATTGTAAACACAAACCATGAACTTTGAATATCACCATACATTGTTTATGCATGGAAGTATGGCACTAGTAGGTTTTAATTAGCATACTTGTTCTAAAATGCCATAATTCTAGCAATTTAAATGCGTAATCATTTTTCAAATCTATCACAGTCTGTATGCCGACAGCGCCGCTAGCGTTGAAAACTGCTATAGCTGGGGTAGACCAAGAAAATGATCGATAGCGAATAACAATAGACTGTGTGAGCTGCTTCCTATCTCTTATGGTATACTAGTCTCAGGTGGGGGTGATGTTGTTTTTGGGGGTTCACTTTTCACTATATCCTTACCAACAGAGGTCAAAATTGAACACATTTTCTTCAATTCGCTATTTTAAAGTTTACAGCTACGAAGATTATCACAAATTCGACCTGCTCGAGAAATGTGACAATTTTATCACAATTAGTTTGCCCGTTGCGCTCAGAAGATCATTCATTTGGATGCCACCATAGAATTGTACATGAAGAAAGTATGTTGACCCCATGCATTTGAATAGGAGCGTTGCAAGGAATGTTCAAATGAGTGCTACAGACAAACTAATTGTGATAGAATGCTCATATTTCTTGAGCAGGTCAAGCTTGTGATCATCTTCGTGGCTGTAAACTTTAAAATAGTGAAAGAATGAAAACTTGCAAAAATCTTAGAAAAGCGCCCTCGTGGTCAATTTTGACGCAAAATGTCAATTTTGAAGAAAACGCGATGTCCAATTTTCATGTAACTTTCAAAATTAGGTAGTTTAAGCTCATTTACATTTATTTAGACATCAAAATCACAGCAACATGCCAGAAAAAGAGTAATATGAAGGATTTTGTACTAACACCTCTTCTGCCACAAAAATATGGTATGAGATGACACAAGACAAGAGAGCGCTGCACACTTTTTTCTTGGACCCCTGACTGAAAATGTTGTTATTTCATGTTGAGATAGGTCAAATGCAATAAAAAAAACCTGTTACCTAAGAAAAATAACAACATTTTTGACCTCCGTATAGCCCACTCCTACTATTACAAGGAGTCTCAGTCTAGAAGGAAATATATAAATGAACAATGAATGGACTAAATAATGTTGGAGATTGGGAAAGACATCAGACTAAACTTATCCACTTCCCAGCTGAGCACGTCAATAGAGTGCTGAATGAGTTGATAGCGTTGTGCTGAGCATGTCAATGGACCTGCTGGAGACTCCATTCGCACGGCAGCTTGAAGATAAATAAATGGCTAATAGAGGGCACTATTTCATTTTTGATGCAATGGATAGGGACAAAAATACAGCGGGTCAAAGTTGAAAGTCATTTTGTTTACGTAAATTTACGATCGATCGCACACAATCGCAAGCATTCTGAACAAAGAGATGTTGATAAATCACAGGATTTCAATGATGACAGTGATAGTGATAATAGTGAGGAATATCAGGAAGACTTAGGGAGTGATTCTGAATCCTGTTTTGGTTCGGAATTCGATGAATTAGAGGTTGAATCAGACCTCGAAATTGAAAAAATATTCACTTCATGCAGTAGCTGTTATAGTAGTGGCACGACCTTGTTTTGGCTCAGCACACAGCTTTCACTTGCAGTGCGCTATAGTTAGCTGGGAAGTGGTTAAGATGAAAGGAAAGAAGAATGGGTTCAAAAGGTACAAAATTAGTATGTTCAATCTATCTTAAAAACAGTAATAAATAACATCTTTTGAATGGACTGTTTACTGGTGATTTGCAAACATTTTATCCTCATTTCACAGAGGTTCTTATCTGTGTTCACAACATTGTCCACTTGATGTCACACATATATTATGTTACTTACTGTTGGTCTTAAGAGCTTTTCAGTGTCATCAACGGTGTCATCGTCACGGTAAAACATCATCCAAATTATAACCCATATGAATCCAAGAGTACCAAAGCTGTGAAACATCATAGGCCACGGCAAGTGAGGACAAACCTGAGTACAAAATCAAAAAACCCTCGATTGAAACATCATGCATCTCAGGTTTTACTCCATCAACACTTGCTGATGTATTCTATCACGCAGTTACCACATTTGTAACTGTGTGCAGTTGATGTCTTGTCAGAGGTTGAATCATTTGGCCTTTGGTTTAGTTTGGTTTGGTTATGGAAAGTATTAGTGGTTTGCATATAACGGTAGTTTTGCATCTGTGTTTGAGGCAGGATTTGCCACCAAATATCATCCATTATTATGTTTTGAGGAGTCCAAGTGTGAATAATATTGGATCCAAAATATAATAATGATAAAATTGGATGATTTACGTCCCCAATATGTGTTGGCTCGCTATGAGTTTTAAAATATTTTTAAAAACTCATAGCTCGATCAATACATATGGGCTCATCCAATCCAATTTTATATCAAACTCATATAATTTGATTAAAATTGTATTGATTGTGTTTGTGCTATAACAAATTGTAAATCAATTCATCTGAATGTGATTGACACACATTATTATTACGTCTGTATGTTGGTTTGGTAAGATAATTTCTGTCATGTTCAAAAATTTGACCAGTCACATCAAAATGGACATGTTGGTGGTCCGAGTCAACTTTAAGTTATTGGTATGACTTGAAAGAACACATTTTAAGCTTTAAAATGATACCATGTTGAAGGTAATCTGACTTAGTAATGATAAGATATGATTTGAAAAGAATATTTTTGTGTATTATTTTCTTTTTACTCCACCAAATATAATGGCCTCTATCTCAAAAATGTGTTTGCTGACAACATGTCCTTTTTGACGTGACTGGTCACAAATAGCATCAACACAATTGTGGTCATCAATCTCGTTGGTTCTGAGGATCATTCATCTGTCCATGGTGAGTCATTTATAACTAAAAACCAATTGGGCATCACTTTGATAATGCCATCTGTCGAAATATTTGCAATTTCAATTTGAAATGATCTATAGAGCATACGGTCACAAATAACGATACATTGTTTAAGCATGTTTGCAGCACCTTTTCTGAGTTTATTTGTGTGTATCCCATTTAAAAATCAATTCAAATAGTTCTGATAGAATGTTGGCATTCTCAGCTCAAATCAGCAGTACAAAAAAATAGAGCCCTCGGGCCCTCGGGCCCTCAGCCTTGAAAATCAGTTTGGGTCTGCTGAAAATAAGGTTTGAGCCCTTGGCAATTCTGATTGGTGTACACTGCTGATCAAGAGTATTTGAGCACTGCTATCATGCTCAAAACTCAGCTTATTGCTAATAATATGCTCAATACAGGGTGAGTCAAAAAGACTGCAATAGTGGAAAGAAGCCATCTTTTTTTTTAAAACTAAGTTGAATTTTGAAAATGTTTAAACGTTATAAGAATACCCTACTTGTTACTAAGTTTGTGTGAAAAAATGAAGTCAATATCATTTTTTTCGTTTGCCTTTGGTGAACCTTTTTACCTGTGCACCAAGTTCACACGTTTGTCCATGAGATACCCCAAACATGCATAAGATCGCAAAATGTTTCTCTCGTTCAAATTTGAAAACTTGAGTACATTCGTGATGAAATTGGAATTTAATGCATCCTTTCTTGTTAACATGTGAGCTAACATAATCAATATACCTCACCCATGCTATGAATTGCTTATTATGTTCTAAATTTGGATGAAAACCGGAACCTTTCCAATTTTTTGTTGGCGGGATATTCAAATATGAAAATACAATGTGTGTAATTTCAATTGAAAATCACTGTGTTCGTGGACAAACACGTTATTTGGAATGTGCGGCAAAGAGGGTCACCAAAGACAAACGGAAAATGCGACCGACTTCATTTTGTCACACAAAGTTAGGAACAAATATCTCATTCTTGCCACGTTTGAAAAGTTTCAAAATTCAACATGGTTTTGAAAACAAAATGGATTCTTTCCACTATTGCAGTTTTTTTGACTCACCCTGTATATCCAAACATATCAAATATGAATGTCTTTCACACCTTATGATTAACTATTATGAGGGCCCCCAATACCACAGGGCTCATATGGCTCTTGAAAATGCTACCCTATTTGAAACACTGGCTCAAAACATGTTGAGAGAGATAAGAGGGAATGTACTGATGAATCACTTACAATTGATGACAGAGTTTGTCCTATAGAGCCCAGTGCTACCAGATAACCAAACGCTCTTGACCTTTCTTCTACTGGCACAGTGTTAGCGAAGATGTGAAAGATGGTAGGAAGACAGAATCCTTCAGCAAATCCCAGGATGATGCGTGCAAATGTGAGGGCGTGTAGACTACTTGCAATCATCGGTGTAAGGAAGGTTGCTAGAGACCAAATGGTAACAGCGATAGCTAGGATATATCTGCCTCCAAAACGCTGTGCTGCTTTGCCACCCATGACCTGTCAACAACAATAGTTTAGTGAAGACACTTTAGGACAGTACATCGTAAAAGCACATGAGCACAGGCTTCTTGAAATGTTAGGATGACCCACTTTTAGACCATATTTGGGATTTAAAGGCTCAACTTATCAACTTAAGATAGCACAATTGGTTCCTACATACCTTTACAAAAAACAAACAAAAATCATCAAAATTAAGTATGCATATGAATCAGTTACACAAGCAACTGTCTTGTCAGAACCAACAACAGCTCATAACATACTATGTTAAACTATCACACATTCAAACATAGGTGATAGATTGGTATACAGATTCCTTTGCCAGCTATAATTTGACACTTCACATTGATTACTGAATGACAATGTGTGATGGATTTATGACATCAGTTAATCAGGGTTGGTGATTTTTAAAAAACTTTTATCTACAGCTTTTGGAATTTCCCTCATGTCTGCACCCCTCTGGAAATTACTCAGTCTATATGAGGAGTTTTCAAACTACCCACAAACCAACTATATCCTCTAAACCATCATTTTTATTACAATGCTATCCCCACTTACTTGACTACTTATATATCCGTAAGCAAAGGCACTTAGGATCCATCCTTGCTGTCCTAGGTTCCAATGGTACTCATCTGCCATAGGCACCACAGCAATAGGCATGATCGTCCTGTCGGCAGCATTGATGAAATTGGCCAGTGAGCAAAGTGCCACTATCTTGGAGCTTTTGCTTGCACCAAACATCATGGATATCACAGATTACACCGAAATTGATGTACCTGCAAGAAAATAATAATAATAATAATAATAATAATAATAAAATACTTATATAGAGCAAGCGCTGTGCAACCCTAAGGATACACAATAATAAACACACTACATAATACCACATAATATAAGAACCATTGTAAAACAGGAGAACCTAAAAGTCATAAAATCTAAAAAGTGAGGCGCTATGAAAACAACAAAGACATAAAACAACTATATATTATACAAAGCAAAGCAAGATTAAAATGAGAAAATTAAAATCTGTAGGATGAAATATACAAGTAGGATTGTACTGATAAAACAATTGCACATGGAGACAGTTATAGATCATACGCCTTTTTAAACAAATGTGTCTTCAGAAGATTGGCAGATTGTTCCATAGTCTTGGTGCAACACACGAAAAACATCTGTCGTACATCTTCATCCTACCAACAGATTCCTGAAGAAGGTATTGAGAGACAGATCGCAGTGTCCTTTGGGGTTTGTACTCGGAGACCAGATCAGCAATGAAGCAAGGGATTGGCCATTTAAAGCCTTGAATGTCAGAAGCAGCAGTTTAAAGATTATCCTCTGACGGATTGGCAACCAGTGCAACTGGCACAATACCAGTGTTATATGCTGGCACAATTACGGGTTACAGGTCTAGCTGAAACACTATTTAAAGTGTTCTCATCAGATGCCAAATGTGCTAGATAATCAAGTAGAAAGTTTAATTGAGTACATGGGATTATTTTAATGGTTTAAGCTTTCGAAAGAAGTGGCTCTGACATCATCAGCCTGATGACGTCAGAGCCACTTCTGACGGAAGCTAGACCAATCAGTCATCCAACAGCGTGCTCATACTTTTACTTATGACAAAACTATACTCATCATTTATTGCGAGCTTTCTGGCTTCCATGTTTTTTCCTGCGGTTTGATCAGCAAGTGGCACCACTACACTGGGTGGTACCAATATTCATGGGTGTTCTGTATAGTATCGTCAATTGTATGAGATTGTGTTCTGCTTCTCTTTTTGGGGTACACATAGTTAAATTAATTAAAATATGTCTCAAGAGACCAAATACTATTATTATAAACAAAAAATAGCTTGCATTGGCAACCAAAAAACTCTTGATATTTTCAAAAGTACACAATTTCAGGTAGGTACTAACATAACAATATTGTCATAAGTTTTGAGTTTGACATCCAGTTGACTTGCATAATAGCTTATTTTAAAGCCAATAGCATGGCAAGTGTCAGCATGCCTATTTTTCTTTAAAAACCTGATATATTAATGGGAATTTTCAAGAAAATGTCAGAGGGCATTCAGAAGGCGTAATTCCGTTACCATTTTCGTAATCCCGTTACCGCTGCCTTTTTTGAAAGCATGGTCAATTAAGGAGCAAAAAATATCTACTTAAAGGAGAAAATACTACAATGATACAGTTGACACCACAGGCCATAAACTTTAAGATAAATCCACACAAAATGTATGTTCAATTTCAGAGGAAATCATATGAAAGGTTGGAAAAAAGGCCCATTTATTGCCGTATTTCCTTCATCGGAGTATCATACGTGCTAGCTCTTTCCACATGTATGAAATTTCAAAATTTCTGTTTCTATATGACAGCAGGTATATCTCCAGAACATATTAAAGTGTTGATATACATAGGTCATAGGACTTATCCATATTATGAAAAAGTATGAGCAAAATTGGTCTGAATTGTAATTCCGTTACCGTGGAATTGCCCAAATACAACACCACACACATGCTCAACACTTACAAGAATGAACCCAGTTTTCGGAGGGGTACTTCGCTAGAATTCCGCCCGGTCAAAAGTTAAATTGAAGCATGTCGGAACAATAAACTGCACTAATTGGCAATATGCACAAACATCAGGGGAAAGAAGGCCATTATTTTGTTTGGTTTTGTTTACGACATGATCATCAAACATTAAAATCTCAACATTTTCATCCAAAAAAATGTAAAATGTTAAGGAAAATCGGCAAAGTTCATCATTATATTATATCACCAATCTTGAATTTGTTATCCAACACGATCGTAAAATATTACACATATTATTGCCTACAGCACACATCGCCACATCCCTGTAGGTACAGCGTGCGATGATATGCTATTCCATCTTTGTTGTTGTAGGTTCAATCATGTTTATGTTACTCCCTATGTTTGAGAAATGCCCCGCGGCGCTGTTGTATTTTTTGCACACGGTTTCTGTATCGCTAACACGTGGAAATATTATGGGGATTGGGAGTACGTATGCTAGAACCAGCTGACATGCACGATCACGACGATCAGGTATTTACCAAAACTGGACTCGCCAACTCTTTTTATGGGGATGGTTTGTTCTTCCGCATTGTGTTATTGAGTCAAGTTTTATCCCAACAACATTATTTAACAAATCAAGGTTTCCAAAAATGCTACACAAAATTTGGGAATTGCTACACAAAATTATAATTGTGTAGCACTTTTGCTACACACAAAAATGGCTTATGTCCAACGCTGCGGGTTTCGCTGGCCGTTTCCCATCCCGAGTATATAGGTCCCTGCCATAATGGCCATGGTACACGCGATGCTCTTGTAAATTAATTCGCTGCTGTAAAGAGGTTTCGCCAATTTGGAACTGACTGAACTATAGACTAGTACCATTTCTTAAACACGTAGTATGCTCTAGTTTGGAACACTTTGCTTGTGTTAGCAGAGCGTGATGGGGACCCCATGCCGTACAATCTGAGACGATTATAACTGGGTACAATACCATGCATACATTTCACTGATTCAGTGCATGATTTCTCTGTAGCCAAAATGTCATAACGTTTATTATAGTAATTAAATTAGTATACATTAATATATTTGATTATTATTGATGTAAATTATAAATAATGCACTTTTACAGTGGGTAACTACTATTACTAGTTATCAAAAGTGCTTGATTCCTAAGAAGAGCGTAATACTAATAATATATGTTGAAAACAAGCAGTTTAAAATTGTTATTATTCCTGAGACGAATAGGTATTATTCGTATTCGTCTCAGATTATGAATACATAGACTTCATACTAATAACTGAAAGTCTGATGTTTGCCGCCGCTCTGTGTGGTTGATGGGTAGCTCTGAATAGTTGGTGGGTAGCTCTGAATAGTTGGTGGGTAGCTCTGAATAGTTGGTGGACATGAAACTTTTCCCCCTGTTCGCAATCCCGGTAATTGACCTCGAGTTGATTGATACATTAAGTTGGCCTAGGTCTATTATATTTTATTTATCAAGTATTTCAAATGACAGAATATTCAGGAAATGGTGCAAAATAGGTCCCCTCAGTAACTGTAGACCGTGGGCCTACTATTTTCCACGACTTCGGTCTTGACTTCGGTCTCGGGGGAAAACTTGTGGTGTAAACCTGTAACTACTGCGGTATGCAAATACGCAATGCGTTTATGGCATTACGCAAGGTTGTTTTGACAATCAAACTTTATACTTTATAAAGCACATTTTACAAAGATCTAGAGTGACTAATGCTTACGCGATGGTCACTTGGTTCTCTTTTAGCAGTGGCATAGCCAGAGGGGCGATCTAGAGTGACTAATGCTTACGCGATGGTCACTTGGTTCTCTGTTAGCAGTGGCATAGCCAGAGGGGCGGGGGGGGGGGGGAGGTCAAGGGGGTGATCCCCCCCCCCCCCCCAAATATTGACTATCGTGTCGGTTGAGATTGGCACTGTCGGTTCATTTGACAAGGAATCATGGAATTACGACGGTCAAAAGTACACAGATTGAAACCTTTGGCGCGCTACCCTTAACGAGGATTCTCAACGAAGGAAATTGCTACGACCACGTGATGCCACATCAATCAATGAACTGTTGATGATTTACGATGTGATTGATGGAATGGGATAGTGTTTAGTTGCTGTTCATTTCTAGCATGATAATTTGGATCCAGCCTATACATTTACCATTTTATTATTATTTTAGTCTTCTACTGCCCCCTTTGCATTATCACATGTACGGTACGCCATTATTTGTGGGTTTATTTACACTATGAAACAATGATAAAGCTTACAGGAATGAGTGGTATTTTGTGGGGCGATACCGGCCACTAACGCCAACGCTGGAAACTGGGTTCCCCTATGCGATTTGCCATTATTCGAGCCAAATCAGTTCTGAAAATTAAATCCCAGCATGCGTCACCTTTAGGCAATTTCTGACACATGCTAAAACTGGAGTTAATGATGCACATTTGTAATACATGCAATAGTGTTACTGTAGCAGCTGTGTAAGAGATTGTCGTGAATGCAAAAAACACGATGTATTTTTTGTCTATTTTCCGGTCGTATAAATGCTTGTAACTATGTGAACTTGAAAGATATAAAATATTTACATATTTACAGAAATGTAGGTATCTCTAAGGAAAATATTTTGGCTGAGGACCATATGAAATGTTGAGACTTACTCATAAAGCTACACTTTTACTATTAGTCCGAACGGTGGCTATCGTAGTACAAGGAAAATCGCCATTTTGTATTATAATTTTATCGTCTGCAACTAATTTACACGATTGCGCAGTAGTTCACATTTGCGGCATATATTTGCTCCATTGACACACAAAGCACTTAGGGATAATGAAACGGACAAAATTTGTAATGATGTCGCCTAATGCTCAACTCAATTTTTTATGTTAGGGCGTCCACTTGAGCATGGTAATTTCAGATTGGCCCCCATGGGTGCACGAGTACGTAGTATTGATGGCTCCGACTGTCACTTCACACCACATTCAAAACGAATGGGTTTATTTTCGAACGGGTTCAGCAAAACAAAGCTACATCGGTCGGGGGCCTGAATAGGCTATAATGACTAATGACTATGGCGCAATATCAGTCACAGTGTCATTCTTCTTCTTCTTCTTACATACTTCGCAACATTCCTAGTGGAATCAAACGCAAAGGGGCTTGAACACACAGGACGTGTTAACTGTGCAACCCCTGCCCTGTGACCTAGGGTAGGGTTGTCCAGTTTCGTATTTTCGAGCGGCGCACTTCACCGTATACCAAAATGTTGAAAATGTTGACCAGTGTTGCTACGTCATCTGGCCCAAATACATGAAATACGGCGACTCTTACGGGTGTACGAGGCCCGGTTTTAAATGAAGGTAAGTTGAATATTTTGTACTTTCTAGTCGAAATACGTTCATATTTAATAATAATAACCCTTCCGAAAGACGATTAAACCGATCTTATTCCAGAATATAGCCGATTTAATAAAGTAATTTTGATCGTAAATCGGGCATGCTAAACGGTAAACCAGTCGCAACCCTTCCGAATTTGACATCCATGTCACGAATCAATTTCTCAAATATCTTTTTACTACCTGAAACTAAACCACTTTTACAACCGGTTGTTGCATCCTGATACTATATTTTAACTAAAGATGTCCATCGTTTTTCCTAAACTTGACGCCGTTAGAAGCTAAATTAGTCTGAATCCATGCGTGTTACCCGATGTACGCGTCTCTTTTCGGTGTTGGGCGAAATGGATTGGCGCATGTTTGCTGGCAAAACAGTATTGCCGTGTTGATGAATCTGTTGATCAGGAGCACGTGCTTTCAAGATCGCGCAGTCAGGACTTGTTTTGTTTTATATTTGTTTAGTTTTATGGGCGTGGGGTTGGGGAAGAGGGGACCCGGGGAGGTGGAAGGGGGTCTGGGGAGGTGGGAGGGTGTCTGGGAAGGTGTAAAAGCCCAACAAATACTTTGATTTTTTTTTTTAAATCTTCCAATTATTTTTTTACATTTGGTTTTTTTATTTTATAACTATTCAGGCCTTCACGTTTGAAAATTGAAGGTGTGCTTTAAATCGCACTCCTCAAAACATTGAGGTGTGCTGTAGGTGTGCCATAAATTGCACTCCTCAAAAAAATTAGGTGTGCTGTTTTTAATTATGACCATGCTATCTTTTCGATTACTCTTGAGAGAATGCTTATTTTGGGTGGCCACAACCATCATTGCCCCATCCTTCTCCACCTTCTCTGCCCTCATGTGACCCCATATCATTTCCATGTAAACCTCTATCTTGGTGTCACAATTAATTAAGAAACAGAGACATAGGCCTAAATTTGGGAATGATAAAGGTTAAATTAATCAACCCATGAATCTATCTATGCTTAGTATAGTATTACAAAAAACAAAGAGGCTTCACTAGATAAGATGGACAGAATCCCTGCAACTTTACAGGTAATGTAAGCCTAAGGTAATGGAATAGATTTGATACATCTGCTGATGATATCACACTAGCATAAGCCCACCTAAATTCAGTAAATTATCAGTTAATACAGCAAGATAGTATCAGGGGTAAAAATAATATTTTTTCAGGGGGGCTCTTTGTGGATTTTCTCAAGAAAAAAAGCCCTCGTGATGGTGTTTAGGGGGGCTACTTTCAGCAAAACGAGGGCTACTTACAAACTGATATTTTCTAATTTTTCGTATCAATAAACATGTTTTAAATGTATAAGTACAATTTTTAACAGGTTCGCCATCAGACAAATTTTAATCTGTCAAGCTTTCGTCAGGATTAGCTCTGACTTCTTCAGGACCAAATTATTATAATATTAAACAAAACATAGAGATTGCCACTTCTCTTGTTATCATCATTTGGGCTGCCCCTTGCTCGATGATTTGAGAGTTTAGGTGCCCCCTTCCTACTTGTGAAAGAATTGGTGGCTCTGAAAAGAGCGGTTCAGATGGATTGCCGCTTTTTTCCACTGAACAGAACAGATATGGTGGCTCTGAAAAATGCCCTACACAAAGGTTGCCACTGGCCTAAAATAAATTTGGTTCTAATAGAACCTCCAAAGGACTGCCCCTTGACCAATGGAAATAACATAGAGAGTGCCCCTTGTTTTAAATGTATTGGTCAGGGCTGTACTTGATACCCCCCGCACGCCCGTGGCGGGTAACTTTTGCGTCGGGCAGGTAACTTTTCAAATATACACACCCGGCTGGCCGGTAAGAATTTTGCTGTTGGTAAATGAAGATTACTTGTTTGGCAGGTAAGTTTACGGTCGGGCTGGTAACTTTTACATGCTACCAGCCCGGCTGGCTGGTTGGAGAAAAAATGAAGGTTCACCCCCGACCTGGTATTGGTAGATATACCAGCTATATTATACCTTACCTTAAAATAAATAAATTGTAAAACGACTGGAATAACCGTCTAATCATTGACCCTTTAGGACTAGATTGTCGGCCTGTTGTTGACCATTTGTCGACCCGTTTACGCGTGTACATGGCAAAGTGTAAGCCGCATTTGGGATGAGGTTCTTCAGTCTCTTTGTACAATTCTATCGTAACTGTTATGTCTGACAGATGTACATGTTGTATAGAGATCGAAAGCAAGAATGTGATTACGGGAGATGCGAGTGTTGGGTCGCCATTAATTTTTCTATCACAACACATTGCTTCCGAATTCGTCACGAGTTACTCAGTCATTGCGATTAATGCGTGGTATTGTGAAGGAATTGGAAGTAATAATGGAAGTTCAAAGGAATGCTGATGATAAAAAGATCGATGCTGGCTTATAAAGAACAAATTCAAAAATTCACGGGGGCTATTTCATGGATTTGTATCATTTTTTTCACCCTCGCCATTGCCTTCAGGGGGGCCATTTTACACATTTTGGGGGTGAATCACCCCGGAGCCCTCGTCTATTTTTTCCCCTGGATAGTATAGGTGATTACGGAGTGACGTCACATGCCGTTGACCACAAACTACGAGAATTCAAACAAATTCAGATTGCACCATCACCAAAACGGCCAAAATTTAACCCTTTTTGTACTCCCGTGAAATATTACCATCGAACAGAATATTTGACAAAGTGATTCCTCTACATACTCATGTTATCATATTTACACATAATGCAAGTTTTCACATGTTTTTTACAAGTCAAAGTCTGAAAATCGAGTGAAACATTTTACAAATTTGGGAAATATTGCTCATGTAAACAACGGTCGCTTACACAGCTACACATGGTCACTAGGAACGTTCTTCTGTATGGTCGAGTAGAGCGTAGACTTGATTTTGATGCTTTGTAGTCAACGGCAAATTGAAGGTCCGTGATCACCTATAGTACTATTTTAGTATAGGATCTTTGGGTTATGAGTTACTATTCCTATGGTGTGGGCCATGAGGTATTATGGGTCATCTAAAGTCCTGTTTTGGATTTGGAAATTTTAAAAAAAAATTAAAAAAATTATTATTTTTTTATTTATTTTTAGGCGTGCAATAAATCGCTCTTCTCGAAACCATTTCAGGCGTGCGATGGCGTGCGATCGCACTCGCACGCCTCAAACGTGAAGGCCTGCTATTGTAGGATTTATGTTTGGGGTACATTGTATTTGTAACAATGTATTTGTAACAATGTATTTGTAACAATGTACTTGTAAACTACGGTATAGTGAATAGCAAGGTTTGGTTTGGGAGTCTTTTGGGCTACTTTGGGCTAAAAAAATATTGAGCCCTTTTGGGCTGAAAAATGGTTCATCATTAAACATGGCATATATAATGAATCAAAGTTTTTGCATTGAAACGCTGTTATAAAAACCATCAATTTTACAGCACATTTTGCTCCATAACTTCACTTATAAACTTAACCTAGTTAACTCTTCAAGCACTCATTTTAAAGGGGATTACATGATCTTTCCATCAATACTAATATTAATAACATTTAAATTTAACATTTCTAAAAAAAATATGAACATCCCTACCTAGGGCTGATATGTGTACAGCCACAGACCGGGATGATCCCCTACCAAGTACCATGCCTACACTTTACGAAGGAGTCTGTGACCTTTTAACGTGGACGTGTTAACTGTGCAACCCCTGCCCTGTGACCTAGGACTGATGTGTGTACAGCCACAGACCGGGATGATCCCCTACACTTTACGAAGGAGTCTGTGACCTTTCTTTTAACGTGCTCTGATTTTGCTCTTCCGATACACGAGACCACCATTTCTACGCGACTTCTGAACCCTGAGGCAATTGAGACTAAGTACCTTGCCCAAGGATCCATCCAAACATGTTGGCCGTATAATCAGGGCTTGAACTCACACTCACAGCCTTATTATTGTGAGACCTGCGATCTATGACCACATGCTAGTACAGGAAACCCATACGTTGGTTTTTTTCGTGTTTTTTTCCCCTTACCAACGTATGGGGAAATTGTATTGCGAGAAACTGTCAATTTCATTTGCTGTATGAAGTGAATGGAATGCATCTCAAAATGAGTTGCGCGGTGAATTTAGTCTCATTCCCATCGCCAACATCTTATACGCACATCACTTTTTTACGAACTTACGAATGTATTGAAACGAGTCTATTATAATAAATCATGGCGCCGATTTCGATAAACATCGCGAGTGCCGTTAAAGTGAATTGGCTTAGAATTTCACCTCAAATTTCAAGGGAATATTGCATTTGTACAAAATATTAAACGAATGGCAAGATAGATGAGAAAGAGTAGATAAGAACAAGCACAAAGAAGTGTGTTTTTGAGCTCTGGTAAGCGATACAGAAATTAACACGAAAATCATATTTAGAAGGAGTCATACTTAGGATGGGGACAGATAGTGAAACATGCAAAATACCCTATGATGAATAATAGTACCAACTGATGACAAATATCACTAAGTATGAATTGTTGTACTAACCACATGCTCTCACGTCATTGTTTGTATGTGTGACGCTTGCAATGCATGAATGCCAAAATCGCGCTTCTACGCTTGGATTACTTTTGTGCGCGGATAGATAAAAACTTAATATTTTTCGCCAATTTGGAACTGATAGTTTTCACCCACGGCCACGGGTAGCAGAATTTGGAAGTCATAAATGACATTCAATCATAAAATAAGCTTACATACATACATGGCGATCTACAACAGTTTAAATTGTCCCTGATTATGATACTAATACTTATAATCATATTTAAACCAAAGCACCACCTTGTCAGACAGTACAAGAACCATCAACTTACAATGACATGCAAGACTATTGTAGATTTTGAGGAAAAGTTCCACGATTTCAATTTTCTCACTACGTAAAAATAATAATAAGACTTCCGAGAAAACTCTGGGTTAGCAAATTCCTTCAATGATAGGGCACCGGCCGGGAGTGGTATTTTCATAGATTTAAAAATAGAGATCCAGTATGCCGCCGCCATTTTGAAACCACTATGGGGACCAAATTGGAGGTATGTCGGTATTTTCCGTAAATGCTCGTGAGCATTCGGAAAGTGCCATTCTTTCCGCGTATTTCAAACCATGGTCCAACGCGTACGCAGTCACTGCCAAAAATAACGCGGACATTTATTGAGTTGCGCGATCAACGGTCCGACGCTTCACTTCGGTTTTCTGCACGCACGATAGGCACGCAAACCGGGAAATTAACTTGCAATGGTGCCAATAGGCCAAGTTTAATATTACGCAGGTCTTAGTTAACCTTGCATTATGTCACTCCTGAATCTCATACAAGCGAGTAAGCTATTAAATGATTGAAAAACCATTGTGCGGCACAGGACCGTACAATTTATATTACAGTGATGATGAGTGTGAACTTTAGAGAGAAGTACCGTGTTTTCAGATTAGCTGCCATGTGAACTTTAGTATATAAATGTATAGAGGGACACAAAAGAATTTCGGGTCATTCAATACAACATGGTGAATTATCTCCAAATTATTATTAGGCCTACCCGAAATAGTTTCTAAAAACAAGCAGCAAGGGAAATTATGATAAAAGAGCGGCCAAAGTTGCCCATACTGATGGGTCGTTCGGTCAACGAGATTATGATATAAAGAATATACTTTTAGTCCAGTAACCAAATATGTTGTTCTTAACATGACCATAATGACGAACAAATATGTCCTAAGTACATGATGGGTCGTTCTTTAAAAGCGGCCAATGAAATTATGAGGGAAAGACTATTAGTATTAAGAAGCGAACTTTTAGTCCAGTAACCAAAGATAATGATAAGTTAAGTCCCTTTTTTAAGCTTATCTTACCGAAATAGGCCTACATGATCAGGATGAAGACCCAAGTTGCTAAACACATTATGGGTCTGGATATGGAAAACGTTTTCTAGTAAAAATGTTGAATTTTTGCGCCGTCGTAGGAGACCCCAGCCGGAAGGGTGAGCGCGTCCGCAACTAAACACTCTCTATCTGACCAAAGACGGTCATTTTACTGTCTTTGATCTGACCATATAGGATCCATCTTTTCAGTAGAGACACGAAAAACGCCACACACAACAGGGTTAAAGCTAATCAAGGAACTGCGCACAAAAACAAAAACAAAAATCGGAATTATTTATCAATCGCCATATGATTTATGTTTCAAAATATCATTATACACACATTCGAGATGTACCAAAATGAAATCCCAAAATGCAATGACTATTTTACGTTACAACGGGCCAAAGGTTTCATGACAAAGCCCATTACAATTGTTGATTAGGCCGCCCCTTAATAGTATTACATTTACCTTAAACATTTTATAACCCTTTTAACAATTTCCACGCGGCAGGCGTCTGCAGACGACAATCCAAAATAGCATAAAAATGTTTTAAAAATGTCAACTTTATTGAATGTCATTTTCTATATTTGGAATAACCATGTGAAATGTATTCAAATAAGTACAAACGTGCCTATTATTTGTTCAATTATCCTTGGGATACACATGAAAGTAAGGAAAGGTTTCTGAAAAATCTGTTTTGTAGTCGGGTTAAACCAATAGCCGCGTGGAAAGTGTTCAAACACTGTAGTCAACCATTCCCGATTATCAATCGCAAAAAAATCCCAAGTTCAAAATAATGTCATTCATGTTGTTAACAAAACAGGTATAGACGAGAATGAAATACATTCAGATCTCGAGTCCTACCAAACCCAAATAGGCCTACCATAAATATTTATTTAGAATCAAAGGCGGAAAGACTTGATACTGCACTCCTTGCTGATTGGATGTGTAGGCCTTAGCCACTAACTGTATACATTGCCGCTGTCTTATTTTGTTTTAATTGGTGATATATCTTATATGTTTAATGCCCCCTGATCTCAGGCCCCCCCCCCCCCCCCCACACACCCCATTACAATTTTAAAAAGAGAGAAAGGGAGAAGAGAAGGAGTGGGATGGGGGTGGGGGCAGGGTATATTTGCCCCGAGTAAAGGGGTCTACCGTCTACATGTCACATGGTCATGGGTTGACAAAATACAACGGCTCGGCTTGTCTTCGCGAGATGTCGTGTGTCGCAATTTGGCTATTTTTCAACTGTGTCGCATGCCGACTTACAAATTAGCTAAAAGTCGCGTGTCGCAAAATAAGTTTAGAAAGGCCTATAGTATTATTTTCTGCTGGGGTCATATATTCGCGGTAGGCCTACCGTTTGTACAGCGATAATACTATTATGAAATTACTGTGATGTATGAGAAGCCGAATAAATAATAATGATATTATCTACATTTATCATACTCTCCCGCCACGTACGCGCTACACTTTTGCCAAGATTCAAATATATTATAAAAACAATATTTTTTCTTTCTTTGTATTTGTAATACTAGGCCTATATGATATCATTACCAAACGAAAGTACATGAAAGTGTCAAAATGATCTCTCCTAGTGTTAGTGATTAACGTGACATTTAAAGTAAAAGGTCTCAGACTCAGAATTTGAAGGGAAAATAGCTAAAAAGAACTTCAGCTAAAAATGTTGGGCCTCCTCCCCTCAACACGCGTGATAACGATTTATTTTCAAAACAATCTTCCATTTGCCGTTATCCCGCGACCCGGGGGTAAGAACCTATTTTTCAACCAACCCATTTATGGAACCTGTTTTTCAGCATAACAAGTTCAACCATCTATAGGCCTACTTAAATCAAGAAAATATCAGTATGCACGAATTATTTCTTACATATTACACAAAAAACCTATCTAGCATTCATAAAAAAAAACCATTCAAATATTATTGTGCACCCCCCCCCCCCCCCCCCCCCCCCTCAAAATAAAATCCTGGATCAGCGCTTGCTAGTTATATGCTATAATATATCTTTAAAATAACCTTAACTAGCGATGATAGCTACCTTACTGAAGATTATTATTATGCATGTATATTAACAATTTAACATGATTAAGCCAAAGACAGTTATCGTAGCGCGGCACTTATTTGGTCTGCTTGAGATTATAACAACTTGAGTTATTACGATAATCATGAAACCTATTTGAACGGTATGAATAAGCAAAATGTATTTTGTTTAAAACATATGAAAAATATGCTAAAGCATCAATATTTAAATAATCAAAGCGCAATGAGGAGAGTGATTTGAACTACGAAGCGTAAATCGATGAGCCTGAGTGACGGTTTCTCTGGCGGCTTTGGACCGTCAACATTTTAATTTTATACTGCTGCGGTATAATTGAAAATAAACTTTCAAAACGATCATTGTCTGTTGTCTATGTGAAGATTCAACAAAATACGGAACCAATTATTTCAAGCAAGTTACCTTTTGAATAAAACAGCATCGGACCACTGCTCACCGCCCGTGTAGCGCGGTATTTACCCTGGTTCAAATAATGGCGTTTTCGGTGTGACGTTCACAAAAAGTACGCAGTGGTACGCGCGAAGTAGCCCGGCGCGAAAACACACGCGACGATTGCGTTTTACGCGGAGAAAGTCACGGCTCATGTACACGCACGATGCTGCATTCGTTCTTTTCCGTGCAGTTCCGAAAAATACCGACATACCTCCAATTTTCCCCCCACGGTGGGAATCCAAAATGGCGACCGTTACACGTAAAGAGATAGGGCAAAAAAAATCGTCTGGTTTCTCCTTTATAATTCTGTGGGTATTTTACAGTTTATAAATACTAGCGGCGTACCCTCGCTACGCTCGGGTCCCCGCTAGATGGTTTGCCGCATTGCATTACCTGCTGTAGGGTTTAGGTATATTGGCGAGTTACCGGATGGGTGAGTTACGGAGAGTTATTGACAAGGGCGAAAGACGAGTTAGCGGATGGGTGAGTTATGGCGAGTTATTGACATGGGCGAAAGGCGAGTTAGGGATGGGTGAGCTACGTCGAGTTATGGACATGGGCGAAAGGCGAGCTGTTGACAACGGCGAAAGGCGAGTTGTTGACCAGGCCAAAAGGCGAGTTGTTTCCAATTGTTGAGTACGAGATTTTCCAAATTTTGAGGTGGTTGAGCATTGGCAAGTTTAAAAATTATGGTTAACTTCAAAACTAACGAGAGACTAAACTGGCATTTTAATGTTTGTTGTTGTCCATTATTTGATGCCGACATTAGATATATAATCTGATTAATTTGCATTATACACAGCACACGCAGCAGCATGGACTTGTTTACGCAAAATGCTATTCCATACTTTGTGCATTTATTTAATTGGATTAACTCAAAATATAGACCCCCCCCCTTCCATTATTCCGGCAACAAAAATACACTTTCCATCTTTTATCCACTAAATATTCTTAAAAGTCACAGTCTCAAAAGCACACCAAGTGTTATCAATTTGGTGGGAAAAAATCAATCTTTAGATACCGGTATTGTTTATTTGCATATTTAAAATTAATAAAAATATATATGAATTATGTGAAGTGATCTTCTAAATCTACTTCTTACAGGCATGTTTCAACCATAAAATGCACAAAAACAACCAAAAACAACCTTTAATGGGTTACAATAAACGTAATTTTATACTTCGGAGGAATAAAGTCCATAAATCCATACCTATTGAGATTAACAAAAAGACGGGTAGAGTTGGTTACACGGAAAGTGAACCGTCAATTGTAATATATAAAATTTTACATTACAGTGATCCCATCATAATAACAAACTAAATCACACATAGTTTTCGTTTCTATCGTGAAATCTAGTTTAAATGTAAACATTAATACAGAGTCGTGTGCTAATGCAAAAACACAGACCTATATAAAAGATTGAATAACGTAACAGAAAAGTGAACACACACATCGCACGGCGAATAGATCTCTTGGACTTTTGGCTACTGCATGTCTTATGACATCAATGTGACATGTTGATCTACCAGTCTTTTTTATACCACATCGAGACAAATCATGCACAGTTCCTGTGTTCAAAAATGTATCCACCAACTTATGAATGGATATTCTTCCTGGTGCGCGTTTCACTTTAAAATGTTTTCTGAACTTTTGTTGAGTAATTTGAACTGAATTTGTTTCAGCGTAGAACCATACAATTTGTATCCGCTTATCTATGGTATGAACCATCTTGAATGAAGGCTTTTGCTGTGCAATGTTGTCTACTACACCTATTTATGTTGTGAATGACCGAGTTTGGTAATAACATTAATGTTGCAAGGTAAGCAGTGAACTGTGACTAATGCGCAACGTTGCTGCTTTCATACCGTTAATTTATGCGCACCTGTTTTAGCAACAATGTTTGGCCGTACTTGGTATGGGTGGGTCTCACACGGCCAAAAACTTTCAACCACTTTTATAATGTTGTGGGTTCACCAATAGGGTTGTGTTTGGTAACAAAATAATTTCCCAAATCTCGTCTATCAAAATATGGTTACATTTATACCATATGATTTATATTTTATGAGATATGACTCTTCAAAAACGTGCATAGACTTTTGGGACACCCTGTATATTGACAAAAATAGACGGCTATGCCCCCTCCCCCCAGATCAAAGACATGGGCCCCTCCCCGGTCGATCTTCTCTTATCCCCACCCCACCCCGCTGTGGAAGTAAACATGGGAGTCCCAATAAAGCGTCAGCGGCTGTAAATACCATAGAGGCGAGGCGTATATTTTTACGAGAAGGCACACGCATACGCCGCAAGATATGCCGCGTACATACACACGTTGGGTTCGTGTCAGCCCCTTTTGAGGGTGAAAAGGGCGTCGTAGGGATAGCTGTTGAAGTGAACGTCCCAATGAAGCGTGCAGCGGATGTATATGAATGTATACCATACGATGGAGAGACGAGCTAGCTGAATACGGGTTGAGCATGAGGTGGTTGTCTTTCGCCCAAGCATCCAGGTCCCGCACACCCGACTCGATCTGGCTGGCCAAGTTGATCCGCATGGCGGACTTCTGCTAGCGTGAGATCATCCACATACTTGAAGCTATTGGTCAGAGACTCTTCAGAAGCGTTATTGATAACACTAATAAAGGTGATTGGGCCAAACTTGGTGCCCTTGGGGACACCACAAGTGAGTGTTTTCCATTCGGATAAAGCAGAGTGGTATTGCACACGTTGGCGGCGAGTAAGAAAGCTTACAATCCAGGGTATGATTTCACTTCTGGCACCAAGCTCGCAGAGTCTGGATAGCTAGAGTATGGTTGACACAATCGAACGCTTTTGAGAAGTCCGTCACAACCAGGGTTCCCACATTACTTCCCTTATCAGTACCTTTAAAAAAGATATCAAGAATTTCGATTAGGCAATGAGATGTCGAAGAACCTTTAATACTACCATATTGGTTACGGTCAATTGAACTTGAAATATCATCAAGTGTCCACTTGGAAACAAAACCTTCACACACTTTAGCCAGAAGAGATGTCAATGAAATTGGCCTAAGTTTAGATATTGATGCAGGGGTTTCCTTTGGGATGGGGGCAATTGTTGCATCTTTCCATACTTGGGGCACCACACCTTCCATCAGAGATGAGTTAAAGATATCTGTGACAGGAATGCTAAACTCACAAGCAAACTCCTTAATCAACCTCCCTGGAAGCCCATCAGGGCCAGCTGCTTTCTTAGCGTTCAGTTTCCTGAGAGCGTCATACATTTCCCAAACCTGTATCTGAGGAGGTGGTTTTGCAGGTAGGAAGGCAGGCAGCTCCATCCTGGAGGTTGGTTGGGGCCTCTTTCCCTCTTTCCCTCTTTCCCTCTTTCCCTCTTTCCCTCTTTCCCTCTTTCCCTCTTTCCCTCTTTCCCTCTTTCCCTCTTTCCCTCTTTCCCTCTTTCCCTCTTTCCCTCTTTCCCTCTTTCCCTCTTTCCCTCTTTCCCTCTTTCCCTCTTTCCCTCTTTCCCTCTTTCCCTCTTTCCCTCTTTCCCTCTTTCCCTCTTTCCCTCTTTCCCTCTTTCCCTCTTTCCCTCTTTCCCTCTTTCCCTCTTTCCCTCTTTCCCTCTTTCCCTCTTTCCCTCTTTCCCTCTTTCCCTCTTTCCCTCTTTCCCTCTTTCCCTCTTTCCCTCTTTCCCTCTTTCCCTCTTTCCCTCTTTCCCTCTTTCCCTCTTTCCCTCTTTCCCTCTTTCCCTCTTTCCCTCTTTCCCTCTTTCCCTCTTTCCCTCTTTCCCTCTTTCCCTCTTTCCCTCTTTCCCTCTTTCCCTCTTTCCCTCTTTCCCTCTTTCCCTCTTTCCCTCTTTCCCTCTTTCCCTCTTTCCCTCTTTCCCTCTTTCCCTCTTTCCCTCTTTCCCTCTTTCCCTCTTTCCCTCTTTCCCTCTTTCCCTCTTTCCCTCTTTCCCTCTTTCCCTCTTTCCCTCTTTCCCTCTTTCCCTCTTTCCCTCTTTCCCTCTTTCCCTCTTTCCCTCTTTCCCTCTTTCCCTCTTTCCCTCTTTCCCTCGTTCCCTCGTTCCCTCGTTCCCTCGTTCCCTCGTTCCCTCGTTCCCTCGTTCCCTCGTTCCCTCTTTCCCTCTTTCCCTCTTTCCCTCTTTCCCTCTTTCCCTCTTTCCCTCTTTCCCTCTTTCCCTCTTTCCCTCTTTCCCTCTTTCCCTCTTTCCCTCTTTCCCTCTTTCCCTCTTTCCCTCTTTCCCTCTTTCCCTCTTTCCCTCTTTCCCTCTTTCCCTCTTTCCCTCTTTCCCTCTTTCCCTCTTTCCCTCTTTCCCTCTTTCCCTCTTTCCCTCTTTCCCTCTTTCCCTCTTTCCCTCTTTCCCTCTTTCCCTCTTTCCCTCTTTCCCTCTTTCCCTCTTTCCCTCTTTCCCTCTTTCCCTCTTTCCCTCTTTCCCTCTTTCCCTCTTTCCCTCTTTCCCTCTTTCCCTCTTTCCCTCTTTCCCTCTTTCCCTCTTTCCCTCTTTCCCTCTTTCCCTCTTTCCCTCTTTCCCTCTTTCCCTCTTTCCCTCTTTCCCTCTTTCCCTCTTTCCCTCTTTCCCTCTTTCCCTCTTTCCCTCTTTCCCTCTTTCCCTCTTTCCCTCTTTCCCTCTTTCCCTCTTTCCCTCTTTCCCTCTTTCCCTCTTTCCCTCTTTCCCTCTTTCCCTCTTTCCCTCTTTCCCTCTTTCCCTCTTTCCCTCTTTCGGGAAGAACGAGGAAGAACGAGGAAGGAAAGAGAGAGGAGGAAAGAGAAAAAAAGAAGGGAAGAGGGAAGAAGAAGAGTAAAGGAAGAAGAGTAAGGGAAGAAGAGGAAAGGGTGGAAGAGATGGGGAAGGAAGAAGGGGCGGGAGAGAAGGGGCGGGGTGAGAGAGAGAAGGGGAGAGAGAGGCGGGGTGAGAGAGAAGGGGTGGGAAAGAAGAAGGAATCCATAACCCGGGAGAACCTAACAACACCGTTGAAAGGAACAGAGGTTATGGGTTTTACTTTTTATTCCGACGACAAGCTCATGATAAAGTGAACAGTGCTTCCTACGGATCGTTCGATCCATAGCCCGAAAGTTCACAATTATCCCACATCTGTTGTGTGTTACAGAATGTGTGGCTCTCAAGTCGGGATAAATTTAAAACAGTAGTCGTAATTCAGAGACCTGCTTATAAATGTAAATGTAAAGTCTCAGGTGTCAAATCAATCGTTTCTTGAACGGAGCAGGGTAAGTGCGCACACTCGCTAACCTCATTATTGACCTATATGCAAATCAACGAGACATGAAGAATAATTGGTGTTTACTATCACGGAGCGATGATACGCTTTATAATAATAAACAAAGATGCCGGTGAAAATGTTTTTGGTTCATTCGCTGGGGTACAAATTAAATAGACGAGAGTCAAACATATCAAGGGTATAGTTATGATTTTGAGTAGTTATTTATAGTTAATTAACGATAGATCTATAAAGTGCATTGGTGAACAACCTGAATCATAACCGTTCATGTGGTCTAGTGGTTAGGATTTACCTCTCTCACTACCACGAATCGGGTTCAATTCTTGGTAGGTGCACCAATTGTTTTGTTAATTTTCAATAACCAAAATAATTTTACATCCCCGTATCCACAAAGTACTCCCCCCCCCCCCCCCCCCAGTAGCGTAGCGGGGAACAGGGGAAGAGGGGGAGAGGGGAAGATTTCAATTAAATTTTTTAAAAAAAGAACCCCGCACGCCCACGCCCCGTCGCATATTTCACCTCCAAGGCCTAAACCTTAACCATCTCCCGTATCCCACCCGTCACTCCCCCGCCCTGCCCCCGCCCACCCCCGCCCCGTGGCATATCCGTTACGAAATTAGCACATTTCTTCATTAACCCCTGCCTCCCAAACCACATTACATCATTACAAACAACCCCCATTCGTCACCGCCCTGCCCCGCCCCGTGGCATCCGGACGCATCATTTCAATGGAATTTTTATTTACTGGATCATCGTGTTTTCATAACACTCTTTTAGGTGTGGAGTGAGCAGAGCTCAAGTGAAAAGGGGAGTCCCCAGGCAATATACATGACCTTAATTTTCTTAAACTCTGTAATTAACTCTATAAAATTTTTGAAATACAAAGATTTTAATAGAGCGTGGTCAAAACCTATTTGTCCCACTTTTCAAGGAACACCCCGATGTTTTGCAATTGCACATTGTTGTGATTTCGTCAATGTTTTGCCTTTGCATTCATTCTTTACAAAGACTTGGGCAGTAAATAAAATTATCTTGGTCATATACCAATAATTCAAGTTCATTATTTACATAAACATTAACAAAAATGTTCTTTGTTATAGTCCGAGTTATACTTGTTAAGTTCTTTCGGAGAATAAAGCCCATGCCGGGAATACTGCACATAGTGCACAGTTTCATGCAACGTACGGATGGTTTATTCCTTAAATCGGGACAAATGGGTTCTGACCACGCTCTGTTCAAATCTTTGTATTTCAAAAAGTTTACATTGGATTGGTCTCCAAATTTACCCAATCAAGGTCAGGTATATTTTGTTTGATATCCTTAAATATAAACTATCCATAATTCCTACTTATTTCGTTATAAGCTCGCAAACCTTTGAACCCAGTTTTTTGGGACACACTGTACACTAAAAGTAAATTGATATTATTTATTCATTTATATTAAATTTTATAAATCTAATTTACTGAAATGAAATAAAACTACTTGATTTTTTTGGTTATTGAAAATTAACCAAACAACTGGTGCACCTCCCATGACTTGAACCCGATTCGTGGTGGTTAGAGCGCTAAATCCTAACCACTAGACCACATGAACGGTTAAGATTCTAGTTGTTCACGAATGCACTTTATATAGATCGATCGTTTAACTCTCAACCATAACAATAATTCCTTCCCAAAATCATAACCGAATGAACTAAAACTTCAGAAAAAATCACTAAAATCATTTCCCCGGCATTTTTGTTTACTATATAAACATATAAAGCGTATCCGATCGCTCCTGGATAAAGGCATGACTAAACACCAATTGTCATTCATGGGACGTTTTGATTTGCATATGTTAGCGAGTGTGCGCACTAACCCTGCTACGTTCAAGAAAAGTTTGATTTTAACACCATAGACAAAGCATGGAAATATATAACGAGGTCGGTAGCCCATTGTCAGTCAGTTTTTCTTTCCTTTTTGTTGATTAGCAATATTTTATGTAGGCCTATTTATAAAATACACAATTTTAATAGAAATGTTAAAAATAATTCCAAAGAAATTTCCGTTTCGATGTTTAATGTCACGCAAAGGATATTTTCTTAACTTTTTGATACGCTTTGTTTCATGAAAATCGGTGGTCAGGAAGCAGAGATGTGATCAATTGTCTAAAGTAGTCATGACATCATCTGGGCCACTTTGGCTACATGTACATCACTGGGAAGAACATTATGAATCGAATCGAACCATGAACATAGGAATAGAAAAGAGCGTTCTTGTTATAGACAATGGTTTTAATTTTAAGTGGATCTTCTGGCTGCAGACTTTCCAAGGAGACTCTAATATGCACAGTTACTTTAATAGAGTTGGGTGCTGCAGGAAAGATTTATGCATGATGTTTTCATTGGAGACGAATTAGCAATCTTTCAGCAAATTGAACATTATGCAATCATCAGCCATGCGCACACTAATAACCCTCCTCTAGACTTTACTTATGACCGCCCACATCAGACAGAAATTGCTTGTTCAGGCAGGAATCTTTGGTGATGGAACTTTGATTCGACCTATCTTCATAATAGATGGGAACATAAATGCCACTGCCTTGCTCTGTTCAATAACACATGAACACTGTACTGTGGTACCTGAATTGTTAATGTAGCACATGGAATATACTTGTTGAACCAGATTGGCTCCATATCTCGTTTCATGGTGGATTTAGTATGGGCTATTTCATTTATACAGCGTGTCCCCAAAAAATGGGTTCAAAAGTTTGCGAGCTTACAACTAAAAAAGTAGGAAACATAGATAGTTTATATTTTAAGATATTAAACAAAATATACATGACCTTAATTGGTTAAACTCTGTAATTAACTCTATAATTTTTTTGAAATACAAAGATTTTAATAGAGCGTGGTCAAAACCCATTTGTCCCACTTTTCAAGGAACACCCCGATGTGTTGCAATTGCACATTGTTGTGATCTCGTCAATGTTTTGCCTTTGCATTCATTCTTTACAAAGACTTGGGCAAAATAAAATTATCTTGGTCATATACCAATAATTCAAATTCATTATTTACATAAACATTAACAAAAATGTTCTTTGTTATAGTCCGAGTTATAATTGTTAAGTTCTTGCGGAGAATAAACCCCATGCCGGGAATACTGCACATAGCGCACAGTTTCATGCAACGTACGGATGGTTTATTCCTTAAATCGGGACAAATGGGTTCTGACCACGCTCTGTTCAAATCTTTGTATTTCAAAAAGTTTACATTGGATTGGTCTCCAAATTTACCCAATCAAGGTCAGGTATATTTTGTTTGATATCCTTAAATATAAACTATCTATAATTCCTACTTATTTCGTTATAAGCTCGCAAACCTTTGAACCCAGTTTTTTGGGACACGCTGTACACTAAAAGTAAATTGATATTATTTATTTATTTATTTATTATTAAATTTTATAAATCTAATTTACTGAAATGAAATAAAACTACTTGATTTTTTTGGTTATTGAAAACTAACAAAACAACTGGTGCACCTCCCATGACTTGAACCCGATTCGTGTTGGTTAGAGCGCTAAATCCTAACCACTAGACCACATGAACGGTTAAGATTCTAGTTGTTCACGAATGCACTTTATATAGATCGATCGTTTAACTCTCAACCATAACAATAATTCCATCCCAAAATCATAACCGTATGAACTAAAACTTCAGAAAAAATCACTAAAATCATTTTCCCGGCATTTTTGTTTACTATATAAACATATAAAGCGTATCCGATCGCTCCTGGATAAAGGCATGACTAAACACCAATTGTCATTCATGGGACGTTTTGATTTGCATATGTTAGCGAGTGTGCGCACTAACCCTGCTACGTTCAAGAAAAGTTTGATTTTAACACCATAGACAAAGCATGGAAATATATAACGAGGTCGGTAGCCCATTGTCAGTCAGTTTTTCTTTCCTTTTTGTTGATTAGCAATATTTTATGTAGGCCTATTTATAAATTACACAATTTTAATAGAAATGTTAAAAATAATTCAAAAGAAATTTCCGTTTCGATGTTTAATGTCACGCAAAGGATATTTTCTTAACTTTATGATACGCTTTGTTTCATGAAAATCGGTGGTCAGGAAGCAGAGATGTGATCAATTGTCTAAAGTAGTCATGACATCATCTGGGCCACTTGCAAGTTTGCGAGCTTACAACTAAAAAAGTAGGAAACATAGATAGTTTATACAGGGTGTATCAAAAAAAATAGGACACTTTTTCATGACGGTGTAATACTTGTTTATAGTCATTGGACCATGACCAATTTAGTCTCAATGTAAAGCCCAATTAATTATTATGATATCCTGAAAATATGAGATCAATCCGATGAAAAATAAGAAAACTAGCATAATTTGCGTAAACCATGTCATTTACTGGTTTGTACAATGGGATTTACATGTATAGACCAGTAAATAACATGGTTTACGTTTCAATACGTTACAATATTTATAAGCATAGTAAATAATCTATCAGTCAATAGCAAAGATTAGTTTGGTAATCCATTTAATTCTGGCACAAATGGCTAAATAATCCACAAATCAGATGCATGCATATTCTGTGCAAATTAAAAAAGTTCTCGAACCCACTGTAGATGGTTCATTAGCATGATAAGAAGAAGTAGAATTGGCATAGTGTGCGTGTTCATGTTACTCTACTGTTACTGTGTGAATGACCATTGTACATACTACAAAATAGATTGCCTTGCCTAATAGGTCACAATTTCCTTAAATAATAATGGATTGTTATCATCTCTTCAGGATTTTATCTTTATCGGTTGTACTTTACAGTGAAATAAAAATTGGTCATGCTCCAGTGATTTAACAAGGATTTAAACCATCATCAAAAAGTGTCCTAATTTTTTTGATACACCCTGTATTTTAAGATATTAAACAAAATATACATGACCTTAATTGGTTAAACTCTGTAATTAACTCTATACATTTTTTGAAATACAAAGATTTTAATAGAGCGTGGTCAAAACCCATTTGTCCCACTTTTCAAGGAACACCCCGATGTGCAATTGCACATTGTTGTGATTTCGTCAATGTTTTGCCTTTGCATTCATTCTTTACAAAGACTTGGGCAGTAAATAAAATTATCTTGGTCATATACCAATAATACAAGTTCATTATTTACATAAACAATTATAACTAGTGAATCGCTCAACTTTGTTTAACATTTTAAACAACAAAGTAATTGCTCAAATTTTAAACAAGTTAATTCAATGTTGAGCAACATTGTTTAAAAGTTAAACAACGTTGAGCGATGCATTGGTTTATAATTTTTGTTGTTTAAAATTGTTTAACTGCGTTTTAACAGTGTATAGGCGCTAAGCTGGATACAAAGCTACACAAATCTTGATCAAGTTAACACTTTATTCCATTTGTGTGTGTACATAGTGCTTAAAATCTAACATCGTTTCTCTGACGCATTCAATACTGAAACTTTGTTCCTCTCTTCGATTTTCATATTTATTTGATTAGAAACGCATATCATATAATATTTTCATATAATGTACATTTTAACATACTTTGTTTTGGTCTTATTTTATTACTCTTTGACAGGCCTACTGAAAGTTCATCTAATCCTAATTTGTTTTAAATGAGTCATTTTCGAGCTTAGGTTCTTCCTAAAGTAAAGAAAAAACTTAAATTGCATCTCTATACGTTTGTGAAAGATCAATGAGTGCATCATAACCCTATAAACTATCTGAATATTCAAAAATATGTCGACCTTTTTACGAACCCTAGAATTTGAGGAGCCGAGTGGGATGATAAACACAATTACTTTAAGCAGCCTATAGGGGAAGGTGGGGTAATGGCGGACGCGGGGTAATCGCGGACAGGGCTGTATCTAAAGGCAGGTGAAAGAAGGTGGTATTTTGCCATGATGTTAGGTGCCTCTCCATTGAAATCACACAAAACCTAAATGGGATGGTTGTCTCGCAAATTCTCGCGAGAATTACAAAAGTCACTTTTGGGCAAATTTATATTTTGGTGCATTAATTTCTCTTTGAAACTGGTATTTCTACATCAAGGAAAACAAAGTCTTATTATTTTTTTATGTAATGTATGATACCTTCTGATAAAAAAGAAATGAATTCGGAGTCACAATGATGAGCATAATAATAAGAGAGGATGAGCCCATACGTTGTACATGGATTGGGGTAATCCCGGACATGTACCGTTTCCATGGTAACCAATATGGGCGTGGTCAATTTAACATAATAAATCGGTAATAGTTGTTGACCATATAAATATGTGACATTGTTCTTTGATTTCTGCTACACTTTTAAAAAGGGTATTTTTTAACTCCCATTGAAATGCTATATTCCAATAAAAAGAGGGCTGCCATTGATAAATAACGTCCGGGATTACCCCCAGAGTGTGGGGTAATGCCGGACGACGCCATTTTTTTTTTATTGCGTCGTAGCTTCGAATTTCAAAATGATGAGTTGATAAAAACTTGATAAAAGGTAAAACCTTCACAGTGCTTTGTGTTTTAATGATTTTTATTGTTATATGACGTATTATACACACAGAAAACACTATGTAAAAAATTATGTAAATATAGAACTCCATAATTATTATGTAAGAGTTTATATAAAACATGTAATATATACCCAAGCTTGTGTAAATTCCTATGAAAAAGCTTAACACAACTGTTTACATAGTATTATGGAGTTCTATTTTTACACAGATTGTGTATTTTTTACATAAATTGTGTAATTTTTTTACGTGTTTTCTGTGTGTATGTGTGTTATACCTCTCTGACAAAATGTGTCCGCCATTACCCCACCACCTTCCCTATAAATAAAAAGGAAGAAAAAAATCCTAGCTACGCCACTGGGTATACACCCCCCCCCCCCAATATACACACACAAGGGCCTATCTAAGTAGTTTATTGACTAACGTTTTGACTCCCACCCCCCCCCCCCCCCCCTCCCATGGGTATTAATTTCATGAACCCCTATTTTCCGTGAAAAAAACCCTATGACCCCGGACCTGCGAATTTATCAACCGTAAACAACATTTGGCAATCACTGTATACATATGCCAATCAGTCTGACTCTCATCATGTATACTATACGCTTTATTCCGTCAAGGTATCAAATGTTGTTAACGGTAAATAATATCGCCCCCGGGATATTACCGGATATTACCGGGAGAAAATGGCAGCTCTCTTATTAGCTCTTATTGTTGCTGGTATGGGTTTTTAGTATAATTTCATTGTCTTTGTCTTTGTCATTATTGTCATCATTAAATCATAATAAAAGAATAAAAAAATAATATAAAAAAATACTAATAATAAATCAATCAATAAATGTATAAATAAATTTGTTAAAAAACATAACTCCTAAATAAATAAATAAATAAATAAATAAATAAATAAATAAATAAATAAATAAATAAATAAATAAATAAATAAATAAATAAATAAATAAATAAATAAATAAATAAATAAATAAATAAATAAATAAATAAATAAATAATAAATAAATCAATCAATCAATAAACAAAGGTGTGCAAAATGTCATCTCATGCACAATTTGGATAACCTTCGGATTTAAAAAAATCATAGTTCCTCACCTTGCAACCCTCAGCGGCAGCCTCTCCCACACCGGTTCCACCCCCGGTATGTAATGGTTCATGCCCGCGTTTCTTGTTGGTAGCCTGTCTCGATGCCGCGGGGGAGTAAGTTGGTGCGCGTGTATGGCGCAGCACTGTTTTTTAGCTAACAAAGCTTGGTTGAAGCTTGGAGTGTGATGGTGTGTGTAGGTCGCAGTTCATGGTTGGTGGATTAGAGGGTTCGGAGGCTGGAGCCTGGTTGTAAAATACAAGAAAGTGAATTTGATTCCAACTCCCCAAATGAAAATGATAAACTATTTTTGAATATTTAAAATACAAAATGTACGACATCACTGACACTTGGTCCTGGTATCGAATCACTTGACACAGTTTTTATTCCACCAGCGGGAAGCATCCACTTTTGCAACATAAATAAATTTACAATTATTTGTGAATACCCACGATTTTGGTCCACGACATGCTGATTTTATTTTAGTCATTGTTATTAATAATTTTAAATCCCTTTTCTCAGAAAGAATTTCTTACAATAAAAAAAAATATGTGGATTTCATTAACGTCGTCTGATGGCTTTATTATTGTACAGTACGGTCTCCCGGTAAATTCAGTGATTTTTTCCTTTCTTTGAGAAAGCAACTGGCAACGTCAATAACAAATATGGCGACTGCGGAGCTGTGCAAGTCGCCAAATGATACGCGAGAATATAGGTGAGTAAAAAGCTCTATTTTTTCTTCCCCACACACCACAAGTAATTTAATTTGATTCTAAAATATACTTAGAATTATGATATTCATAATGAAGTCTTAAAATATGGCTTATCGCCTTTCTAGAGCTTCACAGTTTGGGACAAATCACAGCGACAAATGCACTCAGTATCAAAAGATTGCAAGCACTGACAAGTGCAAAACGGCCATTTTGAACACTGACTTCGTTTATCTACCCCAAAATCTCACTTCCCGAGCTATTTTAGTGGCGATGAAACCGCTTAGCTGCACTTAGATATCTAGCATATAGATTGCGCTTAAAAATCGATACATAATGCTGTAACATTGTAATATTAGCCCGAGTCGGTGCCGATTACGATACGCTTTTAAACTAATTTCATGAATTGTATTCATTGTCATTGTTAGGAGAGGTTTCAGTGTTTACATCGAATTCGGCGAAATGTTCAACGATTTGCGATCAGGGTTAAGTCCTATTACATTGAGATGACTCTTTCATAGCAATATCTATTGAATTCTTGGGTTTATTGCTAATATTGGTCAATTTAGAAGGTAAAATAAGGTTTTTATTACTGGATTTCCAAGGTTCTTTTGTATCATGTGTATGGTAGCGCGTATACGGTATAGCGGTATGGTGGGATAATCAATGTTATTGTTAAATATCTGTCAAATTTTCCACATGAGTTGACCTGGGTTGAGATGGCTTGTACTTGTATTAACAAACTGAAAGGATCAATAATTTTTTAAAAGAATAAACCAACCAATCCTTATTTAAAATTGGGATGGGACTGTTTTTCTTACTTATTTACTTATGTCATGAATCCTCAATTTTGCCATTTGAATGTCATTAAAAAAAACAGACCCTATATTCCATCATTCTTTTATATAAATATCATGATATTGATAGATAATTTGTTACTTTTTATGTTTGTGTGTGTGTGTGTTATCAGAAACCTTTTATTAATTAATATTCCAAATTGGCCATGCTATCTACTGAAGATAGCACTCTAAATTTGACACATTGTCTAAATCTACAGAAGATCCTAGTGTTCAAAACTTGCTACATATTTAGGTAACATATTTAGGTTACATATTGCTACATATTTATGTAAACAATTCAATCTACCGTACCCGATGAAGGCCGATGGCCGAAAATTTGTACAATAAATTATATATTATCACGGCATTTCTTCACTTTTGACTTCATTTATTTGATATTATTTAATGCCGACGCAGCTTCTTTGTTACATATTTAGGTATTATATTGGATATGGTATATTGTCTCCAAACTTTATTTCTAATTGGTATGCTATCTTCTTAAAATAGAATTCCATGTTGAAGATATGACATGCTATCTACTAAATATTGCACTTTAAGATATAATTTTGACAGCTGATAAAGATAGCTGTCTCAACTTTAACAAGCCATCTGTTGAAGAAACAATACCAGTACATGTGTTACATGTAGCATCTTTCAGATTTTCCAGGCCATCTATTAAATATGTAGCAGCTTGGGGTCCATAAGGGTTATTGAGTTTAAAAATGCTTATTATTGTTGTGTTGAATTGCTGTAACAGTCATAAAATAAATGTATTTTATGGACACATTTATTTTTATATTAAATTTATTTGGGGCCAAATTGTCAAATTTTGAAATTGTAGATTTAAGAAAAAATGAAAAAGGCTATTCTTACTGAAGATAGCACTCCACATTTTACAAAACTCATGTAAAAGATAAAATTTTCAGTTTTACATGTTGTCTACTGAAAATAGCAATCTTGTTTAGACAGGCTTATTATTGAAAATAACATTTTAAGTTTGATATGCCGTGTCTACTGAAGTTAGCATTACAAATAAGTTTGGCTGCTATCTCCTGAATGCCTTCCATTCCATGCTATCTACTGAAGATTGCTCCATGCTATCTACTGAAGATAGTAATCTACATTTGTTCTGCTATTTAATAAGAATTAATTTTAATTGTAAGTTTAACATGCTGTGACAATGTCATCAGTTTGGAATGCCATGTTCTAAAGATGGTGTTCAATTTATTTGAATGGCTATTTACTGAAGACAGCATTCCATATTCTTTAAATGCCATCTACTGAAGATGGCATTATTTAGAAACTCAATGTAAAGATTGCGAGTAGTATGTCAGGTCACTTTATATTTGTGTTGGGAGTGAAAAAACCGGGAGCAGGATTATTGACAATGCCATGATCTGATGGAAGTGGCGTGAATGACAAGAAATAGCGCCTTTTTAAAACCAAATACTACTCTCTGATTGGTCAATTAAAGGTATATGGGTCAAATTAGGCGCTAAAAGACCATATGAGATGTGTGAATTAATACACTGCTCTCGAGTTGAGGAGGAAACATTTGAGAATTGGCGAATCCTGAGAAAAGCACACTAAAACTATTGATATCAAGATCCCACCACAAACACCACCCATTTTTTTGCACCTGCCGCTCTTAGCAGGTCTTAGGGTGAAATGGCATCGCAAAGTCCATCCTCAAATTCAAATACTAATCATCCCGCAAACTCATAGTGTGCAGTGGCGTTTAACTAAGGGTATGAACTACCCGTTTAAACTATTTAAAAAAAATCGTTCAAACATTTTCATATTTTTATGCTAGTTAGTCACCATCGTCATATTTTGTAGTCGCCATCTATATTTATTTTTATTCTTAGTCTAAATCCTCAGACTTACGTTTAGCCATTTTGGGAATTCTGTGAACGTTCAAGTCCCCTTATGAGCATTTAAATGTCTAAACGTTTAGAATTTACAACATTAGTTTTTACCCCACCCTTTTTATTTTTTCCCCACCCTTTATACTGAAAAGTTATGACCCACCCTTTTTTACAATCAAAATTAAAGCCAAGTCTTCGCCGCAATATGTCCAGCATTGTGTGAGATTATAGTGTACTCAAACCGTGTGGACACAAATTGTCTCCATACGGGATTCTTTCCTCGACATAAATGTACGAGCCTGTCCAACTCGTTGGCTTGTGTCCAGCCAGTGGACAGGTCCGACGCCATTATTATGTAATTATTATGTAAACAAACCTGCGCTGCGTCATGGTTTCAGCTGGGACCCCGTTTCAGCTATTTTTATAAATCGGAATGTTGAAAAACTAGGTTTAGGTGATACCTGTTGCTCTAAACATCGATACCCTCATCAAAACCATGCATATTTTCTTGGTCGGAAGTATCACTGATATTTTGTTAAATTTTGTCATACTAATTCCCTAGGAATCTTTTTTTTTTGTGTGTGAAAATATTTATTATTTTTTGAATTGGAGACCACGTTTTTTAGCACTTTTTGGTCTCTAATTCAAAAAATAATAAATATTTTCAACAACAAAAAAAGATTCCTAAGGAATTGTATGAGGAATATAATAAAACTAGTTTGACAAAATTTAACAAAATATATTTTGAGTTATCTTTTCCAAACCTAAAATGGGTCAAAAAACGTGTTTTTTATAATTTTCTCCAAAATGGTCAATTTCATGATTATAGTTGGATTCATTGAACCCTTTCCTGCAAAAAAATGTATACTTTTATCTAGATTAAATGAATAATGAAGAAGTTACGGCAGTTTTACGGAGGCTATACGAAGGTGCACAGCCAGCCCCCTTAAAAATGATAAACTGTTACATTGAAATGCATTGTCAGGGCTGTACTTTCGGCGCGAATCCGCGATCCGATTCGCGTGAAGATTCGCGTAAATCACTTCCGCGTGAATCCAGGTGGATTCTCGCCACAAAAAAAAAAAAAAAAAAAAAAAAAATTAATTTTTTTTTTCTTCTTTTATTTTTCCAAGTTCAAAACAGGACCTTAGATGACTGGTATTTGACTCTAAACTGTTCAAGTTGAAATTAAAATGATGATTGTTCTTAACAATAGTACAATAAATGTTTAAAATGCGGAATTTAAATTCAGTAAAAAGGATTCTCGCAAAAATATTCTGCGAGAATCCATGGATTCTCGCAAAATTCCTCTGCGAGAATCCATTTGGATTCTCGCAGGATGTCGCGAAAGTACAGCCCTGATTGTATAAAACTGCTATACACATTTCAGATTGTATAGCAAATTCTGCAAAAAAATAATAGGCATTTATGACGGGAAGTTAACAAATTATAAATATTTTTGTAAACAGCCGTCGTAAATGCCTATTATTTCTATGTATTTTCCCTCTACAGGGAGGACGGCAAATATGATTACACACGTATTGTATAGCCATAGGCCCTAGCTACTATGGGTAACACTTGTGGCAAAGAGACTGGGATATGTGATCGCTAGGTGTTGAATTGCATGTGCTTTGCCATGCCAGGTCTTGCGGCCCAATGGATAAGGTGCTTGCGCTGTAAGCAAGTGGTCCTTGGTTCGATTCCTGGGCGAGATCGTTTTCCCCATATTGTCTCTTTCCTATCTACGATGGCGAACCTGTTTAATTTTTGCTTATTTGAAACACTGCCGGGCCCTTATCAGTGTGTCCACGAATCAAACTTGATGCCTCATGATCTCTACCACCACCCACTTGCCCCATTCCAGTCAGCTGAAGTCCCACCCCATTTTGTCCCCAAAACACTTTAAAAAGTTGACTTTTAATGACAAAATTACTTATCAATAATCATTAGTTTTAAAAATGGTCTGAAATAGCCAATTCAGAACAAATTCAGACCATTTGTACAATAAAATAAAAAACTGGGGGGGGGAGCAATTTTGTTCTTGACTGACAAGATTTTTTGTTTGCCCCCCCTCCCCCGTATTTTGATGCTGGTGCTGTTACCACTGTGTAGACCCAACCTAATCGCAACAAACAATTTCTTGCTATACATGTACTTTTCAAAGTTCTGCTTCCAAGCGGAAACAAAGAATAGGCTCAAAAGATCAACTTCCGAATTTGGAAGGGTCGTCATCCTAATTAGTAATAATATCTTAAAATCATGATGAGTTGATGATGACACTAACTGAATGCATTATAAGAGAAGAATAAGTCTAAACATACATCTGGGGAAAAGAGACAAAAAATGTGAGGCGGGGAAAAATGAACCAATGCATTTGACTTTAAATGTTAAAATTGTCTGAAACTAGCTCTTACTCTGTCTAAGAGGGGGGGGGGGCACTAGCATTATGCTAATTTTGCATGGTTTTCAAATTTCCCCTGCAAGGATCCGTGCCTCATCAAGCTTCTGATGTTTCTTGGTTACTTGAAATAATAACGCTTTTCGCTATTTCCACCAGTGGCGTAGCCAGAGGGGGGGGGGGGGGGGGGGGGGGGGGGGGGGTTGCATGGGGTGACCCCCACCCCCTATTATTGACTGTCGTGTCATTTGTCAGTTGAGATTGGCACTGTTGGTTTATTTGACAGAGGAATCATGGCATTATGATGGTCAAAATTAAAGTACACAGACGCGTCCCTAACCAGAAAAACGGAATATTTTGGGTAGAAGCTTGTTTAATGCAGAAATGTACCTCAATCATAGCAAAAATAAATGTAAAGTCGAATATGTTCACACGCTACGAGCACATTACTTTGGTCAGTAAAATACATTAATCCTGGTTTTACACTCACTAATTAATACATGGCAGGCCTGTGATCGTGTGGGGGGGGGGGGGGGGGGGGCATAACCGACTATTTTTTTGTAAATATTCTTAGAGTTGGTCATTTCATTTGGGGGAGCAAAACTTCTCCCCCCTTTAGTTATGCCACTGGCCTTATGAAATAGTCAACAGCGTCCCTAACCAGAAAAAAAATGTGACAGGGAAACTAAAGAATCAACTTTCACTGGCCTAAGGCCTAAAAAAAAAAGGTTGATTGGCGTAACCCGACCGACCCTAAATACATCGCCGGCCCTGAATATTTTTTATTATTTTGAGGGGAAAAAAAAAAAAATTATATATATATATCTATATATTTATAAAAATTGAACAAAGTATTAAAGTTTTTGACTGTTTGCTTTCAATTTCGGCTATTTTAAGTCCCCATCGAAATGATATATTGTTGAACACGACGATACATTTTTGCCCGGCAATTTAATACGCTAGAGCTATGATTTGTGTGTACTGCTGTCTTTCAAGTGTTCAAAAGAAGGTGATTTGAAAAAGAAAAAAAGAAAAAATCCCGACCGACCTACCCTATTTGTTTTGGTCATGTTACGCCAATCAAACTTCTTTTCTTTTTTTAGGCCTAATGGTTGCAAACAGGGTGATTTATGTTTTACATACATGTAAAGGTCAAATTCTGGACAGCTATTTGATAAATTGGACGGGACACTTGGACAGTTGCTGATCTCTGGCAAAGACCTTATTTGAACTTTATTTTTATTTTTATTTATGCTTTCTTTATTGAGGGTAATATGCTTCAGTGACTTGCACTGCTTTCCAAGCAGGCCCTCATTTCAATACATGAATACATAACAAATGTTACAGTATTATGATACAAATTATAAACCATTCCATTTATTTGATTTGATTAGTATCTTCTGTCTCTTCTTCAGGAATCTGCTGGACATGTGTCAGAAAATGTACTATAAATCTTTTCAGGATTTATTTATAGAGGGAGAATTTTAATAATTGATCAACTTTGAGAAAGAAAATGTGATATTTTCCATGACAGTTTAATTAATTTGCTAATTTTCAGTGTTATCATAATTCTAGGGCTGTTTTGTGATAATCTTTTCTTTTAAACTGTTTTTCTCTTCTAAATTACCCAAACAAACACACAAAAGTCAATTGTTTAAAATGTGTACATGTTTTCAAATTTCATCACCTCTAGGCTCTGTCAGTGTGATCTGCAGATAAAGTATGTTTTGATGACTATTGTTTATGAAAGATAGGTATGACTGGACAAAACCAAAGAAGAATGCCAAATGTTACATCTTTAAACCATTGCAAACGTAAATGTCATACATACTCTATTATAAAATAATTGTGAAAAGCTGTTGCTAGTAAGTTCATCAATATATCCCAAATTATTATCTTTGCTAGACCCATCGCAAAATATCCTCATTTTAGCAAGAAAACGAAATGTTATTAATTAACTTGTGTTTGAAATAAATAAAGTATGATGAGCCTGATTAAAGCATTTCTAGGACGCATTTTGGTGTACCATTATTACTACTAATTATCATTGAATGACACATTTGGCAATATTTATCACACAGGGGCCCTGCTGTTTGAAGTTCAACAATACTAGACACGATCTCGGACCAGACATCGTGGTTGTTTTTCTCAAAACAGGAACAAAGACCGTATTATGATGTAAAAAACTGTATTTTCAGCTGCGAGTCTGGCTCATGAAGAAAAAAAGTTGTCAAGGTCGTCTTTTTTCCCTGATCAATAATATCACGTTTCGATTGCTAGCGCTGTTCGGATATCTCCTCAAGATTACATTATAGCCACATGCAAATCTCTGAGAAAAAAAAGTTTTATTTTTCTTTATACTTGTCAGCTTGTTTCAAAGGCTTGACATTATATCCACATCTCGTCAGCCACGTCTCACTGGATGGCAAAGATAGAGAGTGCGTGCATGATGTCTGTAGGCCTTGATATATTTCACGAGCTACGTACATGGTTCATGTTGTTATTGAAATTTTCAACACTTTTGGCAAATTCACTTGCTTTATCTCTGTGTGAGTGTGGGGTTTATTTTGTATCAGGGTATGGGACTGATATTATCAGTAGGAAGAAGCAGTACAGCTTTTCAATAGTGTAAAAAGATAACACATACTGACAATAAGTATAGGGATGTTCGATTGACATGTACATTACAATTACTTCATAGAGAGTATTGTTCTCTCTACTGATATGTTTTCAAGATGGGATGGGTCGTGGTTAGGTGGTGTTATTGTAGACCCTCCATCCAGAATAGTGACAAAGATCTCTTGTGCTGTTGTCCAAATAGACTTTCTTTCTTGATCCTTATAAAACAAGAAGGATTAAAACGCTTAAAGAAGAACAAATGATGATCACTATATGTCATGGCATGTTTTATAGCTCTATTTGCTCGGATAGTTTAAATTCATATTGATGGATGAAATTTTTAGATGCGTTTCTATTGTGTTGCAGCAAAACTGATAGAATCTAAACGCCGCTGCAATCGTCACGATTGATATTGATGTTTCCACTGACGTTAATTGGAATAGGTCCAAATCAGGAACCGAGCGGCCAATATTTATGAATCTACTCTAATATAGTCTATTTGGCCATTTGACAGTGACGTAACTGCGTATTCTACTATTTGACAGTGACGTAACTGCGTATTCTACTAATTGCAGCACAAAATGTGAGCGCCTACTCGAGGCGCTGGCGTACACACGAGCGTTGAAAGACGGAAGATACATACGTGTGCGTCCGTAAAAGGTGCGCCTGTTAACCCTAACCCCCCTGAGTGCTAAAAAATGCTAATCCAAAGTCCCTCTCCAAACGCATGCGCCGTCGGTTTTCGATGACGTAGTCAACCGAGCCTATATAATGAGTGCAGTATACTGCACGAATGTGTAGCTGAGGGCCGTGGCTTAGTGTTAGGAAGGTGGGGCTCGAGAACGGAGGGTCCCCGGATCGAATCCCGGCAGGTTCCCGGAGATTTAGTTGGTGTTTTTTCCTCGAAAATTGTGATCCCGGTCAAAAATCCTAAACCGGGGTTAGGGTTATGGTAAAAAAAAAAAAGTTTTTTTTTCGTGTTCTATTAACCCTAACCCCCCTGAGTGCTAAAAAATGCTAATCCAAAGTCCCTCTCCAAACGCATGCGCCGTCGGTTTTCGATGACGTAGTCAACCGAGCCTATATAATGAGTGCAGTATACTGCACGAATGTGTAGCTGAGGGCCGTGGCTTAGTGTTAGGAAGGTGGGGCTCGAGAACGGAGGGTCCCCGGATCGAATCCCGGCAGGTTCCCGGAGATTTAGTTGGTGTTTTTTCCTCGAAAATTGTGATCCCGGTCAAAAATCCTAAACCGGGGTTAGGGTTATGTAACGTCTCACTGTCCGCCGGAGTAAGCCAAATAGAGTATAGTTTGATCAACTCTAAATTGGCGAAGCCTGCTTACAGCAGCGAATGAACACAGAAGGACGCAAACGCGCATGAAGGCAACAGCGCAATGTGCATCATATTAAAGAGTGGCGCATGCATTAAGGGTGTAAATTTCCGTTAAATGATCTATCTGTTTAAACTATTAAAATAAAAGCGTTCAAACTTTTAAACATATTTTTATGCTAGTTATTTGCATTGAATTAATTGCGATCGCGATCGTCACATTTTGTTAGTCACAATCTTTATAGATTTATTTTTATTCTTAGTCTAAATCCTCAGTCGTTTAACAATATCGATATCATTAATGCATGTATGATAGGCCAACGTTGATTTCTACCGGGTTTTTTATTTCTAGAAACTTTATCGTAATAATTTTGACATGTATGTACTTGGTACAACAAGGCCAGTTTCAACGTTTTTTTTGGGAATTTATTTCTAGAAATGTTATCGTAATAATTTTAACATTTATATTTGGTACAACATGGTTGTATGGAATGAGAATTATGAGTAAGCTTACTTGTTTACTTAAAATTTAGTCAGACTTTTAAAATTTTATTAGGGCTTACATTTAGCCATTTAGCGAATTCTGTAAACGTTTAAACCCCCTATGAGCGTTGAAACGTCTAAACTTTAAGAATTTACAACATTAGCGTGCGTACATCCCTAAGGCCTAAAAAAAAAGTTTGATTGGCGTAACCCGACCGACCCTATTTTTACCGCCGACCCTAAACATTTTTTTTTGTGTGTGAGAAAAAGAAAAAACCCCAGTGAAAATGTGTATTTGTGCCATTTGTTTATGTCTGTATGGTATATGTGTGCTGGTATATAAAATGTCATAGACATTTTATAGATTTAAATTTTTTTTAAAAAAAATCCGACCTACCTACCCTATTTTTTTCTTCTATGTTACGCCAATCAACCCTTTTTTTTTAGGCCTAACCGTGTGCATGTGGCTATAATTGCATGTGTACGCCTGGATTACTTTTGCATGCGGAGATATAAGAACTGAATATTTCTCGCCAATTTGGAGCTGATTAGACTATATAGTTGATAAGTTTTATTTGTTATGACGTAGTTCTAGATCCAAAACTAGAAATTGCTCCATTGGTGAGGTGAAAAAGACCATCAGGTGTATGCAGTGAGTAAGATGTTTGAATGCTTGAAAATGTAGTCTGTCTTTCACTCAAATCTTATCTATGGATTGATCCAACCAGCCCAAAGACAGCCCAAATTTGTGATGAACAGGGTATTTTGTGGTACATTTATATTTTGAAGATAATTTTGAACTAATCCTATCCATTGGAATATTATCGTGTTTGGTATTGGTAATTGATACACAAAATTGTGGAATGTTGTGGATTTTCTCAAAGTTGAACACCTTAAGCTTTAAAAATTTCACAATGAAAGGTAGGTGAATCAAGTCTTACTAAGTCAATAAAAAAGCTTCAGAAATCAGAATTCAGAAAGTAGCACACTCTATATATAGTATACAACACATCCAATGTCTCCTTTGACAACTTTTAATTCAAATCATTTTAAACTTTTATTTGTTTCCTCATTTTCCAGGATCATCAAACTTCCCAATGGTCTAACAGCATTACTCATATCGGACCTAGCTAGCATCCTCAGTATCAGTTCCCAAGATGGCGACAGGCCGGCCGAGAAGCCTATGTCATCGTCATCACTGGAGACCAGTCCAGGCACACCAGAGTCCATGGACATTAACGGCAGCTCGTCACCCTTCCGTATAATACCCTCAGGCCCAGGCAAAGGGACACAGGTTCACGATGTATCAGATATAATAGCACCAGGTAAGTACATTCGTTGCAATAGGAGTTAAGGTGTGGTTTGGAAGAAAATTATATACAATATAGCACCTGTACTTGATGATAACATTGTCTTTGCAGTGGCTATCTCTCCAGCAAGGAACTGGAAAAAATCAGTGCACTCAACGGCCGATGATTTGTCTTTTTTTTAATTCATTGATTGCACTTTGTGGGTCTAAAGTAGCATTTGCTATGATCTAACTGCAGTGATTAGTTATTGGTCATTTCATTGTGTATGAAAGTAATAAAGAGACATACTCTTATTTTATTGGGTAGACAAGAATATAAAGTTGAAAATTGTATCACATTTTAAAGTTGACACATCCTTGTGTAGACTAATACATTCCATTGTGCGGTGATGGCAGAGCATATTCCAATGAGCACTGAGCAGTACAGCCTTTATGTGCAAATGCTTGGATTACTCCCATTTCATCTAATAATAAATGCATTACTGACAAATAATGGCTTACATTACAAATTTGTTTAATAGCATTAATACATGATTGGGAAAATTTCGCGTCGCATTTTGGACAGGATTTAAAACAAATTTATTTAAAAAGTAAGTTAATTTTCTCAACAACAAAAGTACAGTGCTTGCATTTCAAATTGTACTATCATATTTTAAATGATTATAGAAAGATAGTCATATTTTAAATTGTGTCATTTCATATTTCACCAAATTATTTCATGTTTCACACAAAACACTCCCAAGAAACCAACAATAACAAAAACAAACAAAACACACACAAAAACAATTTAATTAATTTTATAGTACACCTTTAAAAAAGATATGAGTGTCCAATCCTCAAACATTGTAGTAATTTAGGTGTTTCTCAAATATTGGAGCATACATTTTGTAAAATTGTTAATTAACTGCTTTTATACCATGCAATGTCACATCTGACTTCACTCCAGGGCCGCATGTCAACTGGGGCTGTTTGTAACTATAAGGAATTGATGCTTTGGATACAAGGGCAAGGATATTGTGTTGATGTTCAAGGGTTTCTAAAAAGCAATCTAATATAAATTGGCAAGGGGATACATTACTGAGCATGGTTGCCAATCACACAGCGGATTTAAATATAACAAATTTTGGTTCTTTATGTTGAATATGAAGGGCTTTAAAAACTCTTTGTTTTCTTTGTATTATACCATTCATTACTGTTTATGTTTATTGTGTACTCTACCTATGTGCAGGGTTCGAAATAAATGGGCGTTAGGCGCTATTTTGCTCCTGTGAGTGTTAGCTACCAAAAGCACCTGTTTATGACTAAAATTATATTACAGGTGCTGTTTCTTTTATCCAAAATAGCGACTGCCTGTACTCATGTGTAAGTAAGAGTAAGTTGAGTAACATAAAACATGGAAAACCAGAGGTTTTTTTTAAATCACAAGGTTTGAAGATGTTGTGAACTTTTATTTGCAATGCTTCGCCTTTCTTTCATGTTGGAAGTGATGTTATTGATGGGGATTTGTTGTTGAATTTGTAGGGTTATATTATAGGTGATGTGTATGGCACGTATCTTGCACAATGAAAGAGAAAAACCTGATTTTTCGCTAATACCTTGTTTATCAAATTCGATAAGCAAGGTTATTTGATAAACCTTTTTTGTTGTTGATCGAAACCGAGAAACCAGGTTTAACGATCGAAAAACCAATTTCAAAACCTTGCTTTTCATATCAATAAACCTAGTTTATCAAATTTGATAAGAAAGATTGATCATGAATCTTGCTTTTCAAATCGATAAACCTGGTTTTCATATTCGATAAACCTGGTGTATCAAATTTGATACATTAACCTTGCTTTTCAAATCGATAAACCTGGATTTTCAATTTGATAAACCTGATTTGTCAATTCGATAAACCTGGTTTGTCAAATTTGATAAGTAATGCTTTTTTACCTGCTGATAAACCTGTTTTTTCAAACACTTTTCTTTTCAAATCGATTAACCTGGTTTATCAAATCGAAAAACCAGGTTTATCGAATCGAAAAACCAGGTTTATCGAATCGAAAAACCAGGTTTATCGAATCGAAAAACCAGGTTTATCGAATCGAAAAACCAGGTATCTAATCGAAAAACCAGGTTTATAAAATTTGATAAGCAAGGTTTTTGAAGAAAAAAAACCAAATTTTTCGATAAAACCCCCCAGGTATATCGGCCGATTAACCTGCTTTATCAAATACCCTGCTTATCGAATTTGATAAACAAAGTTTTATGATTAAAAAACCCAGCTGTATCGATCGAAAACCAGGTTTATCAAATTCAAAAACCATGTTTTTCTCTTTCATTATGCAAAATATGTGCCATAGATGTAATTCATCCTATCATTCCAGGCTATTTTGCATCTACAACTCTATTGCTTTCCATACATTAGCTTAAATTAAAGAAGAACAAAGTGTTAACCAACTACAGAGCTGCAGGGATTGCCTAAAGATTAGATAAATTGCTAGTTTGATTCTGTCAGTGTCACTGCTGTATGTAATTTACAGGATTGATGGTTGGTCTTCAGTCCGGTCAGGGATGACCCTAAGCATTTTTGGGCTGATATGGATTGCAACTGTCCAGTCCCAGAGTGTAAAAATTATCAGGCCCATTCTGAATTGAGAGTAGAATATGTATATTGGTTCAGTTTAGAGTATCACTTATAGCATCCAACAAAAACACATGCTCCAAACTGGTCTTCATTCCTTGCCTGTAAGTTAGACTCAACTCAAGGGTAAGGATACATTCAGTAAAAATATTTTAAGGATGCTTTCATAGCTGTCATGTCATTAATTCAAAAAGTACATGTAGTAAGTGCTAGATATCATGCATTGGAAATTGACAACATTTTCAAGTATATGGTTGCAATGTTTTTCCAGGAGGCAGCATCAAATCAAGTTTTGAACAGAAGGTAAAGCAGCAAGGATTTAAAAAACCCACCAAAACATGGAAATTGAAACATCGATTGTGAGCTGCTGCAAACCAAATGGATTGTATTAAGTGAGCCTTTCTTAGGCAAAAAAAATAAAAAAAATAGTTGTGTTGCCCTCATCCGGCCGGGTCAAAATTCTGAGAATGTGGGCCGGGTATTTTTTAATTTTTTTAAATTTTTTTCAAGATTTTTTCAAGATTTCCCCTTTTTTTCAAGATTTTTTTTTTTTTTTCCAAGATTTTTTTTCAAGATTTTTTTTTTTTCCAAGATTTTTTTTCAAGATTTTTTTCTCAAGATCTTCCAATCTGTGAAAAGAGATGGGCAAGAAACCGAAATATTCACCATTGGGTTGAAATTACATCCAGTAAGCGTTTTCCTTAGTATCTTCACACATGTTGACTGAAATAATGGGTATAAAATCATTGATTTGGTCAAATTTAAAATTAAAAATTAAATAAATAAATAAATTTAAAAATCCGTCTGGCCGTCCTTCCCGATTTTAGGCTTGTGAGGGCAACACTTTTTTTTTTTTTGCCTTATCTATCCAACCATACACTTCTAGAGCTTTTCCTTTTGTTCATTACATCGTTTATATCTATTGATAGTATTGCGATTGCCTTATGGGCATGAAACTCAGAGTAACAACTTCTTTCCGGAAGGTCTATACTTTGAATTTAAATTTAATATTATTATCCACGGCTGGAAGTCTCAATCATGCAAGGTCGACATAATCGGTGAACTGTGCATAATCAATTAGTTTTTAGTGCATTCCAAGAATCGGTATGGCCCGGGTCACTTGTCAATCATCTTTTGATTAAATCCTGTACACCACCAAATCAAACAGAATTCAACACAAATGTACATAATATAGGCTCCAGAAATTAATTGTTGGAGCGCGACCCCCTGGATTCCGGCCACGCTGAACCTGATTTGTCCCGTGTTTCGCCCCTCTTAGCTTGATTGCCACAACCCCCTCCCCCGAATAGGTTAGGGCCTTAGGGGTATGGAACTGGACATCTTTTATATCTACCAACTGATATGGGACACTCTATGGTGTTATATTTCAGTCTCAAATTTTGGTATTATATTATATCACAGCAGCCTTATCTTCCTTGATCACATAATATTTGGCCTGTAACCATTCTTAAACATGGAACCACTATACAACTTCACAATCTATTCTCACAGCCCTGGCGCACATAATACTGGAGCAATTAGTGATTGAACAGCACCCAACGGAAACCGGTGTCCTAATGAACAATTCTCATTGTTTAAAATGCTAATCGCTCCATTATTTTAAAGAAGTATCAGCAACGCGTAAGAAATGTGATGCTTGAATTAACTTTATACTAAAACATCTTTATCAACGACTTTGCCAAAACATAGTTTAGCATAGTGGACATTACGCTCTAGGGCTCCCACATGGGACGGGACTGCGGGAGACCCGGATTCAATTCCACAACACACCTAATCATTATATATTGCTGGGTATTTTTGTAACATACATGTTCATAGTTCACCTCCCGGGTTGTGAACAAAAGAAAAGCCCCTACACAAATCTATTATATATTTTCGCAGTATTACGGGATAAACACTTTTTTCAGGCTGCTGTGGTGTTATATAGTCAGTCTCAAATTAAAGGCCTATTTATCAATCAATATCAGTATCATTTTCAATATCATCAATTAAGCATCATGGTCATTAAAATGTTTTAGTGATCATTTTTAGGTCGTCCGTCCGTAGGAAAAGACCTTATGGCAGCATCCTTCGTGTGTAGTCTGTCAGTCTGTGGGGGTGTGTGTGTCCGTCAACAATTTGGTATACACTTTTTGTTTTGTCCATTTCTTTGAACAGGATTTAAAACAAATGATGATTATGCTATGAGTATGGTGTCTTACTCACCAGTGCTGGTACATGTATATTGAAAGTCTAAGTATAGTTATGCTAACATATTAACACAGTTTATATATGCTGGCAGTTGGCCACTAGTGAGCAGTCAATAAGTTGAACAACAAAAGATATGCATACATATGTCCAATTTTCCTACCAATAGCCTGACAGTGACAGATAAATAATTTGTTGACATAGTTTGATCTAAAAGCGCATGAATACTTGTTTTTACACTGTAAACATACCCTAATTACTCCCTGGGCCTATTTTAAAGTTTAAACCATCAGTGGAGAAAAAACGTAAAAACGTGTCACATTTGGAAAATCAGGTTGCACCAGCTTTGGGGATAGCACCTGAGTCACCCGAGTGGAAGTCGGGCACCTAACTGATGGGTCCAGGGAGTTAGCTTGAAAATGTAAATATTTTCTTCGCCTTTTGATAGCCCGTCTGTCTGATCACACCACAAGATGGGCCTGGGAAGCACATGCTACCAGCACCTAGCCGTGTAGTGATTTGTAGTGTTGAGGAAGGTTATAGATAATAATGGATTAGATTATTCCTGTAGGGCGGATATTCCAAACCATTTTGCAAATACCAGTTTTACTGAACACCTGTCATTGGCAGAAAGGTGCCCAGTGAAGCTATACAAAATGTAGTTTATTCAGTGCCAAATTGGTTAGCAATATGTTGTTTTATCTCTCTGTGTGCAAAAGTTATTGAGGTCTATATGTATACACACAGTGCTATTAAAGGCATATTACATAATGTATGTGATCTTTTCTAAGTAGCGCCCTCTTTCATTGATTTTTACTATGAAAGCAAATTTTCTATTTTTTTCAAATTTTACTCTAAATTCACTCTAAAACTATGATTTTGAGGTTATTAGGAATCGTATCACTCTGTAACTTGGAATATATTTATGATTTATGATCAGAAAAGTAAATCTGCAAGAAAATCTGCTTCCAATTTTTTTTTGATGATTGAGGGCATCCCCTGGAAAAGATCACATAATAAACCTTTAACCCTAACCCCAAACCAGGTTTTTAACCGATAGCTCAATTTTAGAAGAAAAACTGACAAATAAATTGCCGCGACCTGACCAGGGATTAACCCAGGGACCCCCGTACCCGAAACCCGGACTCCCTACGCAAGCCACTGCCCTCAGCTACTCGTTCACCGAGTATACCGTGCTCACTATATAGGCTCGGTTGATTACCTCATCGATAACCGTCCGCACATGCGCTTGGAGATGGCTCGCTTGGAGTACTTTGAAAGTTTGAAAATATTTAATAAAAGTATATAAATTTACACTATTGAAAGTAAATTGAACACAAAATCTGATTATGACATCAATTTGACACATAAATACTCATATTTTGAAAAATAAACAAAAACAACAACACTTTTTTGACCCACATTTTTCAGACAGCATAACTTTTCTAATATTGATTATCATAAACGAGACAATTCTTCCTAGGATCGCTTTTTTCTTTTTTCAAAATTTGTAAATTTCCACCATTTCCACCATTTGAAACTAAATTTCAACGAAATACATAGTATACTAAATATGAATAAGTAACACACATTGTAATTAACTATCCAATTCTATTATTGTCAAAATGTGAAGAAATTGGAAGGAAAATGAAATTTGAATAATCATAATATTGGCCTTTGTTTACATTTTTAGGTCGTCCGTAGGAGAGAGACCTTATGGCTGCATCCTTCGTCTGTGTTGTCTGTCTGTGTAGTCTATGTGTCAACAATTGGTACACACTTTTTGTTTTGTCAATTTCTTTTCCATACAATGACCAATTGCAACCATTATTATGCAGTGAGAATCTTCCGTCCTATACTTGCAATGCATTAGTAAAGACCTATTATTCTGCACATTATGTCACTGGAGCGATATTGGTTGACCAATATTTTTCGAACTTGGTCGTCTCTTTTATACACTTAAAGCTTAATTACGCCGCACGAATCCACTAAAAGCGTGTGTTAATATGCCGATTGCAACGCTCTTATGTGTAGCGTGCAGAAAATGTAGTAGAGACTAATTTGCTTCGTTTTGGTATTACGATTACGACATAGATCAATCGGGTCATTATGATGAAAAATGGCGGTAACAAAATTGATGATCGATGCATTTCCCGCATCGACCTTTTTAAAGCTGATTTGTTTAATACGTTGGCATAGATAGTGATATGAATATCGAGACAATTCTTGCAAAAATCTTGTATTTTGGCTTCTGAAATATTTTGTAGCTGGCATAGAAAGCTTAGAAACATGCCTGTTTTTTGTGTGTGTCTCCATACGGACGACACATAAGATCATAAAGCCAAACCAAGCTTAGTGCTCTTTTTAGAGCGGGTAGGCGTCGAAGGTGAGGTAGCTATGATAATGCAGTTGAATGTTGAGGTCCCACAGTCATTGACAAATAATTTTGACATGTTGCACTGTCGATAGTTTTAACAGGAATAACATCTCTCTCGTTTTAACACCTCTATACTCTATAGTTTGAACGTTGCACATTGATTAAAAGAACAATCCTATACTGCTGTTCCACTGTGTTTTGTTTGTAGTACATATTCATTACTACAGGCAAGCACTCATATTTTGCACTGTACGGTATTAAAACTTTAGTCACTGCATGTATTTAGTCCTTGTCTGTGGGCTGTGAGAAAGAAAATCATTTAATTTCTGATTTTTGTTTCTGATTTGACAAACTGAAGACAAACTTATAAAATATCATCCACTATAGATACAATATATGAACAGTTATCTTTGTCTTAGCAGGCATTTTATAATGGCGGCCATCCTGAAACCCAAAAATAACAAATAACAAGGGCCTCCCTCACTGATTTTTAAAAAAGTCCGGACGTGAAACACATTATTTTTGTTACTGTTAAGGAGGCTCACCCATTTGGAGCTGATTAAAACTATAGGCAGAGTAGATGTATTTCTGGACACCTTAGTTCAATGTTTCCTGCTACTTTTACCCACATGCATAATGTAATCTAAGTTGAAGAAGTTGATCTTAGTCATGTAAGGGAAACATGATGGTACAACCAAACAATAAGTTTGTTTGGTTCAATGATAATTTTGTTGTGTTGCCCTAAGTGCCAAAAATCTTGAAGTCTGGTCGGTCAATCAATTTTTTTGTTTTTATATTTTTAACTGACTAATATTTTATGTCAAGACAAAATTGGTAAATGTTCATTTGACTTATGTGTCTAGTGTGATAACAGTTGAAAACCAATTTATTCAAGCAAACTTATTCATTTCAAGCAGAAAATAGTAATAATATTTTGACAATTTGGGTAAAATGTAAATCTTAAAAAAAAATTAAAAAAATTGCGACCCTAATTTTTAAGATGTTGGGATCGGTCGCTGAGGGCAACAAAACATTTTTTATGGTCCTTATTCATCTAGAGATTATAGCTGAGGTCAATTATACAATATGCTACGGTTTACTAATTGTACATTTAGACCAAATGAGGCATAAAACATATAGTCATATGCAATAATGCAACTAAAAAAAAGAACAATTATTGATGTGATTAATGGGATGACTTGTTATGACATTATCCACTGATGCATAACTAGTTGAATATGTTTGTTTAAATACATTAGAGGTTTGTCTTCAATAATGCACAGAACAATCGCTTATAATCATGATAATGCAGTACCCAAAGGATTCAGTCAATAGGGTTCTTTTTTGGATACCAGCTGGACTGAGCTGGTTGACTTTTGATTACTGTAATTAATTAATTGATTATTATTGCTACAGGCAAACAAAAGTTGTTAGGTTGTCCTCCAATGCTTATTTCAAATTGTGAAAAATGGGAATAGGTGGATTTTATTAGGCCAACAAAACAACAAGTTTGTCTCAGAAGAAACCTCAAGAAAAGGCTATGCAAAATGCGATACCTTTTGATGGGCTCTGTGAAAACTCAAATGTATATTTTAACATTACCATAGTAGAAACAAATCACATTTTGTTGAACTGTATTTAACCTCTATTTGTGTGTGGCAATTTGACTCTTGTAAGCAAGAAAATTAAGCTGATATGGTGACTTCAGTAACTTCACAAAATCACAATGTGAAATTAAAATTTGAAGAAGAAGCAGCATTTTCAAAAGTTCATGAACAAAATGGAAACAATAAAGTTATGCGCTGAAATGCAAATTAAAAAAGCTACGCACACGGTATTCTGAGACAAACATGTTTTTGGTCTTACACAGTAATGTGCTGCACTTCATCCCAAAGTACGTTTAAATCATATGTCAATGAGGTCAAAAGTCACATATCAAGGTCAAAGGTCATCTGAGGCAAAGTTTTAAAATAAAGCTGAAAGCATTCAAAATGACATTTATTTTTCATTCAAAGACTGATCAAGTTGTAAAATATACCAAAATACAAAGAACGACTGGAACCATCCAATACATATGGGCTCAATCTATCCAAATTTATATCAAACTTGGTTTATATGAAAACCTTCATATAAAATGATTGACTTAAGGGGGGACTTAAGGATGTTTTTGATTTGATTTTTTGAATTTTGTGAGTGCTGTAATTATTGAACTAATAATCAAATGTATATAAAAGTATACATTTTTGGAAAGGAAATGGATCAGAGAATCCAAATTTGGCATCAATTTTGACCAAAAAAGTAGATTTTTTGAGAAAATCACATAATTTACTTTTTTGACCCAAATTTTTTTGAACAAAGCTAACAAAAAATAATTTTGAGTAAAAAATTGCCAAATCACTTTATAATGATGTTAAGACACTAATGAAGGGACGATTTTTTTTTTTAAAAACCTTATCTAATATTTTTGAAAATTTTGACCAAAAAGTGCCAAAAAACGTGAAAAAATGGTTTTTAAATTTATTTTTACACTTTTTTGGAAAAATTTCAAAAAATATTGGATTAGATTTAAAAAAAAAAAAATAGTCCCTCCAGTAGTGTCTTAACATCATCATCAAGTGATTTGGGCATTTTTAACTCAAAATTATGTTTGTTAGCTTTGTTCAACAAAATTGGGTCAAAAAAGTGATTTTTTGTGATTTTCTCAAAAAATCAACATTTTTGGTCAAAATGTATGCCAAATTTTGATTATTTGATCCATTTCCTTTCCAAAAATGTATACTTTTATATACATTTGATTAATAGTTCAATAATTACAGCACTAACAAAATTCAACAAAAAACTTCCTTAAGTCCCCCCTTAAGGATGTTCAGTTATCTCCCCTTAAAAACGGACGACCTATCTCAGACCGCATCTGTATTTTTCCGTTTTGATTGTCAAATTATCAAAATGTTGGAGTGATTTTGATTGATGGATATTTTCGTTAGCAATAGCAATGACTTTTTATACACACAATCCCAGGTTTCCCAACCTTTTATTTTTTTATTAGCATAATAATACATGTAGGGCAGGAAAATGAGCTATTTTCTACCATAAATCAATCTAATGGGTGTACATTAAGTCTAGACATACAATGGATGGCAAACGCGTGAGGTGTAGGCCCTACATAGACGTATGTATATTTATTTTAGTGATTGAATGCATAATAAGGCACCTGTCAGCTTTTCATTATTCTTAAAAGTTTATGCCTCATCAATTTCAATTCATTACTCATACTGTATGAGGTTCTGGTACATGAAGTAGTTCTAGAATAACCCTTACTCCTGGGCGTGTTTTTGTGAATTAAACTATCAGGGGAAAGTGGGTCAAATTTAAATTTGAGGGGAAAATCAGTCTCCGCACGTGCCGTGAATCGAACCCGGGCCGCGTGCGTGCAAGGTGCAAGTCTGATGCCCTATCGACTGAGCTACACGGGCGAGGTTAAAAAAACTCAAGTTGAACCACGCGCTGAGCGTGGTACGAGATTGATGGGGCAGCCTAGCGATACAAGATTGTAGCACTGTCAGATTTTGTAAGGTCCAGGAAGGTTAGGGTTAACCTGCAGAAGTGGAGAGCTATGCTTACAAACTACAAAGTAAACATGTTAAACAGTTGTTTAAGTACTGTTCTTGAAGGGTCCCAGCCACCAAATAAGTTCCCTATTGCTTTGTGTGGTTAAGAGGTCAAGTTCATGTTGATTTTTCTCAACTTTAAAGCAAACTGGTTCTTTCAAATCAGGCCTAACAAAAATAAATTGTTGTTTCCGGTAACCCGACTGACCCTCTTAAAACCTGCCGACCGTAAAAATGTTATCAACATTAAGGAAAAAATAAAATTTATTTTCTACCTACCGTTCGTATTTGTTCAGTCCAAATTTACGGAAATGTATTGAGAGAATAACAATTTTACATTCCCATTTAGTTTTACATTCCCATTTTGCCGAAGGTCCAATTTGAATGTACCCATTTCCATGAATTCTGCAACAATTCTGAAGTTTACTTTCCGTTCGTCCGTACGCCTAAAAGTTTATTTCCATTCATCAACAACAGCGCAGTATTTGCGGTTATCGCAATAATTACGTGTTTTTTTGTACCACCAACAAACCAACCAACCACATGGAATGACGTAGCGTAACATGGTAACAATAACACACTGGGAACCGTGTGGAACAGAAAAGAAATATCATATTATTAACCTCAGTTCGGGCATGCAAAAGTCTCTCGCGCACGTGTTGAGAAGTAAAGCGCATTATCACGTTGTTCAAAGCAGATTGCTAAAAGGTTAATGCTTGTTTACATCGATAAAGTAATTCCCCAAGTTTAGCAAAGTACGATCGAAGGAAAAACATTTATTTTTTAATGAGAAAATGCAGTGTATTTACATTTAATGAATTACAATAAAATAATGAATGAAATTTGCCTCGAAAGTGGGCGTTCACTGTTCAGACCGGGCGTTCAGATTGCGATGACGGTCAAAATTCGGAAGCTTTGCAATTAATTTACATGGTGAATCTAAAATAATATTTTTTGGTAAAATAATTTTTTTCCCCGACCGACCGACCCTCTTTTTTGTCAGCATGTTACCGGAAACAAACATTTATTTTTGTTAGGCCTCATTGTTTTTATTGAATATCAAATTGTCTTCTGCTTAAAAACAACCACTTTTGTGGGGGTTGACCTGCAGTTTATTTGCTACGGGCCAATGAAAGCTAGCTTAGGTACGACAGGCTGTCTAGATTCTAAGATGATTTAGCTCTAAATCGGAGGAAACAGTGAAACTGTGTTAAATAATACCAGTCAAGAAAAAGCTAGTGATTTTTTGCCTTATATGGGGGAAATAATCTACAAATGCCAAATTATAAAACATTTAGGTACATTTACAGCACTTCATACCTTTTCTAGGACATTACATATAGACTTACCGAGGGGTCTATTTTAATTTAAAACACTACCGGATATTGCAAGAATGCAAAATATTATTTGGTTGTGTGCACTCATCAGGTGTGGAATTTGTCTTTAAATGTTGTTTGTAGTGTTTGTTCAATATTAATCAATCTTTGGAGTCCTTTTGTTCATATCTAAGCAATCGTTTTACATGAATATAGGTGTTTGGTTAATTTGCTATCTACTGAAGATAGCAGTATACTTCTAGAAAATAGTATGCAGACATTTAGAGTTACTTTATTTGGAGTGCCCAAAATCTTTTACTCAAAAACCTCTGTTATTTAGCATAAACAAGCAATCATTTTTAATAGGCTAAATGGTTCCCTATGTGTAGTTACGAGGTCAAGTTCATGTTAATTTTTCTCAACTTTAAAGCAAACTGGTTCTTTCAAGTCATTGTTTTATTGAAGATCAAGATGTCTTCTGCTTAAAAACAATCACTTCTGTGGGGGTGACCTGCATTTTTTTACTCGCTACGGGCCAATGAAATCTAGCTTACATAGGTAGACAGGCTGCCTAGATTCTAAGATGATGGATTTTAATTCTAAATCGGTGGAAACAGTGAAATCGTCGTGTAAAATAATACCAGTCTAGAAAAAGCTTGAGATTTTGGGCTCAATATGGGTTTATCCTTAGTGTAAGACGGAACATGATTAACCCAGCACAAAATCCTCTATTGGCGGATTAAAGGATTATACAGCTTTATTCAATAATGGGGTCTTGAGACTAGTCTAACTTATAAATGTCTAAAAGTGGGCTAATATGGTGGAAATAACCTACAAATGACAAATTATAAAACATTAAGGTACATTTACAGCACTTAATACCTTTTCTATGATGTTAAATTTAGACTTACTGAGGGGTCTATCTTAATTTAAAACACTACCGGTATATATGCTAGAATGCAAAATATTATTTGGTTGTGTACACTCTGAACAGCGGCAATTATTTTAAAGAGTAATATAGATTTTTTTAAACAGTTTTGCCTATACCATGGTTTTGTATGATCAAAATGAATGATTGGCTAACAATTTCACTTGCATCATTCAACTCCTCACAATTCACTGGACGAACCGAGCCGAGGGGCATTAAAACAACGCTCACATTTTTGATAATCTTTTATAATCTGGATAAAATTAGCTCTTAAAAGTACATGTACTATAAAATGGATCAGTAGGCCTGTTTGTTATGAACCTTCCATTTGATTCTAGAAAACGATCTTACTTATGAACCTATTTGGTGATAAAATTCCTTCACATTTCTTTGTTTTTAGAAGTTCATTATTAGAGGCTAATAATAATACCCTGCTTAGCTGTGTCAGAAAGATATAGAAGAGGGATCTTTCCAATTCCCTTGATGTTTTGAATTGAAGAACTTAAAAAACCCCAAAACAGGTAACCCTACAATGTAGGTCCAACCCCTGATGCAAAGAAATGTTGCCTAATTGGGTGGTTTTTGTCTCGCCTGATGTCATCAGAGGTCATTCAAGGTCATCTGGGGTCAAATAAGATCCGTAAGGCGTATCTTGATGGGATTTGGCGGACGGAAGAGGGAGTGTGTTCTTTTTGTTGATTAATTTTTCGAGGTCATCGGAGGTCATCTGGGGTCAAATAAGATCCGAAAGGCCTATCTTGATGTGATTTGGTGGAGGGAAGGGGGTTGGTGTGCTCTTTTTGATGATTAAATTTTCAAGGTCATCAGAGGTCATCTGGGGTCAAATAAGATCTGTAAGGCCTATCTTGATGGGATTTGGTGAACGGAATGGGATGGTGTGTTCTTTTTGCTGATTAATTTGTTGAGGTCATCTGGGTCAAATAAGATCCGTAAGGCCTATCTTGATGTGATTTGGTGGAGGGAAGGGGGTTGGTGTGTTCTTTTTTGCTGATTAAATTTTTCAAGGTCATCAAGAGGTCATTCAAGGTCAAATAAGATCCGTAACGCCTCTCTTGACGAGATTTGGTGGAAGGAAGGTGGATGGTGTATTCTTTTTGCTGATTAATTTTACGAGGTCATTCAAGGTCATCTGGGGTCAAATAAGATCCGTAAGGCCTATCTTGATGGGATTTGGTGGAGGGAAGGGGGATGGTGTGTCCTTTATGCTGATTAAATTTTCAAGGTCATCAGAGGTCATTCAAGGTCAAATATGGGGTCAAATAGATCAGTAGGGCCTATCTTGATGGGACTTGGTGGAGGGAAGGGGGGGGTGTATTCTTTTTGTTGATTAAATTTTCAAGGTCATTGGAGGTTATTCAAGATCGTCTGGGGTCCCCCTAAAATGTCTTGCCTCCTTTTGCCCCCCCCCCCCCCCCCCTAATTATGATGCTGGCGCCGCCACTGCATAGTCCAAAGGGGGTGGGGTACCATCTAAACTTGAAGGGCCGTAGAGCGGAAACGATTCGTTTGTGTTCCGCAAATTTGTTAGTACTTGGTAACATTTGAGCATCCCTTAAGGTATTACATCCCTTGCATTAACTACAATGTATACCTCTGTGACAGTGCTACATTGTATCATTATGTTTCATCATCATTTCTTTCAAGTCACTTTAGATGAACAGGCGAGACGCGCCGTTCGAGAACCGCCTTGTTTTGTATAATTTGTGTAATATCACCCAATCACTTACACAAATTAGTGCTTTCGATGCATGATTTGGCTAACCGAAAAAACTGAGTGGTGTTTTCACTTCACCAGGCAAAATTTCAGTTGGCAAGATTTTGTTGCAATGTTTATGCATACAATACAAGGTGCTTGCTCAGGCCGACTGTTAGTCACCTGGCTGTAGTCTCTGGCTGTAGTCCTAGGTAGAGTGATTATATCTATGATTGTGTGACTGATTGTGTGTACCAGAGCGTGGGTAATCACCGTCAATCGTGGACCTTAGTTTGAATACACACCATTCAACCGTGGACACACCTGCAAATGTGGACAGACCTTGGTTTCACGATTTGTGCAGAATGATGCAAACAGTGTAAAATCGCTATCCAAATGAGGTCCTCGCATGTGATACCCCCTGGCGGTGTGATATAAAATAAAATCACCATTTTGTCCTCGGTTTGCCGGTGTGTATCCAGGTTTGTGTGTTCTCGTTTGGATAGTACCATTTCATGGTCCTCGTTTGCCGGTTCGTAACCATGTGTATAAAAATCAACATTCAACACTCAGTTAACTCTTACTAAAGGATCTCCAACCATGATTTTACTGACCTTTAAGATTATTACAGCATTCCCCAAATTTGAAAAATAAGAACAGTCAACCATGTTGCATACGTGGTCACTGACATTGATTTGATATTTGAAAAAATACAGTCATCATGGTCATTGGTGAACAGGTATAGAAGCTCATAGGTTCAGATTTTAAATAAAATATTTTACCACCTGCTGTTATAGTGTGATTAAATCAAAACGCCAGAGCAACTATTAAAGGAGGGGTCCCACAAGCACAACATGCAGCATTATAATGTGCCAAAAAAGGTGAATTTTCTTCTTTTTTTTACACGTTTTTGTCAACATTTCAAAAAATATTGGATTAGGTTAAAAAAATTAAAAAATTGTCCCTTCATTAGTGTCTTTACATCATCATTCATCAAGTGATTTGAGCATTTTTAACTCAAAATTATGTTTGTTAGCTTTGTTCAAAAAAATTGGGTCAAAAAAGTGATTTTTGTTGTTGTTATTTTCTCCACAAAAAAAAATCAACATTTGTGGTCAAAATTGATGCCAAATTTGGATTCTCTGATCCATTTTCTTTCCAAAAAAGTATACTTTTATATACATTTGAGTCATAGTTCAATAATTATTTACAGCACTAACAATATTCAACAAAAAACGTCCTTAAGTCCCCCCTTAAATCCTTTTGAGTGAAATTTATTTCATGGTATTACAAATGTTAGTGATTGTGTTTGGAAACATTCTACTCACAAAAAATGCTGTAAAATAAAATGAGCCATTGAAGATTACATCTTTAAGGAATAGGGAAATCCCCATTCTATGTCACTGGCCTTAGGCAACTTGATATCCAGCCATAACTTGAGGCCATGTTTCCCCTCCATTACAAAAAAGGACAGAAATTCCTTTACAGAATTATTATTATTCAGAATTTTTATTTCAGCACCCATTGCTCATTATTTATAGATTCTTCTGTCCAACCATTAAATATCATTCAGAGCAGGTACTCGTGTGATGAGAGAAAATACATAGTCATCAGATCCTGATGATTTGAATCTACTGTGCAATCTCACTGCAAGTGGAGATTTTTTACTGCATTTATTTTTGTATTTTATCATCGTTCAAATTATCAATCTGTGGAATATTTGCCCCACACCTCTTCGGAAAATAACACCTTAAAATGTGTACCTTTGTTTATAAATAAAAGATGAATTACTAAACACCAGAACTATATGACAACGAGGTAATTGCACAAACTAAATGCCCAGATAAAAAGCTCTTGTTAAGTTGATTAGGGAAATCCCCGTTATTTCTATATGTTGTCATTCTTTGAGGGAGATGATGTTTGAGAAAAGGTTGTAAGCATTTAAAAAAAAAAATTGTGATGGGGGATTGCAAGGAATTCATAATGAAATTCAGCAAGAATCAGCGTATTGATTCTCACAAAGATTATCTCAAACATTTTTGCATGGATCAATGTCTAATCTCTCTTGAATATTTCAGGTCAAAATCATTTCCCTGGGAAGGTGGAATGGGGGGGGGGGGGAGCAGTAGAAAAGGTAATTTTAACATTAGAGGATGCATTATCCTCAAGATTCACTTTGCTTGATTCAGTCACAGTTTTTGTTTGTTGTAGAATTGGTTTATTTTGTTGATTCAACTTTGGAAGATATAAAGTTGAAAAATGAAAGTTCTAGGTTTCTGGAAATCTTGAGTTAGACTGTATGCACTTAAAAACATGGACATTGCCAAACTTGAATAAATATGTGATCTACAGAGATGTAAGACTTCAGGAAATGGAATCATATGGGATATTTTCACGCAATCAGTTTCAATTTATCGTCATATAAAATAGGCAATTTGCTAGTAAATGTTTGCATTTTCAGGAAATAATCTTAGATGCCACTTACATCTCTGGATGTACTGATGAGGGAAACCCCCTTTTTGAGTTTGGCTGTGTGCACTTTAAGACACCTTATTTAGACTTTTAGAGGTATAGGAGAATTTATGGTTAAAACAGCATAAATTGCCAAACTTGATCACCGATAATGCGTATGGGATAGGACGAGTACAAGGCTTAAATATAATTTTGATAGGTTGGATGTAAAATGACCAGGTACTGTACATGAATGTAAGTTGGGAAGGAGTCCTGTTATTAATGTTTAATGTCATTCTCCCACAGTTGTACCTCTTTTTGAAAATGGGTAATTAATTTGTGAGTATTTTTTTCAGGAAAAAATATATGTTAATATCGCAGGGTATGATGATTTTCCAATAGAGTATATAGTTTTAGAGGATTTTGATGCAAAAAGGTGACTAAAATGTAGTTTTTCAGAGGTTTGCCAATCTAATCATACTGCTGTATAGTCTTATTACTCTTAATGTAACTTATTTCTGCCCAATAAGTTAACATATTTCATTGGAAAAAGTATGGGGCATTTTCATAGGGCTGTTGGTAGCTGTTGGTTTGCAGTAATACACAACCACATTTAGTGTATTCTGAAAGTTGAAAATGCTTCAATGTGCTTTTTAAAATATTGTAGAGAAAAAAAAGAAAAACGACTAGAAAAAATCAAACATAATTTAAAAATAAATAATTAACTAAAAAGAAGAAGAAAAACACAATCAGTAGAAGTGCAGCACCCGGAATATGGTTAGTACCGTTGTTCATGCTTGTCAAGATTTATAACATTCTTGATGAATGGGTGTATGGACAGCCAGAATATCACAATGGCTATAATACAACGACAGCCCTGACCTTGATTTATAATACACTGCCCAACCAAACCGATGGACCGAATGTCCAGCTCATTGCATCAACAATCTCGTTTCACTGACTGAGTGCGTGGATTTATGTGTGTGTGTGTGTGTGTCGGCCAGCCTTTAGATCGTTGTTGGTCACAGACAAAGGATTTCACTGTAGATTGCAGCGTTTTATAATATATCCATCTCCTACCCTTGCTCTTCAATTTGAAAGAGGCTTGAGAGCAACAAAAGAATGGTTTACATGCATGAGGAAGTGAAATTGCCATGTCAATTTGTCCAATGTAATTATATTTATAAAAATTTGTCATCTTTTAGAAAACAAATTATTTGTCGGGTATCTACAAGCATAATATTAAATGCATTAGTAGCATTGTGGAGTTGTCCAGAATTCAACATTTAAGGATAGATGAAAAGAAAATCTCTTTTTATTTAAGAGTTATTTTCCCATTTTATAGATCTATCCATGTAATATTCTGTGATAGACTTTAAAACAAAACAAAAGATTAGTATACATAGGAACTTAACTATTCATTCATGTCAATATTTTCCATGGCTCTAGCGTATACGGTAGTTTCAAAGACAATGGCAACAGAGTGGGACTATCAGTTCAGAAAAAATGCCAATTATCGATTATCACATTTGATATTCTAATCAACTAATAATTTCTATGAATCCCATGTTAAAATATGAAAAGCAAATCAAGAAACTCCCAAAGCATAATTTGCTCAATTTTTTAACAACCTTGATAGATAGTTCAAGATGCCTGCTTTGTTGTTGTAAAATTGCATGATTCACATAAAATATTGATTTTGATCATTTTGATGACATTTTTTTAATAAAAATTGTGTTTTTTAACTCAACATTGGAAAATCGCCTACGATACAAAATATAATTTTATGATGTCTAAATTGTTCTACGTGATTGTATTATTGGTTATTTACAGTACTACATTTTGCAGGAAAATCCCATTATCCTAAGTTAGGAACACTGATTATAAAATATAACAGAATAAAAGAGAGAAATTCTTTTGTTTTTATTGCTTTGAAATCCTTCAATTTCTCATATCTTTGGACTATGGAGACTTAATTCAAAAGACATGAGCAATTTAAGGATTTCAAAGCAATAGAAAACAAAGGAATTTCTATCCTTTGTTTTGTTATATTTTCATAACCATTGTTCCTAACTTAAGATTCATTTTGTTTGATTACATTAACACATATTACTGAATAGGGAAATGCAGGAACATGGGACATTCGCCGGTGGTTGTTATTATTTGTTTGTTATATTGTCTATTGTAAACACCGTGGGTTGGTAAACTGCTTTATATTATATTATATATATGATATAAAACATTATTATATACATATTACTGAGTTTATGTGGACATCAGTTTTCAATTTGTCCCGATTCAATATAATCCTAAAATGTCATCCAAGTCAAAGATAGTAAGATATAAATAATGATACAAGTGAAGGGTGGCTATGGTTGGAAGGTATGCAATTTCTTTTTTAATAACAACAAATACCAATTAACTAATTTTGAATAAATTAGGATTATTTCAAAATATCTACAATAATTTGAGCTTGTTGTAATGAATTATTAAACCCTCTATCAGTCCAGAAGAACACTGATAATTCCTAGCAAATAAAGAAATGATTAATCCTATAGATCCTAAAGAAATGTTCATCATTTGAAATCCAAAAGTATCAAGATTATCAAAATTGGTATAATTTAAAGCTTACATCGTCCTCCAGATATTTTGAAGTAACACTAACATTCCACACACAAAATCATCAAAGGCATGAGTTAAAGAAAGGATAAAAGATAAAAATAGATCAGAGAAAATAGTGGTGGAATTGTAAACAAAACATAGCTATCACATGTACCAAACTGAGCAGATATTTACACAATCGAATGCGGTTTATATACAGGGGACACTGATTTATAAACCATCCTCATTCAGAAGACAAGACCAGCGTTCAATGCTTTTTTTTCCCGAATGATAACAATTTTAGATTTGAACTTAAACACTGCAAGACACATTTCATTGCCTCCTCCATACTGATTAAAGGAGGTGTCCAGCAAGCACATCATTATGCATTATACCAGGTGGTTCAAAAAAAAGTTGACCCAAGTTCAAAACAATTTTTCAACCACATTATTTAGTTTCAGAGAATTTGTGTTTACTTGGTCTTGATCAGCAGTAAGTTTTGAAATTATCCTGAATAAATGGCGCGTTGAGCTTGTTTGGTTATTCAGATATGGCTCATTACAGAAAGCATGCACAAAACTGGCTTGTCCACGAGAGTGTCATTTAGTATTTGTCTTCAACAAAACAGCATGCTCTAGATTCAGAATTGAAAAGCCCGCCCAGACAAAGTATCCCAATCTCTATGCTTATGTGCCATTCACATTCAACAAAGAAACGTAGGTACGTATGTAGGTAATGTCATTCACCAGACAGATGTTTCAGATGTTTCCTTTTTTTCTTTTTCTCCTTTTTTCACAATTTGTGACCAATCATGTGTAAGTCCACTTTGTGCATTCTATCTCTACTAAAGGACGCTCCCATGGACAAGGCAGTTTTGTGCATGCTCTCTATAATGAACCATAGCTGAAGAACCAACCAAGCTAAATTTACCATTTGTTCAGGATAATTTCAAAACTTACTGCTGATCAAGACTAAGTAAACACAAATTCTCTGAAATTATAATATGTAGTTGAAAAGTTACCTTGAACTTGGGTCAACTTTTTTTTGAACCACCCGGTATGTTAGAAAAATAATTATTGAGCCCAAATCGCGGCGTTTACAAAAAGCATCATACTTATCATAAAAACAAATATTACAAAGTCGCGATATTCGAAAGTCCCGGTATCAATGAAGTCACAATACCTCTGGTTAAACAATACATTTGCACAAATTTGAGCACCACAATCATGACATCATTGATTCCGGGACTTTCGATTACCATGAATTTTTAGATATGGCATGTTGAGAGATGGCGGTTTTTATGATTTTAGTATGATGTTTTGTTCTATATCTGCACGATTTGGGATTTATAATTATTTTTCTAACATATATTGCACAATGATATGCTTGATGGACACCTTTAACTGAGTGAATGCTTCTTCCCTGATGATTTTACTACTTGATTTCAATGGATTCCCATCATTTGTGTTTCAGGGATTGATTATTGATTTAATCATTTGTCACCGCAGTTCTTGGAACTGTCCTTAATTAATATAAAATGTTAACACGTCAAACCGAAATGCATCACATTGGGTGTTTCTCCACTGTGATACTATAGGGTGAGTCATAAAGAAAAATAAGTTGCAATATATGACAGTTGTGGTAAGTGTAATGGCAGAGAACCCCAGGGGGGGGGGGGGCGGTACTCACCCAAGACGGTATACGGGGTGTGCCGCTCTTAATGGGTAGCTTTTTGGGCACAAAATCCCTAAACATGGGGTATGATTTTGTGCTGGAAATCCCTAGTAATGGGGTCAATTTTTACAAATGTGTCTATTTTCGCGAAAATTTGCAAAAATTATGTCTATTTTCCGGATAATTTGCGCAAATTTGGTCTAAAATGAAGCAAAACCCCTAAAAAAGGATACAGATTTTCCCAAAATCACCCCTATGGGTTTTGAATCTCCAGCGGCACCCCCCGACCCCCCCCCCCCCCCCCCCCCCCCCCCCCGGGAGAGAACCAAGACAGACATTTCTATTCTCTAATGGTGAGAACATCTTTTAAATAGTTATCATGTGTCAAAGAGAATTTTAAGAGCCATGCAAGCTGCACATGTATTTGTCATGGATTGATAACTTTTATGAGTGTAGCTAGCTATAGCCATGTTCAGACGGGAGTAGATGGTCAGAGTAAATTCAGATCCTGCGGCAATACAAATTCCAAACATATTTTCTCTACTCCAACAATTGTTCACACGCACTTAACATGACCTTACCCCGATGAAGTAAATACGACCGCAGGGGGCCTAGGAGAGAGCTACTCAGACTCCCGACTTTACTCCGACCATACTCTGACCCAAATTAGAAATATAGGTGGTAGTATTAAGTGGAAAAGCAACGCCACAGGCGGAATTGTTCTACGCAAAAAATAATACTACTGCCTGCATTTATGGCAGACAATATAACATGGGTACGGTCTAAAAACAACACTTTTATTACCATTCTTAAACTGTTTCCAAATATATTTCTGAAAGGTCACAGGTTCGAGTCCCGCACCAGCTCCTGTCCTTGCTTTTTAAGTTGGGATATGAGTCGAGGCTTGTTATGTTTGTTTGAGTTGTGGAACTTTCGGTAGTTATCTGCCTCGTTATTCATTCTTAAACAGTCATACTTTAGACATGTATACATTTAATATAAATAGTACTGTTAATTGCTCAGATTTTATCAACTTTTACCCCTGTTAGTATCAAATAACCCACAAACATTCCATTGAATCCAGTGCAGTGATGAGTATGTCATGCTTCGGCGTATATGGGTAGCATGCAGGAGAAGCACAGTAAGACTCATTGCAGAAGTGCGCGTTATGGAACAAAACTATAGATGGGGTAACAGGTGACGTCACTCCAGGCATTTGGTCGGCAGTTGCCATTGTTCTTTGCCCGGCGGTTGTGCTTGCGCATCCTGTTTTGTTTAGGACGCATGCTTTTAAAACTTGCGCCAAAGCATTATAAAGGGCAATACGGCATAGTGGACAGTGTTGTGGTCATACGCTGTTCCCTCAAGCATGTATCGACAGTCCAGTACCTTCGACCGTTGCGTTTGTTAATAAACATTGCAGTCGCCCCATCTGTAGTTACCACGCACTGCGAGAGGGTGGTCACGCTAATAAATATATTGCATGTTATATTGTCTCGTGGAAATGTCACCAATTTCTCTGAGAGCCAATGAGAATTGCTGAAACTTTCTTATTTAAGAATGTAGTATCTAGCGGTCTCTGAAAGCAAGCATGCATGGTAGGTAAAAATAGCTAATGAACAGGAAGGTTAACCCTAAGCATGCCTGCCCTAGGCCATGCACATAATGTATTGTTACTTGCTGTTGGTGTCTATAAATAGAGTTGGTTTTTATTCACCTTGTAGGGGAAGGAATTACAAAGATTTTAAAGAGATATCTGTGCTAAAATGTTCATGTAGTAGAATCAAACAAGTGTTTTGAATCAGTGCGGTAGATGAGAACAATTTAATGCACAACGTTTCGGGCTTAGCCCTTTGACAAGTGTAACCAAGAAGACCAAGAAAAAGAATAACAACAATATAAATGTGAGCGTGTGTGAAAATCGCGCAGAGACTAAGCGTCTAGTAAGTGCCGCATCGTGCCTGCAACAAAACGCCAAACAGAGCGACGGGCCTTGACAACAAGGGAGCGGACAAAAATAACCTAGAAAATGAATGAAGTAGACAATATAAAAGTCAATCACATGTATAATGAAGAGAACCTCTCATTGAGTCCATGAGGTTGCAGTTCCATGACATCTAAAATGTTAATTATGTATAGTATGATTTAACTGGTACAAACCATTGATTTGAAAATGTTATTATTGATAAAAATGTCAAACCATTGAATTCGATATAATAGGGTGCCCTCATGCACTTTCTTTCAGCATGCACTGCATCAAAAAATGCCCATATCTTTGGAGTTCCTATGGGATTTGCGGATCCTGAACCCCCACAAATGCTACCCTCCTCATTTCTTAACCATAAACTGAATTGTTCAAAGTCATAGTTCAATTTTTTGGAAAATTACAGTAAATAATGGCCTCTTCATTTCTTGGTCTAGAATTTAAAATATCTCAACTTTGTTTGTCAGAAATATTAAAACATTTGGTGGATGCCTTTTGATATTTATTGGCGGCAAACGCCATTCGCTGCTACGAAATAAAGACATTTTGTATAAATTAGTCTTCATTTTTAACGATGATGGATGATATTTCCGGTATAAGCATTTGTCTCAACATCAACAACATAACGTTTTGTTAGTTGAACAGTTGTTAGTATTAAAATACAATGCAAACAAACTCATGCAAAATAGTTAAATACTGTCAAAGTCATATGTTTTGTGTTTGGACTTTAATTTACAGTATTCATGTCGAATTTATATTCCCAAATACAATATCAGTATTAAAAATTTTAACAAATCCGACCGACCGACCCTACCTTTTGAGGACCCTCTATCGACAAACAAACAAACATTTTTTTTGTTGGCCTTAGGTGAGGAAAGATTAACCCTAACCCTACCATATACCACAATATACCACGACTGGGCACGTTGGTACCACCCGGCGTGGAAGTTTTTCGATGAAAAAATGGACCCAATCCATATAGTTTGCGCAATACACTGTGCAGACTACGGTTGACAGTCGTGGTGTAGTGGGGTATCCTAAGCTCCACGTGCTGGAGGTCCCTGGATCAAGTCCCAGGGGGATATTTTGGTCAATTTTCCACGTTGAAAAAAAAATCTGAAAACTGGGGGGGGGGGGGGGGGGGGGGGAAGGGTCAATGTGGCTAATCATCCATTTTAAGAAGCAACTTCCTCCACCCCAGAACTAAACATCCTTCCTCGCGTTACAACCAAGCTTTTGTGTTAGTTTTATGTACAGTAGCTTTAAAGGTAGATGTTCCGATTTTCAACTTGAAGTTTTCTATACTACATGAAAGGTCATCCTTAAGAACGTTGTGTCCCAAAATTTGAGATGCATAGCTATTATGGTTCTTATTTTAGACGCACAAGATGCTGTGAACTGTCCCCATTGAGTAGTACACAAACTATATCGGTGGTAACCACCATTCGCGGTAATTCAACGCTATTTCGTCGATTTCTCTGTCATTATACCTAATTAGGCTGTCAAATTTCAGTATGATGATGAAAAAAATACTAGCTTTCGTATGATATGAAAATCTCCGTACGTTTGAAATGATTCTGTGTTACGAAAATGTGATCGGGTCATCTACCTTTAAGTGGCCCAATGATTTTCAAATTATTTGGTCATATTGTATACCAAAGCAGTAGAAGATACACACTAATCTACTATTCTTTGTAATTTGTAAAACAAATGCAGCAGTTTCCCTGTGGAAAGTCTCTGTGCTATCTACATTTTCTCTAATAAAGTTGGAACTCCACATGGATTTATGAGATGCCATTTGATTGATCAATGCTCTTTTATGGGGGTGGTAGCTATTTTTTAAGTTCAGATCCAATAGTGAGTATTTTTAGGATTCATTGCTATTTCTACACTGCCAATACTAGTATTCTTATTGAAAAAATTGCATTCAGCCTTTAATAAATACTATTTGGGAGAGCTTGGTTTTCAAGTGAGTGGTGGTTATTTCTCCACGATGGGCTTCAGTATTTATAGTAGGCATATTCTTAGAGAAGATATTTCAGGTAGAATTGAACTAAATATAACATAAGCTACAGGTATTATTAGGAGAGGTGGGGGATAGTGTTTTTTCCTCAACATAAAGCTTCATATCAATAGGTATTTTTAGGCTTAATAGAAATTACATAATGCTATTACATGTACCTCTATTTATACCTTTAATTTTGTGTAACTTTTCATTGGAGAAAGTCTATTTGTAGTTTAGTTATTTGTTTAAATGGGCGTGGTGGTTATTTCTAAATTTAAGCTTCCGTTGTTAGTAATTTTAGAGTTAAAATTTACGATCAAGGTAAGCAAGTTAACGTACAAGGAACATCAGTGATTGAGCAGAGATCTTTGTAGATGTAATATATTGTACACCCTCACTAGTTTATCAACCAAGCTGATCTATTAGGGTTCATCCAAGCTTTCATAATCTGCGGCCCATACTGGACTCGTATCATTGCCGATCAAATATTTCACCAAGCTGTTCCAACCAGCGGCTACCCCCCTCCACCATCTCCGATTCTGTCCATGTATCTGTATGCTCTTTTATCCCGTAATATATTATAATACATTCAAAACCACCAAGTCGGCTTCATTGGTGGCCAACTCTTTAAAATTCTTTATGCATTTCCCAGGGATGAAGTGGAAACTACATGTCGGCCTACACGGGGAAATTGCCAGGGAAGTTATTGCCTGCAAGCGAGCTCCATTTTCAACAGGAACATATCAGTAAATGAGAAAAATAGAAAGCTCAAAACCAGTGCTGAGCCCTTATGAGTGCCACAATTTGATTTATAATCACTTGGTACATTTAGCCTGTTAATGTCTGTTAGGCTATTGTTTACTCTGTACTTCCAAAAAAAGAAGGAAAGGAAGAAGCTATATTAACACCTTGAGATCAACTAATTGACCAATCTTCCTTCCCCATCTGCTAGCACTGTCATGATATCAAGGGGCTTTGCTTCAATTTTACAGGGTTGTTGTTATTTATTTGTTATATTTGAACAACATTTGTATGCCATCTGCTAATTTCTAATTTATTTATTCTAAATAATATATAGACTCGGACAAACTGGCATGAATTTTATTTATTTATTTTATTTCAAAGTTCATAATAAAAAAAATCCAAACATCCGTCTCATATTTGTCATAAATGTTCTCAAATGTTGTAAGTACCATTGAACAAATCTTAAACTCAAATTCATCTTACTACTTTGAATGGAACTGACCCAGGTTATTTTGGTATAAAACTGTACTCTCATTCCCAGAAATGATCGCATCTCTTAGTATTGACCTCAAAATAGATGTGCTTATTGTCTCCAATGTGCATACCTCTGTGTGTTTGGGCCTATGAACATACTGGGTAGAGCAGTTGCGATGTATTGCAATATTTCATAACCAAACACGCTGTTTTGGTGACATGCTGCAAAGTTTGGGCCTATGAAAACACCTCTTAAATAAGACCGTTGCAATGCAATGTAATACATATCATAACCACTACAGACATGGCAACATGGGACAAAGTTTGAGCCTATTGAAACACTCGTTAAGGCAGTTGCATTTGTTTGGTAATATTTCATTACCACACTTGGGCCCTATTACATGTAAGTAAACTTACAATGTAGGATGAGTTTAAGGGGACTCAAGGACGTTTTTGATCTGATTTTTTTAATTTTGTGAGTGCTGTAATTATTGAAAGTTACTAATCAAATGCATATAGAATTATATATTTTTGGAAAGGAAATAGATCAGAGAGTTTTTGATCTGATTTTTTGAATTTTGTGAGTGCTGTAATTATTGAACTATTAATCAAATGCATATAGAATTATATATTTTTGGAAAGGAAATAGATCATAGAATCCAAATTTGGCGTCAATTTTGATCCAAAATGTTGATTTTTTGAGAAAATCACAAAATTCACTTTTTTGACCCAATTTTTTCTGGCCAAAGCTAACAAAAATAATTTTGAGTATAAAATGCCCAAATCTCTTGATGATGATGTTAAGACATTAACTTAGAAACCTTTTTTTTTTTTAACCTAATCTAATATTTTTTTGAAAATTTGACCAACAAGTGCCAACAAATCGGGAAAAAATGGATTTTCTTATTTTTGTGGCACTTTTTAGTCAAAATTTCAAAAAAATATTAGATTAGGTTTAAAAAAAAAAAGTTTCTACGTTAAGGGAAGTGTCAACCCTAATATTTTGATGATCAACTTTTGCTTCTAAGTTTGAGAATATTGAATAAAAGTACATAAAAGTTTACATTTTTACAAAGGAAATTTGATAGGGAATCCGATGGTGATATCAATGTGATACCAAATAAACTAAATTTTGAGAAATGAACCAAAAAGAGATTTTTTTACCCCAAATTTTTCAGACAGCATAACTAAAAAATAAAAAAGGGTAATTTGTTATAATATACATTTTTGTAAACAGGACAATTTTGTCTAGGAGGCAATTTTTTCTTTTACCAAAATAAGGCTTGGTTTTGGAAATATTGCTAAAAACATCGGAAAAGTGTAAAAGTCGTGTTTTTTTGCATACATTTCGCTAGAAATGGATGCATATCTCGAGTTTAAAATCCATAATCGAAAAAATAAAAAATTGCCTCCTAGCGCTGAAAGTCCTCTACACAATGGTAGTAAAAGCTTACCTGATAGTTTGATATATTTTTAGTTATGTTGTCTGAAAATTCGTAAAATTCCATCAAATTTGAACTTCTAGAAAACATCGATTTAGTAAAAATATTGACATTTTCCACCATTTAAAGCTAAATGTTCACGGAATACAGGAGCGTGTGACCTAAAAAGCGAGTATACTATTATAAACAATCATAATAAACCATCAGATTCAATTTATATTGTCACAACTCACAATGTGAAGAAATTGGAAGAAAACTGAAATTTAAATGATCGTAAGATTGGCATTTGTTTACATTTTTAGACATTGTTTTTCGCTCTTTTGTTTTTCGCGTCTACGTCGCGGATATTAAGCCGCACGTCTAGTATTACGCGCGGGAAGTTTCAGCGCGCGACGCAATGATCGAACAGCTGTCGCAGCATTTGAAATGCGCGGAACTCCGCTTAAATTCCCGCCAAATAACTATGCTCCTTTTCCTGACTCAAACTTACCAAAACAACAATTTAAAATCAGCCAAAAGAACGGGAAATAATCGCTTCCGATTAGTAACTTATGATGGTAATGATAGAATACATATAAAAGTATTAAATAATAGAGAAATATGAAATTCAATTTTTGAAACAAGTGCCGGGTTGACACTGCCCTTAATGTATTTATATCATTTTGGGCATTTTATAATAAAAAAATTAAATCAAAATTGATGCCAAATTTGGATTCTCTGATCCATTTCTTTTCCAAAAATGTATACTTTTTTATACATTTGAGTCATATTCAATAATTACAGCACTCACAAAATTCCTAAGCCTGGTTAAGAAGAATATTAAAGAATTCTTCCTAAATTAAGCTTTATGATGAAGGGCCAAGTTCTTAAGTTATACCTAGGGTCTAATCATGACGATCAACTCACAAATTCTTAAACAATCGTCCTAAGAAGAGTTGAAAACTTGAGAAGAGTAACTCTACTTGAGATTAATCTGATCTTTTACTAGGGGGTGTCAATTTTTTTTAGAAATCACCCAGAAGTGAAGGAGCCAGAAACTTTATTTTGATACGTAATCCTTCAGACATCTTTACATAGTCCCTGTGCAAAGTTACACATTTCTCCCACTATTTATTTAATACCTGTCCACGGAACGCCATTGTAGAGATCCTCAGATTGACCGCCATTGAGTGATTCTCAGATTGCCTCAGATTGTGTTATTCCCAAAACAGCAATAAATAGTTTAAAGTTTTGACAGAAGGGGGTCAAAGGTCATTACAAACAAGCTTGACAATAAACTTATGGGTAACATGGGGTGTGCACAGATTGACCTCTAATGACCCCTACATGACCTTTGACCCTTTGTGGCAATCTGAAGATAAATCAATGGCGGTCAATCTGAGGATCTCTACAATGGCGGTCTGTGGACAGGTAATAAATAGTGGGAGAAATGTGTAACTTTGCACAGGGACTATGTAAAGATGTCTGAAGGATCACATAACAAAATAAAATTTCTAGCTCCTTCACTTCTGGGTGATTTCTAAAACTTGTTGATACCCCCTCGTATGATATACGGTCCAGATATGCTGTTGTGGCAACACTGCAAAGTTTGGGTATTTGAAACACTGGGTAAGGCAGTTGTGATGCCTTGTAATTTATCATAACCACTACAGACATTCTGTTTTGGCAAAGTTTGGGCCTATGGAAACACTGGTTAAGGCAGTTGTGATGTAATACTGTGATGTATTGTAATATTTCATAACCACTACAGACAAGTTGTTGTCGCAGCATGCCCATATATTGTTTCTCACCCCTTTCAAACATACGAGTCATACAGCTGCAAGATTAACATACGGTACATGTCACGTATGATATAGTGGGGAACATTATTGCACGCTCCATTAACCTTTTTTTTGTGTCTGTGTTTATGTTATATTGTTAATAAAAATGTATTGAGATAACACAAATATTGAAACACACAAGTTGATGATGTCTGTTATTCAGTCTGAACCACTAGGCCTGATGTTAAAGTGCATGTCACCCTACCATTGTAAGTCATAAACCTCTGCAAAATATCAAGTCAAACCCTGGCATATGTGCTACAAACCAGATCATGTACATCTTTCAATTTTACCACTATAGTCTAATTAATAATTGAATGAACAAATGCGGAATAGCGTATTGCGCAAATAAGTCCATGCAGCGTATGTTGCGTAATACGTACACACTCGCCGCACAATGCTGCGTAAGCTTGAAAATACGCACAACAGTGATGGAATACTCGAGTCCGGACTCGGTCTAGTCCCTTTTTTGAAGGACTCTGACTCTGAGGTGTAAGACTCTGACTCGGGCACTATTAAGGACTTTGGGTATTTTGCCCGAGTCCAGTATTAGTGCCAGTAAATATTGGCTTATTTTGTATACGATGATGAATTACTTTAGTAATCCTATCTTCAATAGAAATAATGTCGTAAATCATCATAAATACATCTGAACAGTTAAAGGTAGATGACCCGATCACATTTTCATAACACAGATTTTTCTCAAACATATGGAGAAATTCATCATATGAAAGATCATATTTTTCTGATTAACATACTGAAATTTGACGGTCCAAATCAGTATGATTACGAAGAAATCGGTGAAATAACATAGAATTACCGCGAAAAGTGGTTAACCACCAATATAGTTTGTGTACAACTCAATGGGCACATTTCACGGCATCTTGTGCGTCTAAAATAAGAACCATTAGAGTTATGCAACTCAAACTTTGGAATACGATTTTCTTTTTAGGATGAACTTTCATGTCGAATAGAAAACTTCAAGTTGAAAATCGGAACATTTACCTTTAAAATATGATGTTGATAACCAAAACACAATAAGCCTAGGGAACCCATAAATAATGTTAAGGGATTTATAGGTGGATGTTCTAATCACTTAAGCTTTTTTTTTTGCCCATCAATATATTTTGATATCAAAAGAAACCCCATATTTTCCTCATTATTTATGTAAAATGCTTGGTGCAAGATATGTACCATTTAGACATTATACATGTAAGCCAAAATGCAGTGAATTACTGCCAAAGGTGGCTAGCCACCCGGCCAGTTTGTGTACTACTACTCAATGGGCGAATTTCATGTCACCTTGTGTTTCTAAATTAAAAACCATTGGAGTTATGCAACTCAAACTTGGGAATACAACTATTTAAGGATGACCCTTCATGTAGAATATAAAACACCAAGTTGGAAATCAGGCCAGCATTCAGAACACCTACCTTTAATAATCATTTTTAATTAAAGTTATTTAATAATATAAGGTTGTTTGTACAGCGTAAATTTTTTTGTTTTGTTTTTGTTGTCAGTGTTTTGATAAAAAATGATGAAATTTCTAACAAAAGAGGATCTTTCATTCGCAATTCTTAGTTTCCATAAAAGCTCACTTTAACCCTAACCCCATGGAGTGGAATTAGGGATGAAACTGTCAAGGATAAGAAATTTGCAGGGGAAGGTTTGCTCTGCCAGCATATCACACCTTTTTTTTATCAAGTTTGTCATTTCTCAATCTATGAACTTCTGAACACCTTTTAAAGCTGTGAATCAATTTGATATTCTTAGGTCTATAATTCAAAATGGTATCAACATTTATCCATGAATGTGAAGGTTAAAATATGTTATTATGTGGACATCACTGATGTGTTGGTCTGTAGATAGCAACATAAATGACATGTCATCAGAACTTAAAATATATAAGGACTCGGGACTGTGACTCTTACATCAAGGACTCCGACTCGGACAGAAAGGACTCTGACTCAGGTAGGGTGGACTCGACTCCAACACTGACGCAAAGAACCTGTGCTAACACTAGCACTACATCAAGTAAGGTATCTCGTAGCTGCATATACGCTCAGTAGGCACCTGTAATTAAAGAGAGCCAGGGTACCAAATGCCACCTGGATTTGCTCAGAGAAGATAATTAAAGGTGTATGTTCCGATCACCTTTTTTTGGCTATGATTTTTTTTTCACATCAAGATATTTTGATATCAGAAGAATCCCCATATATTTCTCATTGTGTCTGTAAAATCTTAGGAGCCAGAAATGTTCCATTTAGAAATTATAGGCTAAAATGTGGTGAATTACTGCCAAAGGTGGTTAACCACCAGCCAGTTTGTGTACTCAATGGGCAAATATCCTGTGACTAGTGTTTCTAAAATAAGAACCATTGGAGTTATGCAACTCAAACTTTGGAATGTGACAATTTTAAGGATGACTTTTCAAGTAAAATAGAAAACATCAAGTTGAAAATCAGGCCAGAAATCAGAACATCTACCTTTAAGCCTCCTTAACAAAGACCTGTGTCTGATCTCAAACCATGGGTATTTGTACTGATTTTGACTTGAGTATCATCACTATATTAATGAAATCAATGGTTTCAAGCCCAGTCCAATAAAGTCACATGTTGATCAAGAAAACAGCAAGCCACCTTGTTTCTCATTTATCAAATCAATTCTTTTAAACTTGATTGGATAAGAAGACTAGATTTGTTGCAGCGTGGAAAACAGTGTACGAACTCATTTCTTTTTAAGTTAGTCAGCAACCCTGTATGTGGGGGGTAGGATACATACTGGCAATCTTTGACAAGAGTTAAAGCTGATGACAAGAGTCAAAGCTGGTGACAGGACTTTAACTGTTTGTGCGTCTAGATGGAATCATCTTCCTATAGGCTATATTAGACGTCTGTTTTGGTTTTTGTCTTCAACTTCAGACAATTTTGTTTCCAAACTAATCGTTCCCTTCTAATATTATTATATTTACATTTTATTATTCTTATGCTATTTTGTAGGGCCATGAGGGCTACACAAATACTATGACATTCTCAAGGGTCAAATGGCCCCTTATTCTTATGTTTTTCTTTGTTTGTAAAGCTTCTTGAAGGGCCAGTCATGTTGGAGGCCAGTTCAGTCGATAACCCATTTATTTATTTTTGTTAACATTGAAAAAAACCTTTTTTTTTAAATCTCTTTTACAGGCAAGAAAAACAGTCCTGATGATTATGATATGAGGAGCGAAGAAGAAGGTGGAGACGGTGATGGAGACGGGAGCTCCGACCCAGATGATGCCAGCGGCAGCAGCACATCCCGATCACCCAAAGAACCAAAGCATAAGGAAGAGAAACTTGTATGTCTTATCTACATGGCGACAAAGTTAAGTACTCACTTGTCAAAATGCTGGCATCCATGGCTGTCAATACTCAGATCTGCTTGTTGGGTTGTTGGGAGGGAAGTATGCCATTGTGTCATATTTAGTGTGGTTACTGGTTGTGTTGGTTTAAATATAATGTTGTAGATGTATATTATTATAGATGCAGATATGGATATGCTCGTACAATTTAACCCTCCAAAGGTGACATCTCCGAAGGGGATTTGTTTACAAACAAATTCCAGTTTTGGTGAAGTTTTCTTCACTATAATATAGCAATACGTACTGCTCTGTTTTAGTATGTAAATGCTCAGTAGGAGTAAAATCGTATTTCCCTAGGAGCTAACCACCTCTTGGTTAAGCGGTAAGGTACGTTTTGTAATAATCCAGCTAAAACCTAGTAATTACCTTTTTTTTAGGTTGAAAAAAAGTCCCAACAAAAATTGTCATATTGGTATTTTTCTACGGAAGAATCACCTTAATTTGGGGGAACGTTGCACGAGCAATTCCAATACGGCGTTGTATATCTAGTAGCAGTAAATAAGGAAGGCAATTGAGTCTATTACTGGCACCATTGCTTTATTTGTGATATGCTTTGTTGACAAGGGTCATTTAAACATCTGAAGATTCTGGTCATTGTCAAAACAAAAAACAAAAAATAATAATAATAATAATAATAATTATAATAATGTGGATTTATAATGCGCACTAATCCACCAAAATGGTGCTCAAGGCGCGTTACAAAAGATATCTTACATTAAAACAATGATATGAGAGAGGCAACAAACAAAAAGTAATCTGAAAGAGTTAAGAGAATCCACCACTGAACAAGAAAGAGACAAAACATTTGTCCGACTGTCACATTGATGAGATTGTTCCAAGCCATCTATCATAAGAACCAACCCTCTTTTTTCACATCACATCAGTTGCATGTTGTAATACAATTTTATAATGTAGCAATGCTAGTTCCAGTCATTGGATCCATTCTTTTGTTTGATGTGTATTGTAAATTGTGTATATTGAAATAACTCATCAATGCAAGTTTAGTTGTATTAGTCTGACCAATAGTAGTTTGAAGTATAAGTTTTATGCCAATCTTAAACATATGTATGAAGGTAGTCATGTTTACCATATCTGTAGATTTTGATTGACTTTTAAGCCTGCATGTTGGATATGATGTAAACTGAGTATGCCCCATTTTCAACTGCTTTGTATGAAGCAAACAAGTTCTAATTTCTTTGTATAGAAGATACTACCCATCTAATTGTATTAGCAATGATATAGGAAATGTCAATTTTGAAAAATAAGATATCATTATCAAGCTTGGATTTGTTTAAAGACTCCATATAACAATTGAAAACAAATAAATATGTTTAGGACTGAGAATCAGCGATATTTAGCAGACTTTTTACCAATTTATAAGTTTTTTTTGCAAGGCTTGTATTGTAGTGAATGTCTTCAAATAGCACTGCCTTACATGGAAATCACTATAGTTTAATCAGTTCCAAATTGGTGAGAAATATTTTGTTTGTATCTCTCCACCCGCAAAAGTAATCCAAGCGTAGACACGCGATTATGGCCACAAGCAGGCAGTTTTGGCTGCACGCATCGCACACAATGGTGCACTTGTTGCCTTCTGTATTCATTCACTGCTGTAAGGAGGCTTTGCCAATTTGGAACTGATCAAAATATAGCAATCTTTTATAAATTCAAGCTATATTAAGATAAGTAACAAAATTGTAGCCGTTGATAAGAGTAATTTATCAAATAAAATGTAAAATGTTTAAACCCAACCACTTCACTGCCCATTAGCGCGAGAACTGGTCATAATTTTGGATAGTGTAGAAAAAGGCTATTTAAATTGTAAAGTAGAGCCAAAAAGATATCCACATGAGAACTCATGTCATGTAGGATAGTATAGAAAAAGTTAATTAAAATCTTGTAAATTTGCACTATCAACATGAGAACTCATGTCATGTTGTATAGTGTGGACAAAGTTACATAAAATCATTAAGTCTTTCAACATGAGAACTTGTGTCATGTTGGATGTAAAATTTTACAAGATGTAAACAAAGTAGAGTTAATACTATCAACATGAGAACTCATCTGATGTCAGATAGTGTGCAAGAAAGACTCTTACACAGTAGCAAGCAAAAGTAACACACCACTATAATAATCCTATTAAATGACAGAATCATTCCTAGAAACCAACATGTTAATTATCTCCACACACTGGTGTATATAGGTCACAGAATCGTGTAATGTGAACTGGGGACTGACTATTAGTTGATGATTGGATGCGGCCAATTTTTGCAGCAGGTTTTGCAAGTGAGATGTTAACTGTGTTTTTATCACCTTGCTATCAACATCATCATTATCATCATGACACTACTAAAACATCTGCTGTGCTGATTTAACTACCATCTAACCAACGTTAACCCATTGTTTGTTTGGCTGTCTAACCAGTGACTGTTACTGGTCTAACACAGTAGATCAGGTTGTTCTCCACATAATGATGCAATACCTAACTTATCCCATAATTCAGCTGTCAAACAGGGCCATTTGTTATCTAACGTATGCAATGTGAATACATCTGCTGTGTCTAACCTCCATAATACATTGTTTGGAAGTCTGGGAGGGGGCTAGACTAGTGAAGACTAGCATATTATCTACATAACAATGCTGAGTCTACCGCCACCGTCCCCCTATAACCCATCATATCATAGTCAAACATGGCCATATTTTATAGATCAGATACATGTAGTTCTAAACATAACACATGTGATTACTTGTATTTGTTTTCATCATAATATAAAAGATTGATGGTTACAGAAATAGACGAAACATCATAACGCAAACTTCCAATTGTGTATATATACTCTTCGACAGTCCACTTTTATGTTTTACAGACATACTTGAATTTGAATCCTTGGGCCCATAAGGAATAATCAGACTAATTATATCGCAATTTGGAAAAACATGATGGCGATAATGGTTTGGTGACTTAGCACAGCAGCCATGATGATCTTCCCGCATCGCATAGCATTTCGGCCTGTAACCATTTTTGAACATGGAACCACCATACAACTTGCGACATTTTACGCTCAATTCTCATAGCCGTAGTGCACGTAATACTGAAGCGATTAGAGATTAAACAGTACCCACAAGAAGTTGGAGTCCTAATTAACAAGTCCCATTGTTTAAAATGCTAATCGCTTCATTGTTTTAATTTTGAAAGAAGTATGGGGATCAGCAACGCGTCAGAAATGTGATGCTTTAATAACTCCATACTCAATATCTCATTATCAACGACTTTGACAAAACAGTTAGTCTAGTGTAGCATATAGTGGCCACGCTCTAGTGCTCCAACGCAGGAATCCCGGGTTCAATTCCTTAACCAACCTATATATCATTATATATGGCTGTTTTTTGTAACAAACACCATCCTGCAGCGTTCATAATTTACCTCGCCAGATCTAAACAAAAGACAAGCCTCTATATATTTTGTAGCAATATGGGATAAACGCTGTGGCTGCTGTGGTGCCTTAGCTAGCTAACACTAATCATAAAATGTAAGCCTATATTTTTAATTGAACCAATAAACAATGTCCTACTGAAGGAATTCCTTCTAAATGCTTTGCAGTGAGGACAAATTAACATAGTCAAATAAATTAAATGAAATATTAACATTTTGATCACAACACAGAATATGTATGCTTGGATCAAATTCAGTCATCATTATAACATTTGTCAGCAATATGGCAAACTACTTGTAACCTTTTGGACATTTCCATTTGATGTTGAATTGAGTAATATATTTTTGGTAGTTGGTATAAGAAGACCCTTTCCTTGTTTAGAATGGCCCCCTTATGATCAGGTGATAGTGTTCATCAAGCTTCTACTTCAATTGAGCTGATTAAAACCTGCAAACTTCTCTATCAAACCACCTAGAAACCTGTCTCAAATCTATCACCATATCCAATGCCAAGTTATGACTTTGGAACATTGGGGAAACCCCGATAATGAATCAAGTCTATTCATTTGTGAAAGAGATGATACTCCCTTCATATCTAATATCTTGATATATACCTTGTCTTTTTGATCAAATTGATTAACATGTATTCTACTAAATAGACATTACTATTTGCCATGTCATAGATGAGCTTCCATCCATGCTTAAACAATAACACTCTTTTGCATTTTTAAAATGCTTGCAAACAGTGACATCATATAACATAACCAACATGACAAAAATGTTTGCATTAAAAATTAGCCCATTTTAACAGTCACACACATCCATGATTTGGAGAATTTCAAAGCACTGATGTGTTTTAACGCTTTATATGTGACTATAGTTTGATCAGTTCCAAATTGGCGAGAAATATTCGGTAAAGTAATGCATACTGTACATGCGAGATTATGGCCACACGCATGGGATATTAGTCACAAGCATGCACGCATGACGCTGCCACATATATGATGCACAGTGCGCATATTGTCTTTATGCGCCCATGTCCTTCTGCATTCATTCGCTGCTGTAAGGGGATTTCACCAATTTGGAGCTGATCAAACTATAGTCATTCGGCATCATGATAAAATTCATACTTTGTTCATTTTAATGTGGAACATTTATATCTCTTCATCAGAAATGGATCACATTTTCTTTTTTAAATACAATGACAGGCAATCCCATAATATGCATGTTATATATTGTCTGTACATGGAGACATCTCCACTGACAAGATGTGTAAGTTCCATACATTGCACAACAATGGAAACATGTAGCAACATTATATTGAACAGAGTATGATATCAAGTGGGCTCTTCTGCTTCTATGCCGTCTCCTCTCCCCCTGGAAAGCTTGGCTAGAGATTGGATTTCTGCTTGTTGTCTACAATTTTATAGCTGATAGCAGGGGTATAGAGAATACATGGAAATATACTCAAGTTGGTTATATTTGGTATGACATCATCCAGATTCTGGGGAGGTATTCAGCAGTACAAATGGCCATTGGCCTTACAGAAACCGGTTTCAAACAAGAGACACTTATTATAATAATCATCTCAGGTACAAACACCACTGAGCTCAATTTACAATAATAAGGTACTTTAGTATATTGGCCACACAAAACCATAAGTGAATCTTGAGTTCCTTGCCCCCTTGGAACATCATTGGTAAATTTGCTGAGAGGCTAGAGATGTGTAAGTGAAGCAGCCTACCCCTATCAGGAATCGAGACCAAATTATGTCACATAACTAAGCTATACCAAAGCATATTAGCTTTCTAGAATAATGCTCATAATACATTCATAGGTCAAAGGTGATACATCTTACACATGTACAAATATTTCACGATGCCACATGTTTTCTCCTATAGGCTGCTGCTGCATTGTGTGTAGGGGTTGGCAGTTTCTGTGACCCGGATGACATTCCTGGTTTCGCTCATTTTCTTGAACACAGTAAGTCATTATTGAAATTTCGTAAACACTTTCCCTGAAATCTAAAATTTGTATTTTAAGCAATTGCAGAAAATAAAATGAAAAGATGTTCTTTCTTCTTGCGAAACAATTTGTGTGAAGATTTTTTTTAAACAATCATTGTATGTAATATAAACCATATCTTTATAAACAAAATCCCATATTCCTCAAAACCCTTCAATGTTATCAAAAGTTTTACTTCAAATTATGCAGACATTTAGTTTCGTTTGGGAGAATCATTCAACCATTAGAAAAGGAATGTGAAATTGAAGCAGTTGTTTTTCTTTCAATTGAGATAAGTTGATTGGAATCCATTCTTACGCATTATGAAAAGTTGACAATGACAAAGCATAACATTAAAGGTAGATGACCCGATTTTCAACTTGATGTTTTCTATTTTACATGAAAGGTCATCCTTAAAATTGTTGCATTCCAAAGTTTGAGTTGCATAACTCCAATGGTTCTAGTTTTAGAAGCGCAAGGTCAAAAGACATGTGCCCATTGAGTAGTACACAGACTGGTTGGTGGTTAACCACCTTTGGCAGTAATTCACCACATTTTAGCCTATAATTTCCAAATGAAACTTTTCTGGCCCCTAATATTTTACAGACATAATGAGAAAAATATGGGGATTCTTCTGATACCAAAATATCTTGATGTGAAAAAAAAATCATAGCCCCAAAAAGTGATCGGGTCATATACCTTTAACTGAATCATCATCAAATAATTGAATGAACAATAAAAATAAGTGAAGGTCGAAACTCCGGAAAAATAATTTGTTTTTGTTTGTACATTCTTACAGTGGTGTTCATGGGCAGCGAAAAGTTTCCAGATGAGAACTCATTTGATACATTCATCAAGCAACATGGCGGCAGTGACAATGCTTCAACAGATACAGAACGGGTAAGCAATATGGTGTGCCCTGCCAGAAACATTTCTGACCCCTGACCTTTGACCGTGCGGCTGTTCATCTACCTTGTTTCTGTTCAATTCAGTTTCGACATCAGGTGACATCAAAGATACATCAGTATAGTATAGCCCCACTTTCGCTTAACTTTCCTCCTCTATTACTGTTTTCTGTTGTCCTTTGATTTTGCACCATATTAAAAAACATTCCCCATGCATCCAACACTAATTCTCTTCAAGTTTGACCTGGTATAGCACAGATTTATGCCATAGTGCTCCAGAAATAATCCTTATGAGCCAACTGGTTTATATTGTCTTATAATTGAAGGACTTGGTATTGCTCTCCCTTGTGTAATGATAGGACTGAGTATATGTACCATAATCACAGCTGATCTCTTCAACCACGTTTTCCATATAATAAACATCAGGTTTCCTTTCTTTTATGTAATATTTTGGTTCTGATATCTCTCCTTTGGTGTCTACCTTCAACGCTTTCACCTGTCTCCTTATTCTTCTTTCAACGTCCTCCTTGCAACTTGGTTTCTGACCTCTTTAGTGGTCAGTATGTGGAATTTCAAGTCCTTCAGCAAGCTATGCAGAATAAATCAAAACACTTCATCATTTTTTTCCTTTACCCCCTTCTTTTTCTGTGGTCTTTTGTTATTAATAAACATGTTTACAAAATGTTACATTATAAATATACTTAAATGTCATCCAATTGTGTGTAAATGGGCAGAAGAGTATTTCAGCTGGGCTCCATTGAATTAAATTTACATTGAAGGTTGATTATTTCCTCATTTAGTCTCTGTAATCTCTGCCAGTGGCAATCGGAATAAATATGTTATTTTTTAAAGTTTATTTGACAACATAATTGAGATAGGAGAGCCTTATACATTATGTATACTTGGTACTTCAAACCAATATTATACATGTAATTATAAGTCCTTGCAAATGCAAAGGACAAGGACTGGAATATATAATGTGTACATACTCTGGGTTATTTACATGACACAGCGTGTCACATTTAATATGTTTTGACAGAATAGTGTCTATAGGTAAGGCCCGGAATATAACGCAATCTCGGTATTCACGGCGTGATTCTCGCTTTTAGGAACATTTCTCGGTTTATTGAAAATCGCCCGCGAATTCTCGGCATCGTGGGTTTTATCAAAGAAAAATTCTGAAATCACAGGTTTTTTCAAAGAAAATGTCAATCATTAAAATAGAGATCAAATCGACCCGTGTATCAAGCATTTAACAGTCGTCCGGGAATGAGATTAAATGTCATTCAAGTGCCCAGGAAGTAGCTTCAATTTTCCTCATTAATGCGGTAGAATACAATTACATCATAGCATGATTAGAAGGGCTTTTATACTAATTAGCGTACCGACCGATCAACAAAAATAACAATGCACTTTCCGTCATCCATCCTCGATTTAATATCCACAATCGATTGCGTTAGCATACAAATATACATCGCAGCGGTCTGAGCCTCGTATGCACGATCGATGATTTTGTCATCTGAACACATCGAAATACTGATGAAATCGACCCTTGTATCGACTATTTTACGATCCAGAAATTGGATTAAATGTCAAGTTAAATTCTTCATTTTTTCAATCGTACCTTTTCAAGTTTGGAAACCTCATGGGCGTGGGAACTGGAAAATACCCTTCTCTAAATGTAAACAAAAGCGATGTTGTTAATCTTTTGACAATCTGCTTTTTAACAGCGTGATAATGTGGTTTGCTCTGAACACATGGGCCAGAGTCTAGCAATCGAGCGAGTGTGGAATCGGAACCACAAAGTTCGGAGTTCATGATTCCCAGTATTTATTTTTGGCGTGCAGCGCAATGGCAGTAAATTGATTGCCTGGTCCCCAAATTTGTATCCAGCGTGTGTGGAACATGAAACGGACGGAGCAAACCATGTGGGAATGAAAAAAACAAATGTTTGACATAAAAAAAGTCAAAATACGGCAGCTACTAAATGGAATATAATGAACATTATGAAACCTCTTTATCTGGAATAACTTGCAAAATTATTATGCTGTCATGTAGGTAAGAAAATTGGACAAAAAGTAAGCTTATTTACTTTTTAAAATAGAATACAAGGAGCGATATTTAGGGGTGATTTTCGGTCACAACCTTTTTGTTAATTGCTTGAAAATGAGTGACTGCGCGATTTCTCGTTTTTCTCTCGCTATCAACAATTTTGGTGCGTTTTTCTCGGGTTTTTAGTAAATCTGATGAAATCTCGGTATATCTCGCTTTTGCCTAAAAGTTTGTGCGTTTTTTACCAAAATGAAATGCGTTTTTTTCCGGGGCTTAACTTATCTATAGGGACTGTATAAAGATGAAGTAATGTTTGCTCAACTGACGCTTCATATAAATTGACAATAGGCGTGTGGCAGTTTGATAGGCCTGTCATTATTTTATTTTGCTATTGTTTTGAATTATGTGCTATTGAACAAATATTGAATTTCAGAATAGTTATTTTCTTTTCTGTAAGGCGATATCCTATATACAATTTGTTTTATACGATGAACATAATAATTACCATGTATTGGAATTTTTTATTGCATTACAATTTTTGTATATAAATCTTTATTTCTGACAAGCTTAAAAAAATGCCCCCCATCTCAAAACTAATAGAAGCCATTGTCTACCAAGAAATGATGCTCAAGGAACTGTGCAAATAACATAGAGAATACATTTGTATGATGGTTTTATTATTATCAATTCCTTCCTGGCATCGTTAATTCGTTAGGTTAGCATTTTGACTTGCGACACCAACTCGTGTTACAGTTATGTTTCCTGACCATCAGCCAGCCATGATAACTTAATACCCTATGTATTTCTGACCTTGACATCTTCAAATTGGATTGAAGCATCCGGATGCGTGATATTTGGTTAAGTTTTCAACTTGGAAACCTGTGACAAAATGAGGAATTAATTTAGATTGATTGGTCTGTACCAAAAGAGGCTGTTAAAACAAGTGTCTTTAACCCGAACCCTATAGGGTGTTTGCAGGGATAAAACTAGCAGAGGAAAATGGTGCGCGCTGTATCCCACCCGCCGGTAGGATTCTATGCCTTTGTCCCGATTCTAGACCATGTCCCAGTTCTAGACTGTTGTCCCGATTCTAAACCTTTGTGATAATACCTTTGTCCTTAAACGAAGAATACATCTTTGTCCCAATTCTAGACATTTGTACCAATTCTAGACTTACGTCCCAATTCTAGACTATAATTATTCAATCATTGACCCCAATGGCCGCCCATACATACATATGTCCTTCAAGCAGTTGGGATTCAGCGCTTACCGAGGAAACATGGGCCAAATAGTGGCAGAAAAAAACAGGGCTCACTGGAGCTGTAAGAGAGTCACACTCCCCAGAACAGTTTTTCTACAACCATATGTGACGGATCATGTTGCAGGGTACATCTTGTCTGCTTTTGGACAGAGAGCTAGCCATGATTGTAATATGAGATGGAAAAAGAGCAGGGGTCTATCAGCTATTTAGTCATAACTGCAAACTACTTCACTCTGTTCTTTCTTGTTTTCCCCCCTGTAGACTGTGTTCCAGTTTGAAGTTGACCAGTACCACTTCAAGGAAGCTCTGCTGAGATTTGCTCAGTTCTTTGTTGCACCCCTTCTCAAGGCTTGCAGTACCGATAGGGAATTAGAAGCAGTGGATAGTGGTAAGTCATCACACATCAATCATAGACAATAGTTCCGTTGAGACAACATTATCAAAGCATCTAGGAAATGTGCAGAAAAGCGTTCACATCTGGTATTTTATCATTAAGAAGTTTGTATTCAACTTTAATTGGACTTAGGAACAAGGTGTATGTTTTTAATTATGTAACAATGGGTTAAAGAAACATTGTTACTTGATAAAAAAGTTTAGCAAGACTCATTAGATGCTTGTTGATTTGATCAAGTATAAATGGAATTATTCCCTTCATTGTATTTATTGCATTTGTTCATGCAATATGAACAATCTTAATGGTTTGGGGTCTGAGGCAGAATTTATCATTCAGTAGCCCTAGACACAAAGTGATACATTGTGTAGTCTAAGGTCTAATAATAACACAAGGAAGAGAATGAAAAGTACCTTCAAAATTAACACAGCAGCTTGCAGATCAGGACATTGCTACATGGGGCATGCATGAAACAACTACGCACTCCGCAATGAGTAGTACAAGATTGTGGATCACTCATTTGTTATTTTGTGTTACTCAGTAAGATTAACGAAAATGTATCAAAAAGCTGCTATAGTTTTTATCAGTTCCAAATTGGCGAAGCCTCCTTACAGCAGCGAATGAATACAGAAGGACGTGACCATGCATGAAAACTACAATCGTACTGTGCATCATATGCGTAACGCGAGCATTCAACAAAAACTGTGAGTGCAGCCCAGGTAGCGCTAGGTTTTTATATTAAGGGTTTTTAGAACCCTGAACCCCATAAAAGTTTGAAAAATAAGGGGTTATTTTGGATTTTCAGCTAATTTATTGCGCCAAAATGAAAAAATATGCGCCAAACGCGCAAGAACCCCCAGTAGTGCTATCCCTGGTGCAGCCATAATTGCGCAAGCACACTTGGATTACTTTTGCGCACGGAGAGATAAAAACTTAATATTTCTAGCCAATTTGGAGCTGATCAAACTATAGCCAAGAAAGTTGCAGTTTTGATGCCTAAAGAATCATATCATGGTTTACTGCATGCTATGAGTGTAAGTACAGATGGCTACCGCTTGTACGTTGAAGAAATCCACATCAAAGACTGTTTTCATCTTCAGTTACCAACACTATGGATGAACATATTTATCATCAATTATTATATATTCAAAATAAATTACAAATAAAAGATCAAAATTTAGGCTTGTCAGACATACCCCTTTTTAAGCCTTTATATACCCTGGATGTTATTGACATTTGTAAATGTTGACAGTGAAAAGAAGTATCCGTATCTACCCACTTTTGCATTGAACCATCAATTTTCAGGCCAGGGCCCTATTGCATAAAAGTTAAGATCAATCTTAAGATGAGTTATTCTTATTTGGTTTTTAGACCCTTCTTTACGAAGAATATTTAAAACTTCACAACTTGATCTTCATGAAATAGGACCCATGTCAAACTTTAGACCTCTCATAAAGATCAACTTAAGATGAATACATCAATATTCCTCTTAACAAGACTTAAGAAGAGTTCAAGACTACTCTACTTAAGTCCACTTAAGAAGATTGTTAACGTTTATGAAATAGGGCCCTTGTGGTTATTGTTTCATACCTCTATAAATACACATGGATTATTTATTGTTTAGTTTGATGATGGTAATTCTTAATTTGTCCACCATATCAGATTTCAAAATAAGTATATCATTATTTGATTTCTTTGTTTGTTTGCTCAATTCACACAGCCAGGGTGTGAATTCATTTGAAAAATTTGCATAGCAATATTGTTCCAATTTGTTGTAAGGCTGATGTTCGAATATGAGTTAACTCTGTAAAAACTGCAACATACATTTCCTTCATCTTCTGTATCTCCCACGTCCCCCTTGTTTATTCCAGAATTCCAGATGAGTCTACCAACAGATCACTTTCGTAAGCAACAGTTGCTAGGCAGCATGTGTAAACGGGGACATCCTATGGGCAAGTTTATGTGGGGTAAGTTTGATTTTAAAGTCAACTTTATAGACTTTATTTATAGTTAAATAGCACAGAAGATATAGATGTCAGTTTCAAGATATCCGATAATAGTGTACTGTCAGTTGAGAGCTTAGACTGCATATTTGGTGAAATTAAGGGTTTTCTCACTTAAAACACACATTAAAGATATAGTATATAAGTCTAGAATCAAATGACTAACATTATTTTAAGCACACTTTCCTCCATTCTTTTTGTTCTCTCTTTGTACCTAGGTAATTCCGGCACACTGAAATCAGTGCCAGCCAGAAAGGGTATCGATGTTCACCACAGATTAGTGGAATTTAGGAAAAACATGTACTCGGCTCATTACATGACGCTTGCCGTCCAGTCTAGAGGTATGTACACTTGACAACTAACAAACATATCTCACGATTGAAAAAACACATCTCAACTATGATTAGAAAATGTTGAAAACAAATATCTGCAACATAGATAAAAATGTTATCATGTGATAAAATAAATAAAATAAAAAGACTCTGATAATACCCCTCCCCCCCCCCCCCCCAATTGGTAAGCAACAAAACAGTGGGACTATTTAAGACCATTACAACAAGCCTACACGCTACTTGCACGCAATCGCCATTTTAGAATGAAAGCGGGGCTCTCTCCTCAGGGCGGCTTCACGCGATGCACAAACCTGCGTGAAACCACAACGCAGTGTTGCTTGATAGTGCGTGAAAGTGTGTGGTGAGGGGAGAGCCTCGCTTTCAATGGGTTCCATCTGTACCGTGCAAGTAGCGTATACTGGATCCATCAGAGCATCAATAACGCAAGTGTGACAGGAATGTCTGGGCTTAGTATGTTGCCGAACCTTCCTTCTGTATGGATGGCCGATGATGATAATTATGATTATGTACACCCATCATAACATATGACCTACAAATAAAGACCTGTTAAATCATGTTACATATAACTCAAACAATAATCAAAGTATGTGGCATGTCATTCATTTCTCTTGATTATATCACAAATCCAATGCTGATCCAGTGGAGGACATCCTTCAGTAAACAAATCTATAGACTTAAGGATTAACTAGAATCCATGAAGGAAGATAAAAGAATAGTTTGTAAAACATGTATGGCGTGCACGAAATTGAATGTAAACACAGGATCTTTATTGATTTTTACCTTTTTAAGGCAAGCTTTTTTAAGGATTCATACAGGATATCAGTAAAACATTATTGTATGTATTGTAATGGCACATGGTGACGTGAACATAAAAAATGTACAATGTAAATAATGATGAAATTAATAATATTTTCTTGCAGAAACTCTGGACACTCTTGAAGAATGGGTTAAGCAGTCCTTCTCAGACATTCCAAACAAGTAAGTGCTATGATCATGAAACCAAGGCTGAAGTCTACACTGGGCTGACACTGAACAAACAAACAGGGAGGATATTAAGCAATTATGACGACGTGTTGCATATTGTAAATTCTGAAAATATGATTTTCTGTCTCAACTTCCATTGTGTGATGAGTGGTTTCATTTGCTTGCAACACAAGGTCTTTAAATTTGTTTTAAATGGTACATTTAGCCAACCCTCTGTCAACTGCACATTTACTATTTGGCACATGCCACTAGGTACAGATTATATTATTGGATTGATTTTTATTATTATTGATATCTGTATACTGCTAGAACAATCTATAAATATTCTGATATAATAAAAAAATATTCTATTTCTGATATCACTAAAATATTCTATTCATATTTGGATATTAATAAAATATTTAATTAATATTTGGATATATATATTTTTTTAAATGTGTCTAACTGTTATTTGGATGGACTAAAATACTTCCCTTGAAATTGAATGAATTTGAAAGGAATACAATTACCTAAACTTTGATTTTGAGGGGGTTGAAATATTTCCATTGAATTATTTACTTTCATTTGGAAGTTTTAAAATATTTAAGTTGAATTATAAATTTAATTTAGAAGATTGATAATACATTCTAAATAGAAAAGGGGTTAATTCAATTTTCAATATGGTTTTATACTTCCCAACAGCATTTACTTCCCATTCTTTAAAGGCAATAGAAACAATTTGTCCTCTGTTATATGGCTGTAACGTGGCCATTTTCCATACACGGTTTCGGCACTGGAAGCTGAAGTTTCAATGGTAAAGGGCCACGCATTAATTCCATGGCTTTGTTTTAGCTGGTCTCATTGCATTATGAATACTTGTATGGAAACCTTTTAACCTCATTCTTTCGTATTCATCTCTTTTTCAAACAGCGGCCTAGATAGACCCAGTTTTGCTCATCTTGGGCAGCCTTTTGACATGAACAAGTACCACAAATTATACAAAGGTGAGTGCAATAAAGCTGATACAAATAATCATTATCTGCCTAACCATACAGACTGTTGGAAAGTAAATATGTAATACTATTGATAATATGTAATGTGGTCAAGCAAAATCAGTTGGAAATTGGATTATGTTTCAAGATTTTGGTACTAAAGCCAGAAAGATTAAAAAACATTGTTTGTGTTGCTTGGACAATCCATTGAGAATGTTGATAAACAATGAAAGTAATTTGTATCGCAGGTTTCATTGAAAATGCAAGTGACCGATCAATCAGATAGAAAACTAAAACAAATGTCTGCTTGAAATCAGACTTAATTACATTTGCCAGGTTGCATCACCTGTGATCCAAGGGTGAAACTGTTCCAGTTGAAAGTTAAATTGTATAAACTATAATGGTTATGCAGAATGTTCAAATTGTTAATCTATACGATAGAGAGAGTATTTTTTGATGTTTAAGCCAAGTCTGGGTACTGGAACTTTTAATAACTTTGTAGATTTTCAGATCCTCCACAAGGCAGGGGATACAAATTGTAATGGCAATAAGAAGTTAATTGCATTAATTATGAGAATTTACGAGAACATGATTCAGAACAAAGTGTTTTCATGGTTTAACCACTATAATTCAAGTATAATATATTGTTTACTTTTATGTGGTTAATGTAAAACACAACAAAACATTGTTTAACATATTGTAAGAATAACCTAGTAACTGTGAGTAAAATGAAGTCACTCACATAAACCGTTTGTCTTTGGTGAACCTTGAAACTTAAACACTCAAAATGTGTCTCTCGTCAAATTGGAAAACTTGGGTATCAGATACACCTCTTGTGATAAGTGAATTTTAGTCTGTTTTTTTCTCTAATATTGAAAATACAACTTTTTGATTTCGTTTTGTGTACAGAAATCGATTCCCATTTGACATATTTATGTTACTATACGTAACCATGTGTTTATTTGCCGATTTGTTCCACAGTTATTCCTGTGAAGGAGACACACACGTTAGAGATCAACTGGTCCTTTCCCTGCCTGCTAAAGGGTTATCGGTGCAAACCGCTCTACTACTTATCATGGTTACTGGGCCATGAAGGCCATGGAAGTATACTGGCACTGCTCAAAAAGAAGTAAGTTAAAACAGATCATTGTTGTGATGATACTCGTAATTAGTGGTTCGCACCGAGCATTTGTTGAAGTATGATTGAAATAGATAAATTATACTTTCATTACAAGGTATGCATCAATCACACGGTAAAATTAAGTATCTAGTTTTAACCATAATATACTTAATACTTCCAAAGACAAGATGAATGCCTTCTATATTCATCAATCACACTGTAAAATAAAGTATCTAGTTTTAACCATAATATACTTAATACTTCCAAAGACAAGATGAATGCCTTCTATCCAAAGCACACTATATTTCCATTGCCTTGGCGACAATTTTTCAAGTGTTTAATTATTGGCAAATTCAGAATACTGTGTCCATTTGGTGTAGCACCCTCCCCCTCTGCTGTCAACTATACACAACCCCCTGATGACACGGCTTCCAATCACACAGTAAATATACATATTTCTGATTTGTTAGTACTTAGCATCTTAGTCTTCAGTGCTATGATTAAAACATATAATAATGGCAAGCATTGAATTAATTCATCAAAATTCAAAATGCAAATTCAACCAATACATCTACAGAGACGGATTTTTTTCGACATCAAATGTCTATTTCATTAAATACCTACTGTATAGATCAACCACTTTAACAAAATTGCTCTTTTCATGAACCAGCTGAGGGTAAACTAGCGAAGCAGTACATTAAGGGTAACCCAATATTTGTCTCTTTTGTACGCTTGCAGAGCCTTAGCATTAAGTCTCTTCAGCGGTAACTGCGAGACTGGCTTTGAACACAACGAGACATACGCTGCATTCATGATTTCGGTCACCCTTACAGACCACGGCTTTGACAACGTGGAACAGGTGGGTTTTACTCATTATACCTTATTTCCTTCAGTAGAGGTGTACAACATAATGTTATTCCATGTTTCATAGGCAAATCTTTTCGTAATGAGGAAGAATATAGATACAATTCCTGTAAAATGTAGACCCATGCACCACTGTAATTTTGAAGCCTGCTGTGTGACCTTTTTGTTCACTGAAATGAAAGGGAATGGTTTGCTCAAAACCATCTTATTAAATTTGTGTTTTTAACAGGTAAAGAACTTACTTATGGATAATTAATTGGCTGTGTTGATATTGTTAATATTATGTAGTCTTATGTCTTAAATTGAAGTTTGTGTTAGACACTTGTACATATTATAGACCTCCAAGGTAGATCATCTCCCAAAAGTAATGGTTATTCTGCAATACTATATAATTACAATGATCATAGTTACAGTTAAATAAACAACCTAACATGACTGACCTATATTATATGTTAAGGCTTGAGTTCGGAGGCTTCAACAACATACTGCAGTGGTACCTGCCACTGTAAATCTAAAATCTAAATCAACACCTGCTTTCATTAAATTATACATATATATTTTGTGTGTGTATTGTGTGCCCTGCCTTCTCCAGGTTATAGCCATCATATTCCAGTACATCAAAATGCTGCAGAAACTGGGACCCCAACAGAGGATCTTTGAAGAGATCAAGACGATAGATGACATCGACTTCAGGTTTCAGGAGGAGGTGAGAGATGATCCTCAGTTCAGATATGTTATAGTGGGATAATCTATATACAAATATTACCATTATTCTTCATGCTATATGGATGGATGCTATTACAAATATATTGTAATATTCTGCTCCCATCATATTATATTAGTATTGATGCCAGATCTAATTGACTGACTTGGATTTTATATTTGCTAGTGAATCAATTTCAGCTTTCTACTATGATTGATCCTTTTAATTTGTGTCACACCATGCAAGCACCACATCACTGTGAATAAAATAGTCAGCACAAAATAAATCCCAACTGATAAAACAGGTATTATTATCATTGCCTCTTGGGCCAAAAAGGAATAAATGCATAATTGCTACTAAACTGTTTCCTAGAAATCCTTTTGAACAATTCAATGCATAGTTTGTATTGCCATCTTTCAAGTTAAATCTGCTATTTAATTGCTACCCCCAATACCACAAGCAGATGACATTTATAGCTTGATTCAGAATGTCAAAGACATGACATACTTGAAAAATGATACCCAACATATTCTGTTTCTCTTGAATTGTTTGTTTATTTAACATCGTTGGTCAGTGGAAACCTTGGGTCCTGATTGGACCAGAAAATATTCAAGTCAGGCTACATGTTAGCCTGTATAAGCATGCTGGCTATGTGAAATGAAAGTGAGAAAAAGATAAGGAAAGACGTGAGTTAAAGAGCCACTCCCAACACATCGAGTGACCAATGTTGCTGTAGGACATGAGAAAAGAAACACTTATCCAATCTCAATTGACAAATAGGCTTGTGATACAGTTGCTTGCACTGTTATGTTGTGCAACATCCAAGGGACTGTAATTCAAACTGCAGTATCTAAAAACTTGAGTTGATAATGATTTTTTGTGAATTTCCTTTCCTTTTTCCCCTTAGTTACCACCACAAGACCATGTAGTTACCGTGTCAGAAAACATGTTGTTGTATCCGCGTGAACACTACCTCAACGGGCATCTGCTGGAGTTTGAGTATGATGAAAAGGTAAGTGTTGCTGTTGATGTATAGATGGATTGCAAGGGTTCAAACACATTGGGCAATGTGATGTCCTTTTTAGGGTAACTTTACCATAGCAAAAGTCACAAAAATATATAACATTATATTGTCTGACCATGACTTATTGTCAACATAACAGATATATTGTGTTATGATGAAAAAAACCACCCATATACCATTGTTAGGTTCTGCTGACTAATATAGGCCTACTTGATATTGACTAGTTCTTTCGTTAATCGTTTCCTGTACAAATACTATTTAATTTAAACCTTGCGAAAGTCACTTTGCTTTTATTTCCCCACACAAACATTTTATTTTAAACCTCACTGATTATGATTATTCTGTTTATCTCCCACCTTCAACAACAACAGTTAATAGCAAACTGTACAAATCAAATCCAAGCGGAGACAGCCAACTTTATGTTGCTCTCAAAGCGTCACGAAGGCAAGACCAATTGTGTGGAACCCTGGTATCAGACACAATACAGTGTAGAAAATGTACCTAAGCGCTGGATGGACAGAATACAAAGTAAGTAATACACACCAACATTCTTAGGCTTGTGATATCCGATGTATCGTTCAACATGGTTATTGGAGGAAATCAGCAAATTGTTTTTTTTCCGAGGTGCTGAATATGGGCCTAATCCTAAACACCTAGAACAGGGGTTCTCAACAGGAGACCCGCGGGCCAGATCCGGCCCGTGAGTGCATTTCACACAGCCCTTGAAGAGCAAATGTAAATTCAAACATAATAAATATGATAATAGTAATAAGGCCTATTATAGTTTTTGAATTACAACTGTCTGTTAAATCACATATTCAAACGGCATGCCGATCTACCCAGAAACCTCTCAGCCAAGCCAAATATAACATAGTCATCCAATTGTTATGTCCTTTCGGCTTGATTTTTCAATATACATTTCCTTGAAAGCCAGGAGCTATGGCGGGCCTCCACCCATTAAGGCTTTCTCTCAATGGTAGTGGTCCACAAGATTATTTCATCAATTCATTTTTGCCTACACTAATAAACTGTTGAGAACCTCTGACCTAGAACCTGAATGATGGGATGATATCTCCATAGCCAAAACTTGGGTTGAAATGAGAGGGAAAGTTCAAATTAATTGCCCATGGAAAATAGTATTCGTGCCAATGAAACAGCATGATTATAATGAATACGTAAGAGGTGTAAAATATTCATTTCCACAGCCCTCAACACACAATGAAACATTTTTGAGTTTGGGATGTAATAGTTCTTTAAACAAACAATGTATCATGTACGTAATTACGTAGAGAATCTTGAAAATGTCTGAGGCCCAATTAGATGGCAAGTTCAATGATGATGCTATCTTACGTGTTAATTTCATAAAAATATTCCAGGTTTGAAAAATCTACTTGATATAAGTGTTTGTATTTGTTAAGCTTCAACTACACCTGTACAAACTATAAAAGCTATGTATCGTGGAAGCCAAGACAAGCCCTTTTTTGGTCTGAGGAAATGTAATTCTTTATAATGCCCTTTAAAATGACAAGGCTCAGATCACCATGTTATTATACAATTTCCCTTTTTCATATTTTTCCAGATTTGGAAATGAATTCAGATCTTCATCTTCCAGCGCCAAACAAGTTTATTGGTAAGTCAGACTGAATGAAATTGGTGTCCATTTGTTTTTTAATTGCTCATTTTAATTTATCTCCAGAAGGAAGCAAAAGTCAATATTGTACATATTTTGTAACTTTAAACCTGGAGGTTATATCAATTTATATACAATAAAGAACATTCTCAGATTGATTTGATGGCTTATACGCCAGCAGGATCAAACAATGTTCAACTTCAAACAAAAATGCTGCACATAGTACTTGAATGTGCACAGATGCCACTTCCTTGACCAATGATGAGATAGAATGGTAGTCCAATATTGGTTGAAACAAGCAGGCCTAGAAGCTACAATAGTAAGCAAATAGGCAAATCTGATTATTGCGAGTAGGAAAGTTGTCCAAATGCATCTGTTGAATTGACCAATAAACAGTAAGATAATTGATTATATGGAGCTCTATCTAATTGATAAAGAATAGATGTAGTCATGACTGCTTATAACTCATGGACCTCAATTTCAACAGTTTTACATTTTACTTTACTTTTTTCTTCTTTTTACCAACCCACAGCCAAAGATTTCAAGTTGAAATGCCCAGACAGGGACGATACCGACTACCCAGTGTGCATATTAGACACACCACACAGTAAACTATGGTACAAGAGAGATAACAAGTTTCATGCTCCAAGGGGTAAGTTGATCTAGAGATTTAAAAAAGAAACTATTATGACCTTGCTGGAAATAAAGCTTGCCATCATTTTTTCTTACTGCCCTGGCAGTTTTTACTAGTATCATTTCCATAGAAGATTGTATAAGGTGAATCAGAAAGAACAGGCACTTTTTGGCAAAGGAGTCACAAAAATATTAGGCGTGTACATTTAAAAATTGAAAAAAAATACCATTGCATTATCATACTACACTTGACTTACACTAATCACTGTCTCTCTCAACAAACTTCTTTCTTTCATCAGGTTACATCATCTTTCAATTAAGAACTCCGTTAGTGAACAAGTCTGCCAAAAACCTGGTGCTCTTTGATTTCTTGGCAACTATCCTTGAGCACAATCTGACTGAAATAGGCTACGAGGCCGACACGGCGCAGCTGGAGTACACGCTCAAAACGGAGGAGTCAGGTCTGGTGATGAAGATGAATGGCTTCAATGATAAGCTTCCTGTAAGTGTTATATATGTCCAGAGATTTTAAGTAATTGTTGTCTTTGTCCACAACATTCCTGTGGCCTTAATGATGTCAGTTGGCATATTGGTGTCTACAGTCAACACAATAAGTAACTGACCAGGTGATAAATGTGCTGATAACTCTAAAAGTATATATATATTTTTTAAATCTTTTGTGTTTATTATCCTCTCTTCACATACATAATTATTATTTACATAACATACATTTTCACAGATCACATGTTTTCATAATTTTCTATATTTTCACAATATTTTCACATAATATTCATATTATTATTATTGACAACCATTTCTGGTTAGACTAGACATTTGAATAGAGTGCTCAATACGGTAAACGGTAGAGCTTATAAAAAATCAGAGGTATAGACCTTCCGGAATATTGTCGCTACTCTGAGTTTCATGGACAATCCCATACGGTCGTTTTGTCCAATCTTCAGGCAAATAGATGTTTCTCTGATCGCAGGTTTGGCACACATATGATAATGCTAAAATATTCATATTACATAATTTTCAATATTTTCATATTAAATGCTTTCAATATTTTCACATATTACTCATATTACATATTATTACATGTTTTAATAATTTTAATATTCGATTTTTATATAAATATCAAATCAAACATTAAAAACTACATCATACACCTGAGTCTGCGCTCTACATTTCAACATTATATTATGTCATGTATCCTTTTACACAGATATTTGTATAACTCCTACATAAATATATTAAATTATAAAGTTGTTGAGAAATTTCTCCTCTTTAATTTGAGATATTGCACGCTATGAATGGTTGTTTATTGAGGATGTTACAATCCCAAATGTAATGTCAAGTACGGGATTGTAACCTCCTCAATAATCAACCATTCCCAGCATGCGATACCTCAAATTACAAAGGAGAAATTTCTCAACTGTATTATATTATATGTTTATGTAGGAGTTACACTTTTAAGAGTTATCAGCTTACTTATAATAAGTTATTGTGTTGACTGTATTTTCCTTTTTGTTTAAAAAAGAGTGTCCTGATTTCAGGCCAATTTCTTCACATGGTGTTTTCTATTAAACACGAATGTGTGTCATAAATACAGTATTATTTCAAAATTTGAATCAGATAATTGCATTGGTTCCAATGATCGAAGCAAAAAATAACTAACATTTACACATAGAACAGTACACATAATACATTGGTTATCCACATTTCAGGATAACTTGTTACTTTTTCAACCATAACACCAAAGGAAACATCTCTCAAGTCTAGAATAGTCTCTGTTTTGTTGTTCCATTTTTCTTGTCATATCATAATTATTATGACTTCACAAAATTGTTTTGTTTGGTAACGTTAACATCACAGAATCTGTAATAAAGGATTGCCTTTCACACACCCAAGAATTTGCATGTACAATAATTAATCCCTCATACTCCCACCCTCCATTGAAATAAGAAAATAAAGTGGTGCTCTTTACAGGTCGTCCAATTTTATTTTAAAATCAAAGCATTATGTAAAAACATAATATACATATTTTGGTTTTGCAGATGTTTGCAGATTTTCTCTGTAATTTTGTAACTGATTGTAATTTGGTATTCTTATTGTCTTTCTACCTCTAGTTGCTCTTTGAGACTATCATCAGCTACCTGTCCAACTTCAGCGTGACAGAGGAAATGTTCCAGGCTGTGAAAGAGTCTATCGGCAGGTCTTACTACAACCACATTATCAAGCCAAACAAACTCAATAAGTAAGTCAGTTTGGAAGATTCTTTAGGTGTATACATATCCAATGAGACGGATCTGGTTCAATCATTATCTTGCGTTATTGTGTATAGTGAGTGTCTGCACACTTTCTCCCGCTGTCAGCCAAATCATGTAGCAATTAAAGAAGATGCTTAAAGAAGTTGAGCTTAAAGAAGAACAGTACTATTCATATTCATGAAACTAAGCATTATATGGTAGGAAAATAAGTATTCGATGTATATTGACTATTTTTATTTAACACAGAGCTATAACATTCAATCAAATAAATTAAATTAACTAGTTTAAACTGTACATCCTCAACCTGTGATTATTTGTGCCCGGTGGTTTGTGTCGAAAGTGCTGATGGGATAGCCATACCCGATATAGCAATGTCATCGTTACTAACTAAAACTGCCTCATTAGCAGCAGGTCGCTACACATAATCATGCAGGCATTCACTGCATAAATCGAAAATATCAGTACATGTAACTGTTTCATCATAGCTTCGAGCAATATAGCGACATCCATACAGGTGATTTTTTCATTTTCATTTTTTCTTCTTAAAGGAGGTGTCCCGCAAGCATAAAAGTGTGCATTATATGTTAGAAATATAACTATCGAGCCCAACTTTTGTAATTATATAGAACAAAACACCACACTTATGACAAAGACAAATAAAAACCGCAATCTCTCAACATGCACTTTTTAAAATTCGCGGCGATCGAAAGTCCCAGTGTCGATGATGTCATAGTTATACAATGCACATGCGCAAATTTTAACACCGATACCCATGACGTCATCGACACCGGGACTTTCGATCGCCGCGAATTTTAAAAATTGCATGTTGAGTGATGGCAGTTTTTATTCATTTTTGTAACTAGTATGGTGTTTTGTTCTATATGATTACGCAATTTCGACTCGATAATTATTTTTCTAACAAATAATGCTCAATGTTGTGCTTGCGGGACACTTCCTTTAATGCAGCACTTTTAAAAACTTTAACTTACGGATGAGGTCTTTATAATAATAATGCTACATGTCTGAGAGCAAAAGTTCCATGGCATGGATTTTCATCTAGGGGACTCTTCATGCCCTTTTTCCTTCCTTGAAATTTCATAACAGTTCATAAACTGATAATTCTTGAGGATATTGAAGGATGCATTCTGTGCTAATAAGATAACATGTTTTGTTTGAATTTGTCTCCATAGCGATGTGAGGTTAGGTATCCTCCAACAATACAAGTGGATACCAGTAGAAAAGAGGTCAATGGTGAGCCAGGTGACGCGGCAAGAAGTGCTGACATTTGCCGACACCTTCAAGAGGACACTCTTTATAGAAGGTCTTGTACAGGGCAACTTTACATCAGAGGTATGTTGAGCGCTGAAAGTATTGTAAACTGAAGAAAATTGTAGCATTTCTATGCCAGCTTTTCTCTTCCTGATAGAGACAGAGATGTCACCTAATGGACATGCATAGTTATCCAAATGAGTCTATTCTCTAGCATTTCAACTAAATGTCATATATACATATGAATAAGATGTCAATGCGTATTCTAGCGTTTGTAGCTTATACTCAGACGCTTCTTTGAAATTCACTATATATATTCTTACGCTATCAAAGATGAATCCAGGCAGTAGCCTGTAAATGATGCTCTTATAGGAATACTTGCTTACATCACTTTGAATACTTACGGTTAGGATAAAGTACAGGGGCAAGGGATTTGGTTTTGCAATCAGTCAATGGACACAGGGATGCCACTGGCTTGTGCAACTGAAATAGACCATGTTATTTTCTTGTTCAAGTTTGATTGCAAGATTGATCTCTGACAAACAAATGTTTTTGGCTGGCTTTTATTTGGACAATTTGAGATGTAGAAATGACAAATGTAAAATAATGCATGGCAGCCAGTGCAAAGTGGGATTTATAGTGTAAAGACCTATGTAAGGATGACTTGTTTGTTATAAAGAGCACAAAGAGGATCGTGCCACTCTATGGTTGTGTGCGCTTCACATAATGTACACAATACTCTGTTTCAGGCCCGATGATCGATCTCTTACGATCGATCGTTGTTTTCTTTGAGACTATGCGATCGTTCGAAAACAAGGCGGTGATACTCATTCATGACGAGAATGGCCACTTTCTCAGACAATGGATCCCCTAAAACCTATCAACATTACACATTATCGACCGGCCAGAAGTCTGCGACCGATCACCACTGAAAAACATACAAACGACTGTTATGGTTGCCTACACAATGACTATTGGTCGAAATATGATTGATCATCCGGGAAGTGTGAAAAGGTTTAATGTTTTTGTACAATCATAAATCTGACTATAGTACTCTATGATACATTTGTAAAATCAATGTTATTACACAAGGTAGCCATTGCAGATCTAACTTTCAGCTACCTATAATATACATTGCAATATAAGAATTGATATAATCAATTGAATTCCATCCTCCCTCCCCCATACAGGAAGCACTCGGCTTTGAGCTTAGCCTGCGCACAAAGCTCAACTGCAAACCGCTCCCGAAAGATGAGTTCCCAACAACGCGGGTCGTTGAGCTGCCCATTGGCTACCATGTGTGCAAAGTGAAAGGGTTCAACATGGATGACACCAATACGGTTGTGACCAACTACTACCAGGCTGGACCTGGGACAATCAGGAAACTCAGTATTATTGATGTGCTGGTGGTAAGTAGACAACTTAGATTATTTGTGATACCTCATGTCATGAGGTATATTCTGACATTGGTAAGGCCTATTATGAGAGCAAGGTTTATTACACACCAAAATATTTTGTAAAATAAAACAACAATCAAAATAAATTCAGACCATTATTTTCTACATAAAATCAAAAATATATATTTTCATTGGAACCATGTTTAAGTTTGACTTCTGTCTAAAAAGTATGATGAGCGGCATAATTCATTTTAAAAGTTGGATTATTTTAGAGGGTAGTGCAAAAGCATTAGTAGAATTAACATTTAATGACCGTACAACAAAAATAATATAGGGCTAGTTTCCAACGTTAACATGCTTTGTATGATGTTTTGAGTGTTAGTTAAAGGTAGGTGGATACATTGCATTACAGATTTTTAAATTTGAAATACAGGCTGACCCAAAAAAAATTAGGACTCTGTTTCATGACGGTGTAATTCTTATTATAATCATTTGACAATGACCAATTTAGTCTTAATGTAAAGCCCAATTAATTATTAACCATGTCAGGTACTGGTTTGTACAATGGGATCTACATTGTACAGACCAGTAAATAACATGGTTTACGTTTCAATACGTTATACTAATTGTCCACAAAGTAAATAATCTATCAGTCAATAGAAAAGTTTAGTTTGGTAATCCATTTAATTCTAGCACAAATCAATACTTGCTAAAAAAACAGATGCATGCATAAACAATTCTCAAACCCACTGTGGATGGTTCATTGAGTTACAAGTCGAGCACTTTCATGCACTTTCATGCTGTGTAATAATGTTACTCGACTGTTACTGTGTGAATTCCCATTGTACAAACCAGTAAATGACATGGTTTACACAAAGTACGCTAGTTTCTTATTTTTCATCGGATTGATCTCATGTTTTCAGGATATCATAATAATGAATTAGGCTTTACATTGAGACTAAATTGGTCATGGTCCAATGATTATCGTAAGAATTACACCGTCATAAAACAGAGTCCTAATATTTTTGGGTCACCCTATAAATATGGCTTTTAGGTCATAATTCTGTCCTGTTGCACTTGATATAGGAGCATATGTTCAGACTTATAAAAAATAAAGGTTATGCTTATAAATATATATTGAACAAGGGATAAACATGGCTTATATATTTGATTTTTCACCTAGATGATGATGGAAGAACCATGTTTTGATGTTCTGAGGACCAAAGAACAGCTAGGGTAAGGATTTTATGAAATTGTGGGCAATGTAAAATGGATGAAATCAGCCCTTAGTGCTTAGTGATTTGTGTGTAAGTGAAGACGCATATGAAATGATGTTGTCTGTCACACACAAAAATTTGGCAATGGGTCCGACAAAAACAAAAAAAAAGTTTATGAAAATATATATTGACCATAGGGGAGTATGCTTTTGCACAGTCTAATTAACATAAAAAAGTGATTAGTATGCATTGCATGAACTAGACTTGCTCCAAAGTGATCCTACACATAAAGACAGGCCTAAAGGCTAAATAGCAGTCCTATGACATTTTCCTTACAGGACGTTGATCGAAAAAATCCAAACAACATAGGCCTGGTCAAATCCACAAAAAAAGAAAGGAAAAAAAAAAAGGAAAAAAGAATGTCATCAAACCTGTTGGTAGTGTTGTATCTGTGCATACTTTATGTTCATGGATATAAACAGGTGCCCTATGATCCTGTGTCCCCTAACTTTTCCAATCTTGATTTGAAAACGTTTTGATACCCCTTGTTGCAGAACCAGTGCTGCAGTACATATGCCCTTTTTTGTCTATCCAAGTAATCATTGTGTGTTTGTATTCGACACAACTAAAAATGATTAACTTTTTGAATTCTGCTTTCAAGATGGCAGGTCAATGACTGACCATACAATGGTATGTCATAAGATGTGAGTATCAGTGAAACCTACTGTAATGCAATATTAATATAGTAACATTGTTGTTGTGCTTTTTCTCACCCCATAGGTATAGTGTACATGCTACATGTAGAAATAGTTTTGGCATCATAGGTTTTTCTGTCACAGTCACAACGCAGGCGTCTAAATTCAGGTGAGTAGAAAGTATATTGTGATGAATAACAGAACTATTACATTTGTTATTGCCTGCAAACCCACAAGAATGTTCGAAGTCTTGCAGGCACAATCAGAGGACAGTGTTTCAAATGGGGCTATGCAATTGGATAGGCAGTACTTTGGTGTGGATGAAAATAGGAAATGCAAAGAATGTGCAGTCTGATGCACAGTTTGACCATAACTATAAAAGGCTTATGATAATACAGTAGGAGAAGTTCAATGGTATTATAGGGCCATGAATTACATTAGATAGGCAACAATATTAAACTTGTCAGTGTCTCTTAATAACCTGGTAGTGGTATTCCTTGTGAAATTACTTTCTGTGTGTTGGTTTCTATTGTTTATTGAATATATCAAGTGTCTAATTACTTAGTACAGTCTTATTATTGAACATCTACTACCACTATGCATTGTTATACCAAGTGAGGGGAATTTATGCTAACAATGCATCCGTTCATGCTTTACTCCCGAGTGTATAGATGTTGTACATGAGTTGAATCCATAAACAAAGATTATTGCCACATTTGTAATACTGATCAGTGAATCTATAACTTATGATTTGGGTGTGGTGTTTTCTTACTATAGTGCTGCACATGTGGACCAACGTATCGATGCTTTCTTAGAATCTTTCTACCACCACAAGTTGTGCAGCTTAACCGAAGAGGACTTTCAGGGTCAGGTGGAGGCGCTGGTCAACCTGAAGCTGTGCGCTGATGTTCATCTCGGGGAAGAGGTGGACAGGATCTGGTCCGAGGTTCTTCACCATACCTATGTCTTTGATAGACTTATCCGAGAAGTAAGTGAAGTAGGGTAAATTTAGTCACATGGCTTTGATTCAAGGTGTTTGATTGGGGCAAGCAATCACAAGTCTTAGATTTGCGGCTCCTGGTAAATGCAAGCAAGGCATGTATGTCATATGATGTTATAGTCTTATGCAACTTGTACTTTTCATCTATGAAATCAACTACTCTCTTGTAATGGGGTTTGCGCTATTAACAACTGCCTGTGATGATTAACTTGTACTTTAGTCTCTTTGATGGGGTTTTGTGCTAATGAGGATATCAAATTGTGATTTGATTTCAGGTTGATGCTTTGAGGAGTCTGTCTTTCGATGAAGTCAAAGATTTTCTAATCAGTCATATCCGGGACGGCAGAAATTTCCGCAAACTCAGTGCTCAGGTATGTAGCTGTACCATCCTACCTTCTGTAGAGTAATGTACATGGTATCTGGCAACAATTTAGTCAAATTTAAAGAGATACTCTGAAACTAAGAAGTTGTAGCTTTATTGAAGATTTGACTACCAATACCAATATTTTATGCAATAATAGTTTCTACCAAACTTTGCCCAAATCCATGTGTTTTATTTTAGTCAGATAGGTGGAAATGGAACAGGTATCTCTGTTGATATTTTGTGCCTATTACTTTATAAATATTTTAAACTTCTGCAAATCTTGAAGCGTTTGATTGTCCATACATATTTTTATAAAAATTTAAAAAAATTAAAAGATGATGTTTATGCTATGCCATTCTTACAGGTGATAGGAAAGGGTAAACATGAGATGCAGATCCCTCACCCTGTTGGCAGTGAAGCCGAAGCGGAAAACGACCTCCTGCTGGGGCTGGTACACCTGTCGCTGGACGAGGCATCCGGCGGCCAATCAGTGGCCAGTATTCGGCGCTTCAAAGAAGGTCTTACAGTTTATCCAGTCACCAAAATCGATAGCTGATGCAGATGACACGGATCTTTATTTTACTGGGTACATGTACAAGAGGGGTTGACCTTATACTGTATGCTTGGATTCAAAAAGGTGTTGACCGTTTGCAGAATGCTTGGACAGAAAAACTGTACTAGTTTGTGTTCCAAAACATAATGTACATGTACTTATATGGATGACCTACTATGGTACATTGGAGTTCTGATACAATACAAGAGTGGTTAACCTTCATGGTATACTGGTGATCTAAACCTTTGGGTACATGATTAAGAAGGGTTAACCTTTACCACAAACTGAAAACAAGGTTTGTGTAAAAGAATGTTGACCTTTTGCACGGTACCTTTGTAGGAGAAGGTGACTTCCATCTACAGTTAAAAACCACACACTGCATGTGCAAGAGGGTTTGACCTTCACAAGATGACCCTGATGTAAAGGTTGTAACAAATTAATTCTATACAAATGGGTACGAACAGCTCAAGAAATGTACAGTGTAAACATACAACTTCTGCAATTAATCTTTGACAACTCAAACGTCGTCCCTAATGATCGATGCCGTTAAATAGAGTATAGACACATCATTCTTATAACATAGAAATTTGCCAGTACTGTAATATGTTGCATTTGAAGTTGTATATCAGCTGTGTTTTACGACACAGACTAATTAGACCTCCCCCCATATTTTTCCGTGCGAAATCATACTATGGCAATATTAGATGCACCTGTGCAGATGATATTATGGGCTCCCTCCTAGGGTATTGTCATTTTTGTTCTTCTCACACATTTTTGAACAAACCACTTAGATACTCGGGATCTTTATTATTTCCAGCAAAACACCATATCTTAAATTTGAACTTTTAGTGCTTATTTCCTCCACATGTGTCTTATGAGTTATTTAAAAAGAAAGTAGCCACCCTTGTACAACATCTGACGAAAACTATGTACTGTAAGGGAAGCAATTGGCTGAGTAGCTTATCGATGCCGCAGAGTCAACTAAGATGCCATTATGATGAGGATACTGGTGGAATAGCCATGCCATTCTGTGACTAGATCTGTTGTGTTGCAGTATGAATGGAGTTTGCCTACAACCTTAGGACCCACCTTTAAGTGTTGATTTTGAGCTGCTGTTGAAATTACTTCAAATTATCACAGATGCTGCTGATCTTACATACTATCATTTACTTGAGTTGGGTCGCTGGAAGCAAGTTTATGGTCAAGGCAAATATTTTTGCTTATGATTTGTTTAAATAAATACACCCAGTACATGAAACTCAATGTTTATCATAAATCTCATCGCCATATTTGAAATGGGTATTCTCATTATCTTTTATTGGCACACTGTGTTAACACATGTTGGTCTTGTCTTGGAATAGTTATACAAGATACCATACACATGTATTTGATAATACGATTAAACAAATTTGAAGACCCAATGAAATAAAATGTAATAAAACAAACTTTTGGATTGTTACCCAGACCATATATTTGTTTCCAATAATCTGATTTGATTACCTTTTTTTTTTTAATGAATGAAACTATGAACACTTAACTTATTGCACTCCTGAAACATAAATGCAAAAGTATTGGTGAAATAATAACTGAGCTTGAATTGAATAAGTACTGGTCACTGTGATGATGGTTTTCCAGGGAGGGGTTGTTTCCCATGGGTCCTAAATGGTAAACACTATTCCAGTCACTGGAAGGTTATGAACGATACCAAATGAGATCTATGGGGTGGCTCTCATGGGTTATAATGGCATACATGTTTCTAAATTGTACCCAAAGCTTTGAAACAGTACTTTTTAATGGCTTTTAAATGATAGCTTATGTTTATGAAAGGTTTTATCAGTGGTTTCCAAATGGCTCTTTGGAATTTCAATTGGATTTTTGTCTTAAAAAGATGATTCCGCAGGATTTCCAAGTTCCCTGAGGAATATGAGAATACAAGATGTAGTAAGTTTGACCAAAGGTTTCTCAAATTGTTCCAGAGGTTAGGTAATGCAAACCATAGACATGTACTGAGATATTTCATTGTACTTATGCTTTCTAAAAAAATAAAACATATTTAAGGTTACAAAGCAGCACTTAAATGCCAAGGTTACATCAGAGAATGTTGCACCCAAGGTATTTTCTGCTGTCAATGGACATATCTAGAGCATAATGTGCAATAGCCAACAAAACCTGACATGATGTGCTGTATGTGTTATCTATGAATATACATGTAGTTATTGATGGGTTTGTATCATCTACAATAGCTGCCACGTGTTTATCAATAGCCTATGATTTAACACTAGATATTGCAAATAACAAATGGCAGCCATTGTAGACAGGCCATCTTGCACTAGTAAACCCAGGCCTTGTTTTCTTTAGCTGTCATGTTTTGTATACTGCTGGTAGCCTATGTTGGCCCGGCATAAACTCTGGTATGGTAAAAGGCAGCTGTTACTGGATCACCCTCTTGCACTCGTAAAACCCACATGTATCTTTTTGATCAAGATATAATTGGCTATTGAGTAAAACAGTATGTGATGTGTGCTAATGATGAATGAAGGGTTAAAAACACCCTAGAGTTCCAGAGAAAATTGAGAAATTGAGATATGAGTTGTGGTTAAGAGGGGACAGGAACTATTTTGTATGAGGGTTGGGGTGGGCTTGGGAAGGGGTAGGGATGAGGTAACCGCTTCTGTGGCAAAGGAAGGAGCCACAGATTGAATAGTAGTTACACTGGTTACCCCATTTCTATGCGTGTATATAAATGTAACAAAACTTAAACAAGCAAGGGTTCACAATTGTTGGGCTTACAAAATCGCTTTATTAGTGCTAAAAGGAGTAACAAATGCTTGCTTATATTTGTATTTTAAATGTTAAACGGCGGAATATTGTCCTTCATTGCGAGTTTTTGGATGATTAGGGTATGAGAGTTAGGAATTGAAAATGCCTCTGAAATATTTTGTTTGTTAAATTGATTAATTTATCAACCTTGATCTGTACTAGAGACTTGTATTTCTTGTGAAGACATGAATACAACATCTTCCTTGGCTGGCTGTTATATACATATATATATATTTTGTGTCTATTTTTTTTCTCTTATAGTATTTTTTCTTCATTATTTGTTTCAATGTGTAGGTATCTGCTGCAAATGCTGTTAAATGAACATTGTTTGTTCTATTTGCGTTTAAAATCCGCCTGGATACAAATGCCCAAATAATAAAACAGTGGTCTGAGTAGCCCTATCCATTATCATTGCCTTGAATGAGAGACCGTTTGTCAACAAGTTTTACTTAGCAGTTTTGTTTGGCCTTCAGAATGAGCCCAAATAGGCTATGGGTGAAAATATCAGGTGTTAAAGCTATTAAATCCATAGAACTGTGCCATAAGGTTGACTATTTAGAACAATTTGTTATGTGGCTTGGAAAGTGCAAATAACTCTGGTCCCCTGTCAGTCATTAGCTCAAATAATGAGGGTTAATATAATCTGACAAGACTGGTGGAAGGATTCAAGGAGCATGGAATAGGAATTATGGTATAATTGGAGATACCATGTTATAATTGGAGATACCATGTTATAAAAACTCAGGAACATCCAGTAGATCTTTAATTGAAACAAAAAGCACCACCAATGCGCACCCATTGATGGACCGACCAGAGACAAATATATATATGTATATATTGTGCAATTGCTAAATTCTCATATGTACTTTGGCTGCAAGATGGCGTATATAGTAGGGTTTTTTTCTCTTCATTTCTAGAATGAAAATATGTTGTACATAAAACACCGGGAATGCGAGGATTGAAAATAACAAAAATAAATTAAATAATCCAGTAAAACTTGTCAAAAATATCAGAGAAATCCTAACAACACTTTCAAAGGAATTTGTTATCATTTTGCTTTATTTTAGCCCTGTCTGTCTATTAATAATTATAAAAATATAGAGAGAGAGAGAGCGCACTCTTGCAGCAGCAATGTGTTTTTTTCTGACCTTTTGACCTTAACATGAACATGTACAGTCTCTGTTATTAAATGTATAAGAGTGTTAGTGTAGTAGTATTCCTGTCAGTGTTAGGATTTCCATACAGGACAAAGCATACAGCAGATCTAAATACTTAACTCTTAATACAATTATAAGTAATAGCTGCCTGGTATGCTTTGTTACTTGAATGGCTCGTCTTGGTAGTGATTAGCTGTGTTAAGAAAACTATACATCTTTTCATTTAAGTGTTGTATATTCTCTAGTATGATTTTGATTATTGATACATGATATATAAGGGTAACATAAGTCTGCACATCATCAACAACAGCTTAAGATGCTGCCTGGTGACAAAACTAGGCGTAAAGCAAACATGTTGAATGTCGTCAAAGTTTGTTATCATGGCATCATTCTTATTGAAAGGTCACAAATGTTTTCATCGGCCTATTTTACCGATTTGTAATAAGAATCCATATTAAAATTCTCTATTAATCCCATTATGAATCTTGATTTTATAAAACAAATTCGTACAAAACTAGACTAATGCCCTGTCTCAATGTTATTAATTATTTGGTTTTTGTTGGGATTTTTTTTCAACCTGGGGATGTATTTACCATGATAGACTGACTATACCTAAAAAATGATCTCCCATTGTTGAAAAAATAATATGGCGTTGCCTGCAAGTATTTTATTGTTTACTTTTATCGAACTTACTTTAATCCATTCACTGAGTATGCCTTGATATAGAACGTGGGGGATTATTCCTGATTTTTGCATAAAAAGTATTTCATTTGTCTAATGAGAGGTCTGACATTGCTCTAAAATTGTAAAAGGAAATAATAACAAAAGTGGTTGATTCTGGTCAAAGCATTTATAATAATAATAATAATAATAATAATGTGGATTTATATTGCGCACAAATCCACCAAAATGGCCTTACAAAAAACATAATTATACACTTGTTAAATGCAAGCAAGATCAGTTTCTTGACCTTTTTAATTCAAATTTACAAATTCATCTGGCAAAATGTACAGAATAAATGTTCACTTTCATGAAACAGTTGGATCATAATCGTACAGTTAAAGGTCATTCTCATTCCATTGTTTGGATACTTTTTATGCATCATTTATGACCCCTATAAGTAATGCATAGGTTATTTATATGCAAGGATCACAACATTTTGACCAGAGTTGAGAATAAAATAGGATGCCAGTGCTGCGTAGGTTGTTGTCCAAGATGGTAACCAAAAAGCATCATCAAATGATAGGCTTCTTTCTATTCATCTTCAACAATGCTTGATATGCTCAACGTCTATTATGCATCATATGAGCACTGAGGCTCAACTTGATTTTGAAATTATGTAAACCTGACAGAAATGCAGGGTATCATGCGCCTGCATAACCCATAGGATTTTGTATGGACTTTAGTTGAATGACAAACATTTCTTTTAACTCTGATCAAAATGTTATTGTGAATCAATTATTTACCCAAGATACTGCCTAACACATTTTCATTATTTGACAGAATAACCTCATCTATTACACGGGAGTTCAAAAGGACGTTTCTACCATATCATTGTGGTTCTGTGAACTTTGCTTGAAACATATGAGGTTGTTCTTGGATCATGTTGATATCCCAGGTGTCCTTATTAAGCTTAATACTGCCCTCATCATTTTGGTTGTTTCTGCAGAAGTAACATGTGTTAGGCCTGTACACCTGATTAGATCAGTTAGTTGGGTTAAAGGTTTATCGTCGTCGTCAGAATACTTCGGTACCGCCAACGCACGCATGTAGTTAATGAGCGTGTGGGCGGGAACATTCACAACCCATTAGATACGGTCGCGACCAATCAGATTACAGGGGCCGCGACGCGCCGAACTGCTCAAAGATAACGCTGTTGTGACGCTGTTCTACAACGCACTTCCATGTTTACGCTGTACGCAGTTGTCACAGAAAAAAGTGCTGAAGTATTCTGACAACGACTAAAATACATGTCCAATGCTCCTAATAACATGTGTATGTTATTGGGTGCGTGTTACTTTGTAAAGCCCTGTGATATAAGGAACAGATACTGCCAACCTTGTTAATGCACCCTTCAGTGTAAATCCTGACCCCCCCTAACAGATTGTTTGTGCCTTTAGTAGAGGTATATGCATTGTAAAAAACCTATTGCCCATTGATTGTATGATACCTGCATAAACCTACAGAAATGAAATTCTATAGAAGTATTTCAGTGTGATTGAGTTATGAATCTTAGCAAGTTTTTCAAAGACTGAAAATACTATGTACACAAGGACCTTTCTCCTAAAATATCAGGAACAAGTTCATCTGGAATAAGAAAGGTGTTTTTTGGTGATTGCATTGGAAAGTGATCTTTGATCAGTCATATATTCTGAATGACCAAATGCAACTTGTTTTAGGTTTTCATAGGAGAGGGTCACATAATGTACTTGGAAGAGAATGAGTCATTGCCATTGTATACTAACGTAGGTCAAACTAATCTTATTCTAGAACTATAAGTTCATTGTTTGTATCAAAGAATTGTTGATTCTCAAGCCATTGTGATGTAGACAGTTGGCCTCGGGATGCGCCAATAGTTATCCCACGCCCTCCTCATAGCATATTTTATTGTGAAACATACTATACTCTGTCATCTCGAGTTTGGCATGACATCAGCATATATTGTAATGAGTGCATTATAATATCACAATTCAAATAGAATGTTGTTTGTTGACAGATCACTATAAGGAAATCCATAATGTTGTAGAAATGCTGATTTGAGGGCACACAGAGTATGTATAAGACGCTCTAGATACAGTTTATGATTACACATTTTTGTTTGGTTCATTTTATGTTTATTTAATAAACTACTCACAGACATTGTATTTCGGTTTGTTTTTCCATTAGGCAGTATTGCCAAATGAAACAAGTTGCCCAATTAAAAACAATATCCTTTCTTGAGGACTATTTTGTTCTTTCAATTTGGTATGATTGATTATAAAGTTCGGAAACACTTCTAGGTATACAATATTAATATTTTTATGATATCTTAATATTTTCGGTGTACGCATGTGTGCAAGTTGATAAGTGAGAAAGATTTCTTTTATAAAAAAAACATCAGAAATGCAATCATTAGTATCATGATTATCTTTAAATTGTGTTGAGGGTCTGCATTAGATCCTACAAACTTTTCGCCAAGAAAAAGGATTAAAGCAACATTTTTGACAAGTATTTTGTATATAAAGTACCCGCTCGTAGACAGACTGTAAATATATTTAAATATTCCTATTGAGTATGTGCACGAGCATTAGTTATAAACTAGAGAGCAAAGTCCAGCGACCTGTATGCACCAGTGTGTAGGAAGATTGACCTTTTAGGTTTCTGGGTATGATGTTGTGTGCTGCTTGGGATAGGTGTGGTTGGTTGGGTTTTAGGGTCAAATATCATGTATGTAAGGTCACTTGTATAAATGTAGGGGTCGCTGGGCTGTGTCTTTGCGGATGATAATAAGTGATAACTGGTAGTATAGTAATATCACGATGAGAATTTTATATTATTCCTCTTTTCCAATCATGTAACCTCATTCCCCCATGGCTCGGTTCAGTGAGTCATATACATCCTATCCAATATGTATGTGTCGCAGAACCTTGTACTGAGAGATGAGCCTATATTTTGTGCTGCAGATTGATGAGTGGATTTTGTGTCTGCCAGTCTTTTTAAGACTTAAATTAATGCAGTAATTGTTTGGTCTCAATAGACCTCTGGGTGCTAGTCAATGAGATTTAAAGGTGAAAAATTACACAGACATTTTGTTGTACATTTTTGATTTCAAGACGGTCAATTTTGGAACACAAGTATCGTTGTGATAATGTGAAAATTCAAATACAAATAAGTATTGTTCATTACCCATAAAGAAAATGTGATGTGATCAAGCTAAATGAGTCGGAACTCGCAAATATTGATTTTAGATATAACCAAACAAAGGGTAGAAATTGTTTGTATTGTATTGTTTTGAATACCCTTTAATTGATAGAATCTTTGGAATCAAGAGTCTGTTTAAAATGGAGTTCTCTGCCAAATATAACATTGCAAATACCCAATAAAGCTCCATCAAAAACTAAAATTGGGCTATTTTCGACTTCAGGACTCATTTTGCTTGATCGCATCACAAATATCTTTTGTCTTGCTTTTGCAATTCGGTGATTCATTCTGTGTTATGTGTGAGATAAGACACACTTTTTAAGTTATGACTTGCTATAGTTTAGTCAGCTCCAAATTGGCGAGTCACCTAACCATAATACAAATACATGGGTATTTTCCCTTGTTTAGTAGGGAATGAATGCAGAAGAGCCGTGGGCTGGTATGAACGCGACAGCCTTGCACCAGGCGCACTGCATTTTATGTGTGACGTGTGCGTATGCCAACATTGCGTGTGTACACCTGGATTACTTTTGCGTGTGGAGAGATAACACGGCATATTTCTTGCCAATTTGGAGCCAACTGTTACTCATCACAGTTATACATTCTGATTTCACTGCACAGAGAAATATTAATGCATTAAAGTCGGTTTCCTCGAAACAGCTGTAACAGTTTAGTACAACAGAATGTTCTATTCTCGCAGCCCAACCTTTTTTTCTCTCCAAAGATAGGTATGTTCTTTTATCCTGATCAAGCTTAGGGCCAACGAGTCAATGAATATAAAATGTAATTTGTTGTTCTTGTACGTATGCACCACACTGTTGCAATCACAATTTATTTTGTTTCCTTGTTCAGTTCCTTGAAACGGTGACATCGGCAAGGTATTTGAATGGTCGCACATGATGCTGTGCCTAAAAAGTGATGTCACTGTCTCGAGAGAGAGAGAGAATGAAATGGACTACTGTATGCACTAATTGCTATAATACTTATCATTATGAAAAACCAACCTTTATGTACATTTGTGACCGTTTAATTTGCTACTTTGCTGCTCTTCTCCTTTTCCCAAATGTTTGCATATTTTGATCAGTAACCAACAGATGTATGAAAATATGTTATAAAGTGTAGATGCAACCCTGCCCAAAATGGCGGTATCGTAAACGTACCAGCCACAGTATGTGTTTGTATAACAGTGACATGCAAGGTGAGCAGCTTTGTGAATACCAACAAAACTGGTTCATGATGACAATAGTGGATCATTCCATTCAATTTTTGTCTAACAAAAAGTGTCATGTAAATTAAGTTGAAGGAGAAAACCAACCTGCAGGGATATAATTATATCCATCATGGAAATTTTCAACGTCATGGACAGTTGCAATCACTCTTCTGCTCACTTGTTTTTTGCCCAAAATAAATCCCAGGCTGCTATTATAACTATGATTTTCCCGGCATCTTCGTTGCATGAACTAAAAACAATGTTGACTAGGACAGTAAGTGTCAGTAAAGCTATTGATGTATTTGCAGGCGAATACAGTTAGTGTAGGTAACCACGACAAACATCTTTATTCTCATGTATTGCATATGGGGGATTATTTTTGGTATTTTTTATTTGTTTTGTAATAAGATAAGAAGTGATTTTTTTTACACAGAATGCTGTGATGTTGATGGTACCCATATAAAAGAGGGTGTATATGCATGTATGTGGGTTGATGAACTGCAACCTGTGAGAATGAGAGTACAAAGAAGTTTGTCTAGTTGTATCAAGGTGTCCCATATAAGTGAGAAAGTTTTGGATGATTATGCCCTAATGCACGTACTGTCAATTGATAATTTACTACGAATCATAACTGTGAAAAGCACCAGGGTTTTTCCCCTGTGAATATCGTTGTTATTCATTTTTTTCTCGCAGATGTCACAGAAAGTGGCACTGGTTTAATTGTATTAACACTGATTTTATTAATTTCCATTTTTATATCTGATTTCTTGATCTACCAACATTTTAGAATGTTTGTGACAATGCAATGGAGTTATAGCCAATGTTGAATTGTCTCTCACAATCCTTTGATGCAGATATTGACACTATTATCATCTCTGTAAGTTTGTTCACAGGAGAATTATACCTTGTCCATGGTGCTTTTCATGTTTTACTTACAAGGTAACATGATTACTTTTATGATTGTACTGGTCACTTGTGTGTAGCTGTGTTTTGATTAGTGATAGCATTGTGCTGTTAAAATACACCACCCAATAACTGTACCGTTATCACTTATCTTATTATGTTCCATGATTATTGTTGTTCATTTTAATTCTGTAATGATATGTGCTGGAAAAGGTGCTATCCATCGTTAGTTACCTAGACTTGAGCGAACAATTGTTGGTGGCAAACGCTCTACTCTGCACTTTTTGTTATCTTGTCCGTAGTGTGTTACCCTGTTGGTAGTGAAGTAGTGTTGGCAGTGAATGCCAATCGAATTGGTTCTTTTTGTATGTTGTGCTGTGTTTATCATCATTTCCCCTTTATTTTATTTTATTTCTTTTTTCCCCATTTTGATAATTTGTCTTACCATTGTTGTTATATAGCGCCATGGATCCTAACAGCCAAACTTTTATGGGACACTGTGTACTTTTGAATATATTTATTATAGTTGTTAATGTTTTGCTATTGTATGTAAATAGCCATTACAATTGAAGTAAAAAAGCTGGGAAATATAGGAATGCACAATTTTGATGGCCGTTAACTTAGTGACAAGTTTATTGGGATGTTTCTATACTTTCGTCATCTATGAAATAGGTAGGTTTTTTCTTTTGATTTTTTTTTATCTATGCATCAAAAATAACGTGATGCAATGATAATATAATGTCACACTGTAGTGTTTGGCTTTTTGTGTCACTATTTTCAATCAATTTGTGATGTTTAGAAGCCTGCCTATTTTATTCTGGTGAAATAGACTGGGACATTTCAAAGGAGTATATTATAAAATATGTACTGAATAATGAAAAAAATACCTTTTTTGTAGCCGGTAATTATTGCATTGTATGAATACACATGAAACAATACTGAAACAATGGTCTTTTTATTATCAAATGTAACATGTAGTATTTAAACTTATTATCTTAGAAAGGCAAGTGAAAAAACAGAGTTAACCAGTTTGGAAGTACATGGTGTAATCTTTATCGTAACTGGTATAAAGATTGGGTGCATGTATGTGCCACGGTCATGTGCTGTTTATTTTGCTGTATATAAATGATGCTGGAACCTAACCCTATGGGCGCTACTCCCAGCTATTTTGATTGGTTCCAATCAGGCCTAAATCAGTTATTGAGCCAATCGGAGACTTTCAGACATTTTGAAAGAACTGAATTTTATTAATCTAAAAGAGTTTTTAAAAAATCCCACAAGACTTTAATTGGTTGCACATTATGATGATATTATAAACCATTGACCAATCTGAGGCATTGAAGTAGCGCCCAAGGGATTAAGTTATTGTTGGGTTTTGTGCAATTTTTCAATCAACCCATCAAATAAGTGGTTTGCAAATTATGTTGATAATGGGAGAGGGTGAAAAGCCTTTTCTCCTCCCCTATCTTTCCATGGGTTCCCTTACCCATAAATGCACTTGTATATGTCTATTATGGTTTGCTTAGTTAATGTATGTTGTTTTGTTGATATTGTTATTTTTTTTTAAAGAACTTAAAGAACGGTGGGATAGTTAACGAGCAAATTGGCTGCGGAATGGCATTTTATTTTAAACAATAAAAAGTCATACCTTTTAGGCCTTTGTTTTTCAATACTACTCCATCAACCCCCCAGAAAAAAGGTAAAAAAAAGACAAAGGCAAAAAAAAAAAAGACCTTGTATGATCATGTTTGCAAATAATTGTGTATGTTTGCAGGTACAATATGTGTTAAACATTGATTTTTAATTTGAATAACTTGAGCTTTAAATAAATTTCATGTAAACATGAAGAAAAAATGTTCATTTGCCATGGGAGTTTTATTGTTGTAGTCTGCATTTATTTATGTTATGAAGAAGACAAAAATTATGCGACACACAAAATACCTGTTCTACGGGCCCGGCCGACCCATTTTATTCTAATTTTAAATGTTGTTATTTTTTTTATTTTTTTTTGTAAAATTTTAAAACAAATTCATTGTTTTTTATTTTTATTGACAATTATTAAAAATTCCACCAAAATTCTCGAAATGTGTGTAAAAAACAAAATCAACAACAAACAAACCGCCTGATCGACCCTACCTTAGAAGTCAGTTTGCCCGTAGAACAGGCTGGATTTTTGTCGTCATCTTAACACTCGCTGTCCTTATGCACAGATAAGGGCTTCATAAGGTGCCCAGATTTGACTAGTCTTGAAGCAGTCCTTACGACGTATTGAACCAGCTTTTGATCAGTTTAGTTCTCCATCGAACATGTCAATCCTCGTACAAATAAACCCCTCCAAAAGTGTGGACGGTTTTTTTCAATCATATGTCTACACTGCCATTGATAGAGCATACTGTATTTCGTGAGTATTAGAACAAAACATGTGTGAACAATACTGGACTACCAAGATAAGGAAAAGTTTTTCAAAAACAGTATCTTCTGGACTAACGCCCCCCCCCCCCCCCCCCCCCCACTCCCCTTTTAGTGAAAAACCGCCCTTGTGAGAGATCAACTTTGTGAACCTTAAAAAGTAGGAGGCCTCTAAATCTTTTTTATTTGATGGTTCTGACGGGTTGGTCACCACAAACTTGTTTAAAATGCTTATAAGAAAGAAGCAAAACTTTTACAAACATCTCAAACTCTGAATGCCTGAAAACAAAGTTGTAACTGAAATAAATAAGAAAGAAGAAGATTGAAGCGGATCCAAAAAACGAAGCTTGTGTAGATGCTAAACATGTTTATTTTTTTATCCCCCTGGCTTGAAAAGCCGGAGGGGGGATATTGTGTATGTGGGGTGGGGGGGGTGGGGGGGGGGGGGGGGGGTGGTGTATGTTCCCTTTTGGTTAGGTTAGACCTGTGAAAAGTCAGGTTTCAATCTCAACCATACTTGGTAACAATAATCTTTGGGTAAAGGGGACTTCAGATGTTCATGTGATGTGTACAGATTGACCTCTAATGACCCTACATGACCTCATTTTTGTCATTACTTGACCTTTTTGGTTAGTTTTGGCCTGTTCAGTGTTTCATATTAGTAGAGTAATTTCCATGAGATCCATGACCATTTTTAGGATACCTTTTTTCCTTGATGGATTTGGCAAGATGGACTAATTTTAAGAAAAACATAGCTCCAGAAGTGACGGCCATCGTTTTTGAGGGCGTTTTTCAAAATGGTCGCCGCCATTTTGAAATATCTAAATATTGATTTCTCTGGAACCGATAATGACAAATGACGTGTCATTTCCCACTCATTGTAGCACCCCAAATCAGTTGGAGTGATGTTTTATTGCATTTAGGTACCCTCTTGACTTCTAAATCCAAGATGGCTGCCATTTCATTTTATACCAACGATGACCATGTTGACAGGAAAATTCCACTGGAATAGGATACATTACATTTGCTGACCGCATTGACTTTGTAACTTGTAAGAATCCAAGCTGTCGGCCATCTTGAAATGCCTCTAAACAAACAATTTGCGGCAAATGTGTAAGCTTCTTTACTGCCGATATTACGGTAAAATGTTGCACCAAATGGCTTCAGCCTTCATTTGGACCATGATTTTTCAAAAATCGCTAACATGAATAACTTTATACAAACATAAGACCAGGGCTGTCAACTTTCGGGATTTGCTGGGAGGGAGAGATACAGAC